>JASNQO010000035.1:0-419397 GCA_030378425.1 Periconia sp. TS-2 | reverse complement strand
TACTTAGACCTCTTGCTACTCTATTTACTAGTAAGGCTAATATATTACTATATAATAGACCTATTATATACTTTACCTTTAATTATAGTCTTCTATCTAACTCTAGTATATAATAGCCTATACTCTCTTAGAGGGTATAAGACAGTATAGTACTATACTAGTTATTATAAAAAGGAAATTTTAATATATAGACTACTATAAATATAGTAAAGGCAAGGTATATAGTAGTATAATAAAGAAGAAGAAGAATATTATTAAAGCCTTATAAATTTAGTTACTAACTATAGTACTATTAGGATTAGTAGTAGTATATAAAGCTTACTAGACTAGCTATATATAAAAAATAATTAAGATAATAGGCCTAAATATTTACTAAAAATAGATATAAGGTAGTTAGATTAGTAACTAAGTTAATATAAAATATTACTAAATAGAGTTTAAAGAAAGTATAGAAAAAATAAATAATATAAATTAATAAAAAATATAAAAAGTCTAACTTTAGTATAAAAAATAAAGTATATTTATTACTAAAGGATTTTTAAATAAGTAAGCTAAACTTTAAGTTAAACTAAAAAATATATAAGTTCTACTTTATTATAAAACTTAAGAAATATAGCTACTAACTTTAACTATTTATTTTAATAAAAATATATAATATTTTTTATATTAATTATTTATAAAAAGTAGCTAAACTTATTAAGAGGTAAAAGGACTTTAAGTAACTACTTATTAAAATAAAAAAGTATTTAAAATAAATAATTTAGAAAATTATAGATAGTTAAATTAATAAATATAAAAAGTTATAGTATAAAACTTTATAAAAAGGATATAATTCTAATTTAATATAGTATAATACTTTAGAGTTTAAAGAAGTACTTTATAAGATATAAAAATTTTATAAAATATATTTAAAAAAAGTAAAACTACTAAAGTAATTATAGGAGTAGATAAAAGTATATAAAAAAAAAATTAAACTTTTAGATTATAAGAAGAATAAACTACTTAAAAGAATAAAGTAACTAAGTAGCCTATTATAAGCTTAGGCCCTAGCTAGAGGGGGGGGTAATATAATAGCCTATTATATAAGGCTTTAAGCTAGAGAGTGAATAGCAACCTATTATATAACTCCTATATATATAATAGTCACTATTGGGGACAGGGCACTAGGCCCCTATATAGTTAGTATAGATTAAGTAGGTAAAAGGCCTCTACCTATTTACCTTCTGCTCTCCACCTTAGTATTTTCTGTGTAATAGAGTTTCAACTTCCTATCCCTGCTCAGCTTCATTGTGAGGCTACCGCCATATAGTGAGACCGAAACCCGTCCTCACACTTATAGAATTATGCGCATAGTATATAGAACTTTATCTCTCATCCAATCCTTGCTCTTTAGCATAGAATTGTATTGTATTATCCAGCCCCCACACGCTCTAACCATAATATTCTGCATTTGAACATACAGCCAATTCATTCGTCGTGATAGCCGCTACAATATGCGAAAACGCGTCAGTAAAGGCGAAGTGGTAGGGTTGAGCGGGCTAGGTCCATGACTATGCAACTACAAGCCAATCAAACCAGTCAAGCCAGGCTAGGAATTGAGACTTGATTCAATACAAAATTACAAGGCGAAGGCTCGATTGTTGAAATATCTATTAGAAAAACTCCATTGGCTTAATATCTAGATTCAAATTTGTCTTCGCGAGAAAAGGTCCGCCAATCGTTTGGTATTATATTTATATACACTGTTACACAACTCAATCTATTTATGATACGAGAAAGACTAGGCGCCTAAGTTGAGTCCAATAGCAGGTGTAAACTTAGCGCGCACGGCATTCCGCCTTGCGGATATTACAGCCACCTACATCATATAAAAAGTGCCCCTGCCATAATAATCGAACGAGCACTCTTTTCCTTACTCAAAGACGGATGTTTAGTTACTTTAAAAGAATTCCTTTCTTAAGAATCGATTGTAAGTCAAGCCATGTCTTCTGAAATGAAAACCATAAACATTTACCGCAGATATGAGGCGGACAAAGACTGAGAATAAAATAAGGCTGAGATTTAGCCTTACTTCTACTACTTGCACCCGACAGCTCGAGAGAGGCATAATGAGCCATTTTATTATAATCCTTAAGAATTTTGTAGTAGAGTATCTAATAACTAATGATTTATAGGTCTTCTTGTTCGTTAGACTTCCGCTATTATGTATAGGCCTCCCCAGTGCGTATGCCACCTCCAAACTCATAGAATCTACCAACTTATATGCACCAAGATATCCAGCACAGACCTATAATCGAGGTCGCCCTGTTTATTACCATCAAAACAGTCAGCAAGTGGCACCCTACCGACCGTCTTACTCGACACAATATCAATCGCAGCGGCAAATGCGGTATCAGCGACAGGTGAACCAGGCCGCCTACTACCAGGGCTTTGGCAACGGGTCTACAACTGTTGTTCGCATGTACGGGGAAGGCAGAAGGAATGGATACCAAAATGGGTACCAATATGGATATCGAAATGGATACCAGCGGGGGCAGAATAATCAGAATTATAGTGACGACTGCTGTGATTGCTGTTAAGTGTTGGAAAATCAAGGCAGATATTTCAGAGGTAAGTGAAAAGGACTAATTAAATTGCTTATAGTAATCTCTTAAGTAGATAATCCTCTATAGTCTTCTTCTTCTTCTTCCTTAATTTATTTATCCTAACCTCTCCTCCTTAGTTATACTTTAGGCTCTTAAGGGGAAATGGCCTTGCGAATCGTGACCAGACTAGATTTGGATCATGCACTTCTAAGCCTTCAAACATTGGCGAGTTGTCTATTAGGGGTAGGTCAAATCTTGAATTATCTAAGAGTTAGATCTATAGTATCTTATCCTTTAGGCACTAATCTAGGAATTCGCGTATAGGGTATGCTAGATCCTTATCACCACTTTTATGATACCCGTTGGCAGCATATGCGTCCGCCTACAGAAGACTTTGCACATGGAACAAGTCCAAGCACAACCCAAACTTGGGTCGCTGCACAGCCTCCACCATGCGCAATCCGCCCTGCCACGTTCGCTGAAAGCGCCCAAAAGCCACTGATTCGTAGCCGACAGGACTCTTACTTTTTTAATAAAACTTAGTATATCCTTTTCCACCCCTTAACCAATGCATCAATGGTTCATCGGTAAGTTGCCAGATAGTTACCTAATCACCCGCCTTGCCTCAAGAAACTCTACGACAATATAGATTTATAGTATAAGTTAAACAAGTCTTAAAACTTCTATAGGTACTACTTATACTGCTAATCATAAGATCGCGAACTTTGGCCTCATACTCTAGGCGAGAAATCCCTTGCGAAGCATCTAACAACTGCTTTTGTAGCTAAGCTACTGAACCCTTGCTGGCAATTTCTGTTGCTTTGGCAATATCAAGGCGACGCTTCAGGTCGAACTTCTCCATCTCCAATGCCTGGTTCGCGGCAGCCATATAGTGTTACGTATCCCAAATGCGACTTGGAAACGTAAACGTCACCAAGTGCACAAACACACCTTCTCTATCTCCCTCTGCAACGAGTTTGTTGCACTGTTGCTTGTAGGCGTTATCCGCCTTCTGTTGACAGGCGATATGTATCTCTTGGAGATTAGGCAGCTGGGATCTACGTACCGCCTGAAAGTGACGGAACAAGGCATCAAAAGCTTTGTTGTAAGGACCCATTCCATCGGACTTTATTGCCAGATGCGTGACTGAAGTGGGTATCAAGTCGCGTACGAACGGGTCCAGTGAGCCGTTGAAGAGTCGCTGCAATGACGAAGCAATGTTGCCTGTGACACCCGCGGCATCGAAGTTGCACATGACAAGTTTCAGAGGAAACTGGAACTTCTCTAGCTTCTGGAAACTACGTGTCGATCCCTTGCCGGGGAGGATAGAGCCGCGCAATTCATGGATGTCTACCGAAAGTTCGATAAGATGACTCCCAGCTTCGTGTGCTACTGCACTAATAAACTTGCAGAGATCCCAGTCTGGAGGAAGATAGTCATTCCGTGCGCTATGCGAGTATAACAACGTCTTCAAGCGTGGTGCATGCCTAAGAAAGTCGGTTATGCCTACATCATCGATGCAACAACAATACAGATGAGCTGTTTCAAGTGTGTCTGCGATATGAGGCAAACCTCGAAACGGGAGACTTCTAGGGATTTCTCCGATCGCGAAGCCGCGACCGCGAAATGACTTCAAATGCGGTAGAGCGAGGAAGAAGCGCGCCCAATTCAAGCCCAAATCTTCAGTATCGGATTCCGATAATGATCCACGAAAACTTGTGACTGGCCGAAGACCGGAAGAGGATGATAGAAAGCTGGATTGCTTAGCCTCCTTGACAAGAACGTCGAGTAACCGATTCGTCGCGGCATTCGGCTTCCATGAATCTGGTATGGTGAGATTCTCGGTGTCACTGAGCAGCGTTAGGAGAAAGGCACTGCCGTGTTGCGAATAGCGTTCCGCTCTAACGTCCTCCGCGAACGTAGAATAGTACTTCCTCCAGTCTAGCCGGGCTCGCCGGAGATACGTAGAGTTGGCAAACAGTTGGACAATGGCTCCTCCATCCTCAATGCTTGGGACTGACTTCGGTGGTTCACGGAGACGTGCACGCGTAAGGAAATCTGTGTCATCTGCAAGGTTTGCGGTTCGAATATACCGCGCAACGATGGGGTCAACGGCGATGAGGTTGATGAGGTCCGAAGCGGCCACCGGGAAGTTGCGCTCGTGAGCCCAGTAGCGAAAATGTCGGAAGCGGGAGCGCAGCTCGTTGTGGCGCTTGATGAATGGTGTGCATCGCGCATAGATTCTCTTGCAGGTCGTTGCCAAGCTCTCAAAACCCAATGGTAGAGAGTATTCGATAATCATGTCAAGAAGCTCGTAGGGGAGGGCTGTGAGAGTCATAGTGATCTAGTTTGTCTCTTGTCGAAGTTGTTGATCACGTTGTCTAGCGAGTACCTGATAGCAATTAAGGATGTGTCGGCTGACCACGCCAAGAACTTATTTTCAGCTGTTCCTAGGGCTGTGCGCGTGACTTATCACTACAGCGCAGCCTGGCAATAATATTTGTCCCGGATCGAGATCGGAATACGCCCGTCACGGCACAGCTAGTCAAGCGTCCGTCCGACACAAACACGCGCCATCTTTGGTTTGTTCATCATAAACTGACTTCTTCACAACTGTGCCTCTTATCTGGCTTCAATGTTGTCTCAATCTAATACTTTTTACAACTGTGCCTCCTGTCTGGCCCCGATGATGTCTCAATCTAATACTCTTTCTATTTTAACGCCGCCTTCACAACTGTGCCTCTTGTCTAACTCCAATGTTGTCTCAATCTAACAATCTAACACTCTTTACATGTTAACACTGCCTTTAGTTATAACTGTGCCTCTTATCTAGCTCCAATCTTGTCTCAATCTGATACTCTTTACAACTGTGCCTCTTATCTGGCTCTAATGTTGTCTCGACCTAACACTTTTTACGTTTTAACGCCTTTAGGGTTAAGAGTATTCCTTCCCGCCTTACGATGCTTGATCAAAGGCTTAGAACATTACCTAGCTAGCTGCAGCCAACGTGGCCTTCTAGTGAGTGCCGGTAAACACCGTTCTATTTCCTTGGATGTTACATTTCCTTCATGGGCACACCCACATTTAGCGGGCACCAAAATGCAGAAGACTCTGAATTGTTATAACTAACATATTAACTTGATTCGTTTTGCTCGAAAAGGAAACAAGTACGGATTATGTAGGCCGTGGCCAGCAACCACGAAACTTGACCGTGGTGACATGAAGTGTCAGCACATTGAGACACTTCGATGATGTTTCGTGCCAAACAGGTCAGGTCCAAAAAAAGCAACGTGTGCAGTCCCTCGAGCATTCTCCAGCAACTTGCTTCGCCTCATGAGCGGACACGGTGTTTAATCCTGATCAACGCTCTGATAGACTTGGGAAGTGGGAAATAAGAAGACCCTCCTTGGTTAACCATTGTTAGGAGGTCATATATATATCTACATGTTTTGCTTCTTGTTCGATCAAAAACCAAATCTAGTCTGTTCTCTCTTCTCACGCCGTAAACATTTTCGCTATTCGGTGAGCAGAGCTACCTAGCATGCACTCCGTACTTATTCTTTCTCTTTTGCTTACCGCAAAAGCGGCTGTATTACCGGGAGCTACTATACTTGCACTTCCCCCTAATTGCGAAGAAGCGTATGAGGACATTGTACTGGTCGAGCTCAACGATGGACCTACCACGTCGGGAGAAGCGGGCATCGGAGCAGAGTTTGAAACTATCTATATCCAGTTTTCAAACGATCAATGCAGCCTTGAAGATACTTTTTTAGCAAAACGCAAGACGGTTCAGGGCCGTTCTGGGACGAACTTTGTGCTTTCAGTAGACACTTCTGTCGAACAAGGTCAGGGAAGACTCAGCGCGGAGTATGTATTGGATGGCAGGAACATTAAAGTCGGGGATGGGAGCGCTGCAGCCGCTGGCAGAGCAGCTCGTAACGACTTGGTAAGTACTCGCTAAATAGGCTCCGACTTTGACTCAATTAACGTTTGTAGGCAAGTTGGACACCTTGGAATGAAAACCCGCAAAATCAGGTTACCATTGAGGACTACCAGCAATGCTCAGGTCCTTGGACCGTCAGGGGCCTAGATGAAAACACGAACAAAGATCGGATTGGGTGGGCTCCTCAGATCACTACATCGATGCCTCTAGAAGCGCTATACTCCTTGATGAAAGAGAATTTACAAGGCGTAAAAAACGGCAGGAACATCCTCAATGGCCGCACTAGAGAACAAAACATCCAGCTAGTTACCAAAGGATATTTCCATGGCAATGGCCTCGGGCTAGTCGATGTCGAGAAGATCAATGACGCAGTGCTTGGATTCTGTACTCTAGTCTTATCTTACGCAAAGGCTGCGAACAAGCCGGTAGATCCGAACGATCCAAACACTAAGGAGATGAGTCCTAAGTCGTGGATTCCGTTCATGCCACGAACAGAATTCGTCACGATTTACACACCAATCAAGTCATTCTTCCCTACTGAATACAAGCTCTTCGATATCTTCAACACACTCGCATGCTTCAAAACAGACTTCGACGGAACAGATTTTAAAGTCAGGTACGTAGGCAGGGTCGCTTTACCGCTCACTTGCCTAGCTAACAGCATACAGTATCGACAGCGACTACTGCACTGGAACAGTCGATGACCCTGTACCTGGTGATAAATTCGCAGGACTGCAATACAAATATATCGGCAATTTTCCCAAACAAGGCATTCCTACCACCCTAAGTATCAAGGAATGGATTGAAGATATCGAAAAAGGCAGTCCAAGCCCAGATTTATTGACGACTTTTGACAAACAGTACGATGAATCCATCGGTGGCCTTGGAACTCAGGTCGAGAAGATATACATCAAGAACCACAGAGTGCTCCGCAGAGTGCCTTTGTTTGAATTCAGAGACCTCGATCCTCAGTTTACCGCGGACTTCGAAAAGTTCATGGGTGACGTAGACTCGTCTATTCAGACACTGCACGAGAAATTCAAAGATCAGCCTTTGAAGAAAGTGAAACGCGACGCCAGCGCTTGCCCGCTCAGTACCGCTGCTGGTCCAGCTACGACGCCCCCTGCTAGTCCAAGTTGTGTCGTCCATGACATAGATCCTGGTCTCGGAATAACGTCTGAAGGCTGCGTCTGTCAAGGTTCAAGCACATGGAAAGCGCTCTCGACATCATCCGGGGCTACGTACGGCGCTCAATGTGCCTACACCGCACCTCCATCCGACAGTGCGCAAGCGACCATCACCCGGGCGCCCATGAAGCCTCAAACGAATTCCCAGCTTTGCATGGTCTGCACGCCTCAGCCTAACTACGAAGATGACTGCACGTCGATGCCGAGCTGCAGTCCACAGACAGCCTACGCTACGGCAACCGTAAACTCATCTCCCGTGCACTACGGCACACTTTCACAAGACGAGTTATTCACCGGGATAAGCACCGCGCTCAAATCAGCCTGCAGCAGCATTACCACTGGTACGACGACCGTTTCCGGAACGGCTACACCAACAGTTGCCTGCAACAAGGACAACGAGTACACGATCAACAACAAAGTGCCCTATGTAAGTGACGAGTTCCTCGAGAACGATGGCACACTGAGTATAAACGTCGGCTCCTACGCCGCCACGGAAGACCAGTTGGACGCACTCCTCGCCGTCGCGGCAAGTATGGTGACTAAATCCGCCAACTCGAGCGAGAAGAGCTGCTACAACATGCATTACGAAGAGCCAATCGTAAAGCCACGCGGTATATTCGGGCGCTCGCTCTCTCTAGGACTTCCCTCTCTCTTCGCACGAGACCATCCCGTCCCAGTGTATAGCTCGATGCGGGTATGCAACGGCCCCGCCGTAATCGTAGCCAGTTACTGGGCGCCCGGGTATCGGGATCGCATTGGCAGTGGCAATAAAACCCCGAGTCCCGATGCCCAGTTGACTGCCACTTTGAAGTTCACTAAGGGCGCCGACGGGGATTTCTTCTGTGAGGTTGTGGCGGGGTTAGCGGGGGCTATCTTGACCGAGGCTGCACCGGAGTTAGCTGAGCTCGATATCCTTGGGGCTGAGCAGATCCAGGCCGCTTGTGAGGAATTCAGTCAGTGAGGGAGACACTATGAATTCGAGTATGAAGAACTGACGCCTTTGTGGTGGATGGCAAAGAATCAACTCAGCGCGTGGGCAACAAGAGATACATCATTGTGGGCGATGCATTTGTTCCAGAGTACGAGATAGAACTCGGAAAGCACCGGATCGATGGTCGCGGAGGAGTGCTGCACGAGATCCAGATCTATTACATAGAATTTAACGTTTGCTATAAGCAGAGTATACCTGGTGCAAGCTAGTGCATGACTTAGAAGCAAGCTAATAGATTAGCAATATATTATTACTTATCAGAAGATCACAGAGCTAGTAGACACTATTTACTATAGTTTAGGTGTTATTATAGTCCTATATAAATCATAGAACCTAATACTATAATATTATAGACGACTTACTTATACTACTAATTATCCTCCCCCTACTCCTAAAATCTTAATACTATAAAGAGGTATATTAAGATCGTCAAGGTTAAACATCTAACAGCCTCCTACAGCATTAGTATAATAGTATAATAGGTTAGACCCTAATAGATACTTAATAGAATTAGTAGTTAATACCTTACTATAAAAAATCCCCAAGGAAAAAAAAATAGAAGAAGGGGGTCCTACAAGAATGAATTTAGCTAGGATAAGGATTCCGCATCACTATCCTTGCTTCCTCCCACCATTGCACTCTATTGTAGGAAATCACCTCGAGCACATTTGCTTGCTTGGCATTCATTCCACTTTGCTTTCGCAGGCGATTGTTGTAGTCGATGATTCGCTCGCAGTCTGTCCAGATCCGCGCACGGTTTCGTATACCCCTAATCGGGGTCGTGTTGGGGTTGAACAAACGCCACAAATGAACCCAGTCCAATCCTTCTGTTCTTTCGGTACCGCTTGATGGCAAACGGCGAATCCAGTCTGCCACTTCCGTACGAAAGCCTTGCCACTCACGTAGTGACCATTCTGCCACCGCACGAGATGGATCAAGAATCGCTTCACGACGTAAGAAATTGAGAGTCTTGATCGTCTCTCCGACACTATGCATGTCTGGATCATCGTTCACGATCTCTTTCCAGAGTGTATTCTCGTCTTCTTCTGTTTGAAGGCCTATGGGCAGGTCTGGGACAATGAAGCCGGGCGGAAAACAGGGATCCCATGTTGATGGCCGGTCTGGCGAACTTGGATATCGCGCTCCTTCGAAGATCTCCCACAGCCAACCCAGGTCCTTGGAAACAAGGGCCTTGAAGAATGATTGTGTATGGTAGCGAAGCGTGCGGCAAGTATCAGCCACTACGTTTAGATCCTTTTCATCAAGGAAGGAGATGATACAGTCGATGAGCTCGGCTGGCAGCGCAAGGAAGCGTGCTTCCAGAGGCTGTATTTGACTATTATAGATGATCGAGGTGAAGCAGCTTATCGCCTTACCGTGGAACCGTGGAACCTCTACAGGATTCGCAGCCAACCACTCGTCACCAGGATGATGACACCATGGGTCAGTATGGTGCTTCCGGCCTCGTGACACCTCCGGACACGGTAGCAGGTCATCTCTAGAGAGATTATAGGCTTCGGGCATGTCTTGCATTTCCCGCCAGTGCCAAATACCGTCCAAGTCGACTCGTCCAAGCCTGCGATATGATGCCTTAGCATACATGTCAAGGCAGTACGAATGTACTGGCAGTGGCTTCCATTGATCAGAATCCTGTGCTAATATTAGCATCCATAAGCAATCAGACCCATACCTTGGCATACACACGTTACATCCATGGTTCGCATAGAGAGTCCAAACCTTAACCTTGTCGACATCATATCGTGGGGGGTAAACACAAGGATACTCAGATGATGTGTACGACCCGTTCGATTCTCCTGAGAGGACGAATGAACTGTCGTTCTCGAAGATACTATCGCTAACGTCGGCTCGCCATTGCGGAGGTTTCGCTAGCAAAAATCTGTGGGTCCGACAATTTTTCATTTCCTCTGCGCTTAGCATGTGACCGTTGATTCCTTGCACGCTTTGGCAAGAAGGGGCGGCGATGTGTTCCGGCGGCACTACGACGGCGATGTGTCCTGCCGGGTAAGGGTATGAGCCATAAGCTTCCTCCTGTAGGACATCGAAGAGCAATTGTCTGCCACGATCTCGGGTATGCATCGATCCATTGAGCCAAGTGCCATGCGGGAGGCGCCTCGGCTGCGGAGGAGCGTACATATCACGAAGAGCATCGCGTATATTTGCATCATTGCTTTCGTCATCTGCACTGCGGTCTTCATCTTCTGATATTTCTGACGACTCAGCATCGGATCCAGCTTCAGTGTCGTATTCCAAAGGCTCACTGTTCGCATCTGAGTCATCATCTGGTAACCATTCATCATCCTTGTCATCTTCGTCCGCTGACAGAGGGCTAACAAAGGCTGCATTCCTGGCATCATCATAGAAGTTGGCTGGAGTTCGATCCGCGGTAGTACATTGCTGGCACTGTTGGTCTGGAAAGAGATCTCCATTGAAATCTCTAAATCGAGTAAAGCCCACGTAGTTGCAACCTTTGTGATCCCAAGCTGCATCTGGCGGGTCGTCGGGGGTGCGAATTCGTGCAATGGACATGTCCATCCTGCATATTTGGCAATAATAGGAAGTCATGACTGCTAGAGTGGCTCAATGAGCATTGAAGCTCTAGGGGCGCAGTATGTCCCACTAGAGTATCTCCAGACGAGGTAAGAAAGATTCCGTTGTGAGGTGTGTGGAGGAAAGAATAGCTGTAGCAATTGGCTTGGCCTCGCGGAGGGGCAATCGGTATATCGGAAGGCGAGAAAAATTCCGCAGTAGAGCCGTAGATGACTTTAGTCCCTGTTCGATGTTCTCTCGGATGCCTGATTGTAGGGGTTTATAGACCGTTTTCCTAACCCTAAAAGAGTCAATCGGATGAAACGGAGCTTTGCAATTAGTAACGTATAATCCGTTTGGTGTACAGGTACTTTTTGTTTAAAGGTGCGCCAGGCTCGTATCCAGGAAATTACGGTATCCACCTACTAGACGAGGTATAGCCAATCGACGACTACCTTTTAGGTCCGATTGAGGCCAACTTTGTGGCTGTGCAGTAGCTTGGAGAGGAGTTACAATTTTTCCCCATACTGCCCACGCAACTCCTAGCATAAGAGCACCTATAAGCAATAACACCATCGTAGTACATTTCTGCTACTGGAGCTCGCCATGGAGATGGAGGTCTTGCTGGCAGAGTTGGCAACGCACAGTCGCCAAGTTATTGCCCGGCCGGCGTTCTGCTTGGCTTAACGACCTCATCTGCTTGTTGTGTTATAACAGTAGGGTATATGGATATTTCCCTTAGACTGATAGATCTGTCAAGCAGAAAGCTTGCGAAAGTCCCGAGACAGCTTCAGACAATGTTGACGTCCATTAGTTCCCGGAATTCTAGCGGCTCCAACTGAGGAGAGCGGCACAAAATACCAAACTTGTAGATCACGGTGTTGGCGGATAGAAATTGCATCCCGATAGATGATGACGACGGTAAAGCTATAAAGTAGAAATTCCATTGCTCTTCTAAGATGCTCCCACCCATCTATTCAACTATATTTTCGTCTTTGGAGTGTCCGCCGAGGCCATCAAGCACCCCTAATTGAGTGTGTATTTCGCCAACTCTTCACATCGAGAAGGCTTCCTGGGATGAGGATCAACGGATCGAAGCAGTGCAGCCTCCTAGCCAGATTAACCGTATTAAAACCTCTTATTGAATGCACGAGCCTTAAAACCTCTCATGCACCTCGCTATCGGAAGCCTTCGTCAAGCGTTTTATTCATCGTTCTCCTCAGCACCCCCAACACGGGGTATCGAAGCATCATACGCAAACGTGTTCAGGTCCTCATAATCCTTTAACGCTAATCTTTCAAGTAACGCTTTCATCAATAAGCCTAAGAACGCATAATTGTCCGCGTTTTGGAGTGAGTCCTTAAGAACCTTCTTCTTCACATTTTCCCATCCGTAGGGTGAGATGCCGTCGGACTTGACGTCGATTTCTGGTTGCGGAACGTTAATCAGTGCTATATGAACTTCGAGGGTAGTATGTGATACGTACTATTGTAGCGCAAATGATGGTGCAGTTCATGAAATAGGACGATACTCGAGACAGAAGCAAAGTCCGATATTTTTTGGAATCGTGATTTCCTTGACCCGAGGATGTTCCGTTCCAACAAGTTGTCCAACACGGTGGCCTTTAAGTGCTCCATGTATTCTAATGTAAAGTCGCAAAGCTGCATTACGTATGTTCAGCGTTGTTTATTCACATTCAAGCCTATAGTGATTCATGGGATGCACTTACAGTGATCGTAGTGCGCTTTGGATGATGATCCTTCGAATCTAGCGCTCGTCGATACGTGAACCCAGACGCACCACCCTGGCGACAGCGCGGTTCAGGACCTTTATACACCATCTGATTCTCTTCATCCAGCCATTCGCGCTGTTTTGCTTTTCGCTTAGCATTGGGCGTGTAATCTGAAGGCGGATCCGGAGGGTCAGGACGTAATACCCATCGCGGCTTTTTCCCCGCGCTGGTCTTACCTTGGCTCATGATACATCCCTTGCTGTCCTCTAAAGTTAACTGATCTTTCGCTTCGTTGGAGAGCCCGGTGGGATCGAAACAGTCGTCGTCGGTGTAGATGCGAATTTCTGACTCGGCGCGGGCTCTGTCGGGGTTTGAGGAAGTTAAGGAGTGGGGTTCAAAATTCGAAAGGGCGTAGGGGGCTACACCAGCTGGGTTTCCAGGCACGCCTTCAATCCCTGCGGCAAGTCAGTTTAGGTTTTTCTTCTATAGATAGCGCTGTTCAAAAGATTACGTCTTATTTCCTCGAGCGCTTCGCTCGTCCCCTTCTTCATCGTATCCAATGGCTCGTTGAACGCCACCGAGAGTTCGAAAAAGGCTTGGGGTTGCGCTTTCACTTTGTCAATCACTTTCTGCGGGTCGAGTTCGGCTCCGTTGCTTTCAGGAACTAGGCGATCGCGAATGATGCCAGCGAAGCTGAAACCCTCTTTAATCACATTTGGAATCCGCCGTGCGCAGCTAGCGTCGACATAGTATTTTAGATCGGGAAAATCTGCAACCGCTGAACGAGTTGCAGTGCCTATGACTAACAGAAAGGAAGCAAGTGTGCATCTTTTGTTCATAATTTCATCCAGTCTTAACCACTGGGGTGGACATAAGGAGTCAAAATTTATAATAGTAAATTCGAAATTGGTTCTCTCTGCGTGCAAGGCAGAATCATAATGGTATCGCTCGCGAACCGGAATTTTACCGATGGGTGGTGCCCCACGGATGGCTACTGAACCAACATCCTATTTTCTACAATAGACGTTCCCGCGTTCCGTGTGCCATCCTTAATGATCCTATTAATCGCAACACACCTGTTCGTAGTTCCTTTTGTGATATTGGGAATTGTTTTATTGTAAGTATATGCATCATTTCCCTTGTCATCAAGCGCAAATTCTCAGTGATTGCTTGAAGGAGTACTGCAAGGAACATAGGTTTCTCTGCTTCTGGAAGGGCGTTCTGTGTAGATAACTCCGTTCTCCCCACGGAACTGGACCAACCATACGAGTCTGCGACCTTTGCGGAAGCGTCCTGCTCTTACAGGGCATTAACATCAAGATTCTGATGCCGTGCTTGCGAGAATACATATTAGTACAGTGCTTGTGCTTAGTTTGAAGTTGGTAGAGCCTGGCGCAAGGACCGGAGTAATTGTGAGGCTTTTTACTTCGAACGTTCGCCCAGAGTTATCTTTCAACAAACGCTAGTCATTGTTGTTCGGCCCATCCCCTCAAGGCAAAGTGAGGTTGTATATGATTCACAGGCTGATTGCGAAAATGATTGCACTGTAAGTTAGCATCATTGTCGAAGCTATTGCAGAAGTCGAAAGGCAGATCAACGATCTGCAATATTCAGTACTCAAAAGAATAGTAGGCAGTCAACGGCAACAGGGCAAAAAGACAGTATGTCGCACAAGTTAATTGTTGTAGTAGTCTAGGGGAGCCTAATACGTAAAGGTAGGGAACAGCCGCCAAGACGCTAAATAATTCCGTAATGGGAGTGTTTCCAACAAATGCCATAGTTGCGGTCTTGTTGCATGGCTAAGCGACTACGCAGGTCCCTCTTCGTACCGGTTAGTTACATTGGACATATTCTGTTCAGAGCTAAGGCAGAAATAATAAAGAAGCAACAAATGCCGATGCGTGTCTTCACAAGATGGATCGTAGCCAAGTATTCATGAATTGCCTTAACAGAAACGGAATGCATCCGTTGGAAGGAACACATGGATCTAACCTTCGCCGTAGATGTATATGCCAGTCTAAGCTTGCATCCTCACCAAGCCAACATGGCTCTCGCCAAATTACCCCTTGAGGCTTCGATTATACCCCACCAAACGTCAGAAAAGCTGAAAGAAAGATGCTATAGAACATGCACCACCTGCTTCGCCCTTTCTGATGCGCTGTGTTGATTCAACAGATTTGGTAAATTCTCTTTCTTTATGTATACGATTATGGTCCTTGTGTGTCGAGTATGTTCAACCACTTTGTTTGTCAGAACGCAAAGGACACGAGACACCAACGGAGCCCAAAAGGATCTGCTTCGCCCCAGACGAGTTGGCGGTCTTTTAGCAGCATTAGACCAACAGCCATGCAACCAAAAGAGATAAATATTCATTCTTTTGAGCTGTGAGAAGATGGACACCGCAAGGCGTATTTTCAACGATGGGAAAGGTCAGCTCAGGCCTTAAGCGTTCTTTTGCCGTTAGAGTTCTGGCTCAACGTCCTTAGTCCGAGTCGCTACAACGCAATGAAACGGATAGGGCTCTCTCTTTTCCTCTCAATTTGGCTGCACGAGGAAGTGGCGCGCGCGGCACCACCTACATATGTTGCTGCCAATCCCACGATCTACGTGCCTTCGAAGGCAAGGTTTGTTCCGCTGTGGATATCTCCACGCTTACCATGATTCCAGACGACATCATTTGCCCAACCCACGGGAACGGATTCCGCCGTATACGACAGCAACGGTTTATACTACGTCCCGGGTCCCGACCTTAACAAGGCCGTCCTACAAATCTTAAATGAAAAATGTGGCAGCGCAGTCGACGCAAGTTGCATTAATAGTGTCAAGGAGAAGATCGGTGGTGGTGCCTCGAAGAACGGTTTGCAAAGGCGCATTGCTGTGCTCGCCGCTGCTGGGCCTTACATCGCAGCTGTGTTCGCTTTCGTGATTCCAATTTATTGGGCCCATAAGGCAATTGAAGATCGCGAGAGTTTCTTGCCTAAGACTTGGGTGGTCCCGCACGAGCAAACGACATCTTTGCAGTCTTGGTCGGATGTGTCTGATATCGTTTTCCAGACTTCATCCGGAGCCGGCGGAGTAACGGTGACTATGGAAGTGGAGGCCAAGCCAACGTCGGGGTAAGTTCTTCGCGTGACGTTCTTCGAATAGACCAAGCTAACAACTCCCCTCCCCAGAGTGCCGAGTTTCGAAAAGAAGACTAACGGGAGTTATGTGATGCACCTTCAGCAATTGAATCTAGATGATCTCAAGGGGGTTTTGGAGGGCGCATGCGATTCAGCGCAAAACACTACGTCGAAGAAACGCAGTTCAGGCTGTGCTGTCACCAGAACCCAAAGGATCTTACGAGGTGCGCAGGGTGGTGGTCCATACCAGTTACTACTCTATGCAGGCACAGCAGCATTCCCTCAGATGCGCAACCAAGTTCTCCTTGACACCTATCACCAGGCATTTGAATATACTGCAAGCCTAGCTTACGTCGTCGCTGGCGGAATCACAGACCAAATAAGACAGAACGTCGCAACGTGGGCAGCATGGCTTTCATTCCTGTTTGAGGAAGCCCATATTGATATCATCGAAGACATCATCATTTCGGAAGACCTAGCCGAACAGCAGACTCCTACCGAGGATGATCCAAGTCCAACTTCAGCAACTTCCTCGCCAACTTCATCTAGCACGACGTGCACCATGAAGCCCGAAGACAAACTCTTCTGCACGAATTGTGGAGGGGACTCTGGCCAAGGCGATCCAAATGACGAGACAACCGGACGCTGCATCGGCATCAAGCCCAAGATGACCTATGGGACTTGCCCGTGCTTCAAAGACGAAGATATCGGGCCGAATATTTCAGAAGCCGATTTCAAGGCAGCAATACAGTCGTTCATGAATCTTCCAAACTATGGGCTAACGTGTGGTGGCCAAGACAATAAGGGCTTTGTACGTCGCCAAGTTGTGTACGATAAGGCGATGTCATGGTGCGAGGAGCGAAGCCAAGGGCAGAAGACTGGAATCGATGTCCTACAACCACGGCGTTTTTACCTCCACGCTCAGCCACTAGACACCTCAGCTCCGGTTGATAAAGAGGAGTGCAAATCTGCTTTTGCGCAGACGATCGATAATTGTGACATCAACAATCTCGCCAAGAAGGGCGGCATGTTCATATCCAATGAGACTCTAACAAGCTATTACTGGGAAGCTTATTGTAAGGCCCTGATTCCGTTTCTACTCTGCTGGCTGCTAAATTGAGAATTAGACACCGACCCCGAGGTGGTCTGCCCGACTGACAAAAGCAAGAAGATCAGCATTGAGTCGGCACAAAGTTCCATAACAAATCTTTGTCAACAACTTCCACAAGGAATCGGCTCAAAGGAAGACAAATCAACATCTACGTACGGAAAAATGCAGGTATGTGCCCCTATCATGAACGTCACTTCCAATGTCTTGTCTAACTATTCGTGTAGATCCTTCTTCAGTGGTACCAAGGAGCGACGCTCACTACTCAAGATTGCTACGACCTTCTGCGCGAAAAATTGACAAACGGATGTAAGGACGGTAACGACTTCATCGGAGGCGAACTGTGGACGGAGAAGTACCATTGGGCTATTACTCTAACGGATGACGACTCGGACGATAACTCGGACGATGAAGGCAGGGACATACCTACGGGTGGGTGTAAGCGTGGGGAGAAAGCGCGGGCAAAGGGATTACGCTGCATTGTAATTTAGGAACAGCCAGTTGTTAGAGCTAGTACTGGATACGGACCCTCACTTTTTCGCATCCCGCCCTTTTCGCATCCTACCATTCTTGTGCCTTGCTTATTTGTACTTAGCATAACCGCTTATTTGTGCAACGCGAGCACTATGGGGACTTCGAGGACCAAATAGATGGACTTGGATCTCGTAAGGCCACGGGATTGTCCGAGAATGGCAGCTAGATCACGTGATAACAGCCTTGATAGAGTCTAGCAGAACTAGCAATTAACTCAACAGGGGCAGCGGGGAAGGGGCAGCCCAATATTGCGGCAGGCAAAAGCTTTAAAGGCAAAAGCCGGGGCACGCGCAAATCACCAACTTTTAGGGGGGCTGTCCAAAGAAACAAGAAAAGTCACCATTATTGTCCAAAGAAAAACAAAAGAGATGCAATCATGAAAAAGATCCACTCACTTTTCCCGGTAACTACAAGCTAACTGATGTTCAAGGTACATTGCCAAAGTACATTGTGAAAGAGGGGGAAAAAATAAAAAGGCATTGAAACATGGTTGTGTATACCTAGCGGATGATAGGTTCAGGCAATTTGTGCTATAATCGAAGCTATTGATTTATAATATTCTATCCTATGAGGTGCACACCGGAAGAGTCTCGGTCCACAAACCCAGCATCCAGCCATCAAGGCAAGAAAGTGTACTCGAGGTCCCGAGAACTTTAATCAAATCGAGCGCCAAAGGAAGCGTCTGCAAACCCAAAATGTCCTCCAGGCGAGGCCTCCCGAGCAGGCTCAGGAACCGAAACCACCTCGAGAAGAAGACACACTTGTATACTCTTCATACGACCGGCCTCCAAAGTGAGCCCGAATATCTAGCGATCGATTCGAATCGCCGAAGCTTCAAGATTTAACTACCGAAAACGCTCTCAACCCTTAGCAGAGCTGCATCAGTTATTGGGCGCGGTGGGACTAAATTTCGTGAACCGACTTTCAACTTTATACGCGACATCTCTACCAACACATTAACTGCCATGTCTTCTGAATAGCATTTACTCAATGCAGTGCAAAGAGCTATACATAGCCGCTCTCTTCCCCTTTGCCATGGATTCTCAGGGTCTGTTCGTGGGTGTTCACCTCCCCCTCCTAATTCGCGCGATGTATTTGTCCTCAGCTGCCACCTTGAGTATACCTTCTATGAACAACTTCCAAGGGTCTAGAAAGAAATCCATGTTTGGGTCTCCAGTTCCAAGACGATATACACGAACAAGAACGCAGACATGGCGTGGGATGGCGTCAGATTTGCTTGCTGACAAGGTCGAATATTTCCTAGCCTGGAAAAGTCAGACACTGAGCGTTAATGACCAAGAGCTAGACATACCTTCTTCCAAAACTCATTTCTTATTGGAAAAAAAGAGTTGAGCCCATCCTTAGTTCCGATAACTTCAATGTGGTAATTTGGCGGATGAGATAACCAATCTTCGATATCTTGAAGCCCACAGCTCATCATAAATCTAGTGAATAACCCACTGGGGTCGGGAAAACTAAACGAGGAAAAGAATCTGTCTACTTCATCTTGGAACGGGGCCTTGTAGTCTTTGATCACACGATATTGGCTCGTCCAGTGTTTTATTGGATCGAATAGCGCACCTAATACGTCCGCGAGGACGTCCGCCATCTATTACTTAATTAGTATTTTGCTAAATGCATGGCGTGAAAACAAGGGCATACAATCTTTTCCCCGGCTGCTAGCTCCATGGAGTTGACAGATGTGGTTTTGTATCGGTTCCGCATTTTGCGTCTCAATGCCTTTGAGCCGCTTGTGATAAGAAATTGCCTGCCCTCTGCCCCTTCCTCGTTGCTATCAGAGTCTGAGCTGTCATCGGGGTCTGAGGAAATGACGTAATTAACCACTCCATTATCAGTGGCATTGCCTAGGTTTCTACTTGGATTATACCGACTGCGGGTCTTGCCAGATTGGTTCGCCCCTCTTTGGGAACCTATTGTCCTCCGGGTGAAGATACGAATCTTCCTTCGTGTCTCATAGCCCTCTGCTAGATGTTTGATTTCCGAGGTCATGTCGTGGTAGTCCTTTACCTGTCTTTGCTCCTGGGCCTTCGTCTCGTTTTTAAAGTAACGAGCAGTGTCCTGTTCTTCCTCTTGGGTAAAGTTCCGGACCCCTTTGTTCGAAAACTGTCGCCTTATTTCCTCGTGGTTGGGCTGGGACAATACCAGATACATCAGGATCTTGGACTTTTCTTCTACCTTGCAGAATGTAACAAGCTCATCCGCAAGCTCCCACTCAAACACAAAGTTTCCGGAGTCTAAGTGGACCTGTTGAAGGTATATCTGGAGAGCATTTTCTTCTACTCGAAGAACGGCCCTCTCTTCGAGGAGATGGCTATAAAACACCCGGTCCCTAGATGTTATAAACCATTGGCTTCTAAGTGAGCTTACACCGACAACTTGGAGGTTCTTTAGCTGCAAGGTAAGAGTATGTCGGTCGTCCAAAGTTTCAGGGATAAGACTTTTGAAGTTAGAGTGATCGGCGACATGACAGGCTACACTGTACTTACCGTAGCAGGAACTCAATCTTACTCCGAAGCAAACCAGTATAGTAAGAGTCATTTTTACAATCGCCCTCGATGATAGGATCTTTGATAACATTTTCCGAAAGCAGGCGGTGGCCTTGACCCATACTAGTAAACAACTTTCGAAGTCCAATGTTGGTGTCGACATCGAAGGCTAGAAGCGGTACGACACCGGCAAAAGCAGACATGAGATCCTCCCGATCCGCAATGAACCAGTCTATCAAGGGACCACCGATTTCTAGCCTGTCGTAACGATCGATCGTACTTGGCACCACCGAATTAACGATGGGAAATGCCTTTTCGTCGCAAATAGATTTGACTTCTGGCCTCATACATCCCCCGGCCTTGTCAAACCATTTGTTGAGGTGCTCGAATACCTTCTTAATGTAGCTGAGGTTTTCGGTTTCGTCCATATTCTTTAGCTCGTAGATGAGGTTGTCCACTTCAAGGTCTTTGATCTCTAAAATATTGACAAATAGTCGAGAACGTTCAGGATAGATATCTCCAACGCTCAGAAAGTGGCGCAGCTCCGGGCCTTTCCATGTAGCTTTCTTGAGCGAGATCCATTGTCCAGGGGTGCCATCATCCGTCGGTGGCTTGAATATTAGATCTTGAGATTGGAATGCTTCTCTACATTCATATGGTTAACAACTTCATCAGCTAACTATGATGGTTTAGATGATCTTACCTAATTGATTTAAAATCTTTGTTGAGGCAATCCTCGAGCTGCCTGTAAATGGCAAGCACTTGGCGGTGAACTTCAGCATCGGATTGTTCAGACGATGCAATGGCGACTAAGCAACTAATACACGATTGCACGCTCTGCTGCATCACGACACAGAATTGGTCCAAAAAAGCCCAATCTTTGGCCCAGGCCTCGGTACTTTGTCCATTCATTGGGCCCAAAATATCTAAGTAAGGGACCGCGGGGCTCTCCTTCACCCAATCGGGAAAGGGGAAGAACGTTTTGAACATGGGACTCATGTCGCCGCCGATGCATTTGACCTGCCTGAGTGAGAGAGTTTGTTTCAGATCCGCCAGTGATGCACTGGCAACAGGGTTGGACTGGTGCTCTTTAAGGTTGAACCACTTCTCGTATGTCGGCCAACCGTGGCGCAGAAGCTCAAGGTATCTTGCCGAGTCCATGTCTAAGATCTTTTGAAACTCTGGAGTGAGTTTAAACCCCTTTCTCGCATTAAAGCAAGCAAGGCGTGGAATCCTCCATACATCCATGTGATCCTGCAACCACATGGAGAAGAACAGCAGCTCCTTCTTCGTTTCTCCAATAGCGTCTGTGTAATCTGTGTGTAAGACGGGATGATCGCTGGGAAGATATTTCCTTATGTTGTGAGTTGTGCTAATGTTTTGATATGTGGTGGAAGCTCTGTGGAAGCGGTCATCGTCAGCGAGGACATAGAGACATGATGATTTCTTTCTATCCCTAAATTTAGACCAATAGAGAAAAGTTGTGTGCGCTATAATGCTCTCGCGAGCCAAGGTCTCCGGTTTGAACAAAGGGTCTTCGTGGGTTTTGATAATGAGCCGGCATATGTCGTCCTTGCTAAGTTGCTTGACTCCAAGCGCGTGGTAGAATAGAGCCAACGGCCTGGAGGTCGCGTAATGGTTTTGAACTATCATTGCATCAATCCCTTCGGGGATATCTTTCCATCCGCCATCGCCGGGAAAGAATATGTCTCCATCAGAAGCGGCAACCCAGACAGAGGCAGGCGGGCGCCCTGGGCGCCCGCGGATTCGAACAAGTGGGAGATTTCGTATTCTATGTGCATTAGCTTTATTCTCCATAAACTTTTGGAGTACCTTGGCCAGGGCAGCATAATAACCCTTTGGCTTCTTTCGCATTTCATCGGAATGGAAGCGGAATAAAGTCTCTAGGTCTTTGAGAAATTGAGGAAATCCCATTTCAGACAACCCAAGTCCTCTTAGCGTCTTGAGTTCGTTCTCTGCGTATCGGTTTGCCAGATATTTGTTGGCGGATTCTTCGCATATTGTGAATGGTAAACCTGATTCGTCGCGGAATTCAGGTGGGACGAGCATCAGAGATCTCAAGCTGGCTAACCGGTCTGAGGACTCAGATTCGGTCATAAAGATAGGGTAGTCCTTTAAATATGAACGAATGGGATCGTTTACGTCTATCAATGGCGACTGAAAATTTAGGTCTGGTATATAGCAAGGCCACTTGTACTTAAAGTTCGTATCAGGCCAGAAGTCGGTCGCGAAAGCACGAAAGCTATCTGACACGCTATTGGCAATCGCAGTGAGTAGAGTTTTGTTCCATGGATTGTCTTTTGGATGGACAAGGTCTTGGCGATTTGCAGCTAGAATGAAATCGGCATGGACTAGGAACTGGGTCACTTGCTGTTAGTTGTGCGAATATTGGTACGGTATGAGGACTTTAGAGAGACGCACCGAAAGACCGGATGGCCTGACCGGGAGGAACGCAAACACAAATTCTGACTCCTCCCTTGTTATAGGTTCACTTTTGGCGTCTAGCGGGAATGCTAGAGCGATTTCGCTTCTCGTAATTTCTGCTCTCTTCTCTTCATCCGGCATGTTCTCCACTATCTTTGTGCGCAGAAGGTACCGCAGCGGTTTGCTGTTGCTTGAGATCTGGACAATACAGTGGCCCTGTTGCAGAGAGTCTTGTCGCTGAGAGGTAACTGCCCAGGGTTTCATTGACGGCTCAGTCACCGCCACTCTTATCTTTTTGACGCGACGGAGAAATATCAGGGTCTGGGCTTGTAGTTTGCGCAGACCTCCGATGAGCTTGCTTACGTCGCACCGGTCCGGAGCAAGCATCAGGAGAAGAGATGTGTGGTCTCGTTTTTTGGGTAACGGGAACTTGTCGACCCAAATGGGTGTAATCATCCCGAGAGGAACCTTTTTGTCAAATTTGAAAGTATAATGCCCGGAATTGATGAAGACAACGTCGGCTACTTTGAAAACAGACTTGAAGCCTATGCCCTTCTCACCAACGTAGTTCTCTTTTCCGAGGCCTTTCTTTGTAGATTTGACGGCGTTGCAAATGCCTTCTACATTGTCCCGTGTGAAGCCAAGCTCATTGCAATCTACTCGGAGGACACCATTTTCAAGTGTAAAAGCTAGGTTAGGCTCAACCCCGGCAGCATAAGAATTGTCGTCCGCATTTTGGATAAGCTCCTCAATGAAATGGGTAGACTGGGAATACAGATCCTCGCCAACGCTAAACAAGGGTCAGAGATCTTTGTCAAGCTTGACACTGGCGAGCGTTCATACGTTTTAATAAGCCTATCAAGAGTAGCTGCTATATCTGGAGACGTGGTTGAACTACGGGTCCCAAGCTTATTGATGTGTTGCCGCGCTTCTGCAACATTGTGAGGAAAGTCCATTCTCGGTCGTGAGGCCTGTAAGAGACCTCTGCATGTAGAGGAGATACAGACAAGGCTGGCAGACTGCTGTCGAGTTTAGCAGATCCGGGTGTCTCGGCAACGATCAAAAACAAAAGGAATCTGGTTCTGGTCTAAACGCTTCCAGCAGCTAGCTTGGC
Organism: Periconia sp. TS-2; assembly: GCA_030378425.1. NCBI lineage: Eukaryota > Fungi > Ascomycota > Dothideomycetes > Pleosporales > Periconiaceae > Periconia > Periconia sp. TS-2. Next base: position 395,582 of record JASNQO010000035.1, on the reverse strand, counting down.
TGATTTACACATACGGCTGGCGAGGGAGAAATTGTTGCGAGCCTCGAATATGCGATGACTATCATCGCATGTTCAGGGGGGGATGCGCCGCGATTTTAAAGCGTCCCGCGCCTATTTCTGCAGGCAACGAAACGACAATGAATGGATTTCATAGTGCAGCGGGGCGCAGCGGGTGCAATCGTGCCAATACAGCAGCGAGGCTGGACGCATGAGTGGGTTCAGAGTGTCGCGGCTCGAATCAGTGGATTCAGCCACAAAAGTTAAGACCGGGGGGACAAGCCCTCGCTAATGGCCATTGTCAAAAACCTTGACCGGTCAGACCTGCCACCCCAGCCAATAAGGGACATTCTTTCAAGCAGTAAAGAAGAACAGCTGAAGGGTGCGCTCTGTAGCACAGGAAAACGTGGCTAGGGCCTGCACTGACTGCGGGAATCTCGTATCGTCGTCCTCTCACCACGCCCTACCTCAACTCCCTCTCCTCACCTCATACTCATTCAAAAAACCCAAAACTCAGACCTCTCACCCTCGCATCGTAGCGCATACACTTCGTACCAACCTCGAAACCGTAGAGCCAGCCCCTGCCTTCTGTAGCATCACCTAGTGTTTTCAGCTAGCCTTTCGCTGTCAGCACTGCAAGCCATTCTATTCAAAGCTACTTCAGAACGACAACCGCGTACCAAAATTTTGTACTGTGTCGGGCGTGTGCCCCAATCTCGCCATATGAATAGAATATCGATGTCTACACGGAGGCAGGGGCTCTACTTGGGAGCTCTGATCATGAGCTACGCCGTCTTGGTCGTGGGTAACCTCGGCGGCAAGAACGGAATTCCAGTAACGCCATTGTTGATGTGAGCTTTTGGAAGCGTTCCCCTCTGCCGAATCTGACTAGGAAAATCAGAGCCTACATATTGTGGACCATTTGCTTCGGCTTGTTACTAACAACGTATTTGGAGAACTACCCCGCATTTTCAATGTCCGCTCTCCCTTGAAGGTATACTTAGCCGGTTCACACTGACACAAGTGTTACAGCAAAGCGCTATACCATCTCGTCTGCATCGCCGCTATCCTTGTTTTACTAGGAACGGTGAGCGATGTTACGCTGGAAACACTGCATCTTTGGGTGCCAGTCTGCTCCACGGTTGGCGTGTATATCGGGACTGCGCTTCAAGATGTGGGCTCATTGGTCCTCGCCCGCCTACAATGGAATCTTCTGCGCCTGTTAGGCATAGAAGAACCACCGACCCTGCCCGTATATGAGCCGGTACCGTCGCACTTCAACCCCCGTTCACCACTACTTTCATCCCCCGATGCTCTATCCGAACCAGAGTCTTACTCCGATACTGCGAGCGTGCACAGAGCACCCCAACGAGCCATCGAATACCATGAAAGCCGGGACGAAAACCCCTGGACAGAACAATAGGGTGGAGGTACGACGAGGAGGAGGCAATGAGGAGGAGGCGACGAACGAAGTTGACCTAGTGTTGTGGGACGTTGTCCGGGGAGACTGCATCTTGCTATTTGATACCCAGCGATTTAGCGACCATCACCCAAACGGGTAGGATGACTGATTTATGATGATAGGTGTCTACATTGCTGCTTTTCGAGTCGAATGTCCTGGCCCCACCATCCGATTTCCAGCACATGGTCCGAATTATTAGGGTTCTGGGAAGCCGTAAAGCACTGGCCTGGCGGGTAGCATTTACAGCACGGCTAGACTATTGCTGTGAATGTCCCTGCTCCGGTTGTGCCAAGCGCTTTTCCGACCTCGTTCCTCTCTAGAGCATTCCTTGGATGGTAGCCGACGTCATCTGGCTTCAGAGCCTGTCGGTAGCTGTCTTGGCCGGAGTACTTGGAGCGGCAAGAGTGTCTATCTAAATATGATAATAACCCGAAACTTCCGACTCGACGGGCTGGTGACTTGGGGAGTGTAGCGCTATGGATCCGGCTTGATGGCGGCAGTGTAGACACCTTTACTGAAAGCATATATATGCATGGCGCTCTGCATTTGTGTCAGAGTACCACCGTTATACCCAATGAATTCAAAGACAATTTTGCATGCAATGTGTTCCTATCGTAGCTTGATCTAAATCTCGTGTGAGGATTCCGTGATGATATTACACCTGAAGCTCATGTTGCTCGTCATTAGTCTACCCGGTAGTTGATGAGTTCGTAAATTATCCCTGGTTGAATTGGAATTCATGTTTTTGCCCTCGCCTTCTTCTGTGCCTTGAGGCGTTTCTGGTAGGCCTTCTTCTGAAGTTGCCGCGCTGACTTTGATTTAATCGCATCAGCGCTCACATTTCCCTCATATAGATCGCTGTCGTCGGCGTTAAATTCCTCGATTCCGCCGTCATTCTTATTACCCTTCGCTTCGATCTCAACAAACCCTTTTAAACTAGTTTCTGAGTCACTATCCAAAGCCGCGATATGTCCATATTGTGTGCCGTCTTGAACACATTGGTCGTTAAGTACTGGCTCTAGGTATTTTTTATCCATCAAGGCTTTCAAATTTTGAGATGAAAGATGAAAGTGCTGTGTTCGTGGTGGTACCACTAATGTTGGCGCCAACGAATTGTTTTGCTGAGACTCACTCTTTGCAGGTGCTGAAAATGTGTGTAAGTAACCAGATTGCTCGGGATCCTCCTGATGTTTGATCGGGCCTTTGTTAAGAGCCTGAACCCTGTGTTGTGACAAGTCGTCGCTATGTCGCGGGCTCGACGGAACGGCCGGAGAACTTGACGGAACCCATTCTTCACGATTGGAGTCTCTCCAAGGGACACGAGCAGGAGAAACATCTCGAGCGGGAATGACGTGAGAGTGTGAGCTTTCAGCAACCTCAAGGGGAAACGGGCTTTCGTGTGGCTTCTTATGCGGCAAATTTTGCTCGGAAACAAGAGCGCTAACGGTTGGATCCCGTCGATTCCCATCGCCATCTCTGTCCTGTTTTGGCATCTTATCTTTCGAGCCCGGCCTGCAAATGGTTAGAGGCGAATCAGTGCCACAATACTAGCACGAGAGCGGGAATAGGGTATACTAACCATACGCTATGAGCACCATTTCCAAGAGCGCTCATTTCCGAAGTAAGAACGTTCACCATTCGATATGGGTGCACTTGAAATGCCCCCAGTAATGGACGGCCTCCAGATGGCGGCGGGGGTTCTAAGTTCTGTTGCCCGATGGCAGAAGGCCCGCGACACCACAAGCCATATCTTGAGCACTTTGCAGGTGCAGAATGTTCGTTCTGGCATGCAGTAAAAGCCTTTGAATTGCCGTCTAATATTAACTCATCAGCGTTGCCACCCCTCGTACTCAATATGATGGTAGTTTAGCGCACTTACCATAATAGCCATCGCGTATTGCACAATACGATGCAAGCCACTCCACACCAGTCGCATTTGCGATTTCAGATGGCGCAAATCCGTTGTTGTAGAATCCGGGCTTTTCGACCAGGAGAGTGTTGGATAGAACCGAATAGCATGGGAACGGCTCCGAGAGCCCGGCGCCTAGAGCTCCGCTTTGTTGCACAGCTCTTGAATTGTCGATAGTGAATGCGGAAAGTGTCCTACTAAGGAGTAAGAATAATGTGCCTCGCTTGACCGGCTCAGTAAACAAGGCAACTTCGTAGAACCCGTGTTCACTAAGGCTTGTCATAAAGCGCCGGTGAAAACATGAACCCAGGAAGTCAGCAAGCTCGTCGCCCCTGTAGGGGAGATGAAGCATGAAATGGTCGCATTTGGTGATGGAAATGAATGAATCCGCTCGCCGAAGTGCTCGGGAGAAGAGGTCGTTCAATATTGCGTCGCCAGCAGGCAGTGGTTTCGCCATCGCACGCTGTAGATTAGGAATGGAAGCAGCTCCGATAACGACATATGAGGAATTAGATAGACAGCTTGTTGCTTAAGCTGGTCAAAAGGCGATATATTATAATTATAAGAGAACAGAGCGGAGGTAAGCCAGTAGGTACTCAAGTAGGCACGTAATATATAGCAAATCTGGTGAGGAGATTCAATTTGATTTGTTACGCCTCACGTGCTTGGCCCGGTAAGCTACCACGTGATCCCTACGCTAGCGCCCGGCCCAGCTGCGGCTGAGCAGATGATTGCCGGGTGGTTTTTATATTCCGTTTCCCTTAATTTGATGAAAAGGTGTATCTTAGGCGCTGACACGTACGTGCACACACTAGAGATCGAAACTTGCGCCGAATCCACGCAGCGAGCCATCCATCGCCTTGTCTGCCTCTGAAAGCTTGTCTGGAATATTTCCAGTTTCTGTACCTTCGATCCAATCCTTGACATTGACTGTCTCAGTCTAATCGTCGCCGTATCTGCAAGATGATTTCCTCATTATTCAAAGGACGGGATTTTACAATTGATGGAGCTTTCACATCTCCTTCACAAAATTTGACATCTAAGCTAGCCGAGTGCGTTGGCGCCTTGAACTGCTAGATGGCGAGACGAGTGGCTTACATGACGCTTTTGCCATCTTTGGTATTCGAATAGCAAGCAAGGAGTTGAACAAGATCGTACAGATGTCCATTGATGTTTGACTTGACGGGGTTATAAATCGAAAAAAATCAGTTCAGAGCATGGTACTAGTACAAGTCTTAGGTGACTCGTCCTTTGATAAAAATTTATCATTCTTTTTCGCGTACGACAAGACGAGGGACAAGAAGCCGAGGACATCTTCCTTAACATCGTCGGGGTTCATTCCGTTCGGTTTGGACTGGAAAAAGTCTTTGGTGACATGCACCAAATTGCCTTCAGCATGAATTTTTGGTAACAAGGGTGACTACTAGTCTAATAAAGCTTTGCGTAAAAGATTGTTAATCACCTCAAGGGGTAAAGGCGCCGTAATCTGGGGAGCCTAGATCCTCCCCAAAGCCATCCCCTTGTCCTCCGGAAGTACTATTTTCCAGGGATTGCACTCATTGCCTTCGATATTTAGTTCGTCATTCTCCATTCCTTTAAGAGGGTCCCAAGCAGCCTAATGAAATTAGAACAGCATTTCTCAGTTCAGCGTACTTACTATGTCCTTTGCAACCTCATCGGCATATTTTGCCGCATCTCCAGTGCCCAACTTAATCTGAGTCCCATCCAAAATATATTCCGCGACTAATTCAGATTCTATTTCGACTCCGATTCCTGGACTTCCATGTAGTTGGTCCGTCTAATCCAGAATTTTGGCTCTCATTGTAATCGCATGCTTCTCGGAAGCGGCGACGGTTCCCAAGGTAAAGTAAGAAAGAAAAAAAGAACAGAATAGCTATCTACTTCAAGAATAGGGGAGGGTATCATATTGGCTCAAAAAGAAGGATAAGCGAATTAGTTGCTCAGAAAATCATCCCTCTCAGAGTCCTTTCAAAGATGAAGGAGTGATACTCCTAGGGAAGAAGGCCACGTCTTCTCAGACATCTATGCCAGAGCCCGTTCAATGAACAGCTCGCACAGTAAGAACCAACTGAATAGAAGTAGCTGTGCCTCAATATTACTCTAGGCCTCGCCTCAAATTTTCGTCAGAGGCCTGACTTGGGACGGCGGCCATAATCCCAAATTGTTGTATCTATCTTCCCCGAAAGCGCTAGCCTACCAAATAATGCGAACGTTCGTCCTAACGTTTGTGAAGTCATAATATAATACGATGATGTGCCAAAGTCTAAGTCCGCTTTGTGGCGTAAAGTCTCATATCTAATTATGGATGGTCACTGAAAGGAAGCCAGAATACTGCCAGCTGTCTATCTTCTCCAATGTAAAGTGATCATAGAATCCAAAAGAGTCTATGTATGGATCCCGAAAGGTGTATGACTTGACAGGATATTACGAGGCTACTGAACTTAGAGCAATGAATGCTAAGCCAGCGAAGAGTACCAAGCAATCGGCTAAAAATCTTAGCAAGCTTCTTAACAGGTGTCTAAATGATGCAACACCGACAAAGTCTCATGTTTGAGACTCACAGCTCAGCCGCGGCGCAGCGAGTGTAGCTACGTGCGGCGGAGGCAGCAACTTTTGCTGCGCCCCCTTACGCCTAAACGCCCGCCAAAATGATCAGCTTCAGAGACTATTTTGGTCAGAAATCTAGGGTCGCATTCTTGACACCTAAGTGCCTATCACTTCTACTGTAATCTCTGAAGCTAGCCGGATTTCAATAGATAGGCACCTGGTATAAATAAGGAGGGATGGCTTTTTATACTAGTAGAATGAATCAATCCAGCTAAGAGGAGTAAGCTAAAATACTGGGTTCCTTTATATTGCGCCTTTGCTTCTTTAAATCCCAGAGTCATCTTGAATAAAGAGATTGGTACAATTTCCCCATTTCGTTTCACTGCACCAGTCCTTCCACGCAGTGCAAAGGTCATTAGCTCTGTTCCACGCGGGTGATATATGCGCTGGCCAACGTGCATCAGCGCCATCACGGTCCTCGAGAACTTGCATAGCTAGACCCATCGAGGCATGCTTTGCAATATGACAATGAATCAGCCAGGCTCCAGGGTTGTCTGCTTTGAATGCGATGACCACGTAGCCATTCTCCGGCAGATATACCACATCACGGCGAGGAGGATTGTCTTTGATGATGATAGGCTCACTCGCATTGAAGGCTTTGTTCGCCGCAACGTCCATGATAGCAAAGTCGTGACCGTGCAAATGAATCTCTCATCTGTTAGTGAATTATGCTGGATAAACATGCATTAGTAACGTACCGGATGTCCTCTATTCTCCTCGGAATTGGTAATGACCAAGTAGATCTAAAATCAATGAGTCAAAGAGGTACGTAGCAAGAAATTAAACCCACCCATTCCGTTGCCTTGTACTGCTCGGGGAGAATAACAAAAGAATCGTTCCACCCATCTTTGTTGTTCAAGTTGAGAAACGTTATGTTTTGCCAGTCAATCCTTAAAGGCACTCTAATCTGAGGATTTGCGTTCAACTCAGCGGGCGTCAGGAAAGAGAAACTGCCAGGATTTATTACTGTTTTGTCAGTTGCTGCTCCAAATTGGATAATCCGGATTGGTTCACTTGGGTTGGCGGGTGCCTTTGGCTCCCACTTGACTATAGGGGTGAATGCTGGCTCGTCTCTGCAGTAAGTAGTATCTAAGTTGGGCCATTGAGTAGTTGTTGGATCAGCCTGGCTTGATTCATCATAACGTATGATCCCTGTCTGCATGTAGTACTGGCCGCTTGGAGGACCACCGGTGTGGCAGTTTGTGCCGTTGAGAATATGAGTCCTAATCCAAAAGTCCGTTGCATTTGACTCAAGTGGATTAGCATCGACGATGATGTTGTACCTCTGACCAATCCCAACAGCAATAGATGTCGTGGTATATGGTTCGATAGGGACAAAGTCGGCGCTAATTACGGTGAAGTTGTGGTTGTCAATACTAAACAGAAACGTGGAATCGTAGGCCACATTAATTATTCTGAGGAGGTACTTCGTGCCCTCAACGAAGGTGAGGTTGAAAGGGTCGTGATGCTCCGTTATGTTAACGACTGCGTCCGGGTAACTCCTCGTCATATTTCCAATTCCACCTAGGAGGACTGTCCGATTGTTTGCAACATCATCAGTTCCCGTTACCACGTTGTGGTCTGTATTGCAGCTGTGAGTAAAGTCTTCATTGTCGATTGAGAACATCTAAAACTTACTCCAGTCACTGATGAACAGTGGTTTTGCTGGCGCTATGTCCCAATTATCTGAACTTGGACCATGAATGGTCTATTAAAGTGATTAAGGTTAGCAGCTATTGCAAACACTTCGGTACACCACTAACCAATGGCCCCAAAAGTCCATCTGCATATTGGAGAGAATAGTGCGAATGATACCATGATGAGCCATATTGCATAGCTTTGAATTCATACGTGAATGAGCTTCGTGGCGCAATGGGGCATTGTGTTATTCCTGGAACCCCATCCATGTGCATGGTCAACCACTGCCGGATGCCGTGCCAATGAACACTGGTTCCCATCTCAAATTCAGGGTCGACATTGACAGTGATTGAAAGAGTGTCGCCCCAGCATGCTTGGATCCATGGTCCAGGATACTTGTCATTGAACATGAAACCGCCGATAAAGTCCAAGCCATCTACATTGATGTTTCCAGCCTTGGTCACATTAAGAGTGTAATTGCGGGTGATACCCATGGGGGTAAGTGTTATAAGTTCGTAGTTGGTGTTAACGTCCCGCATCTCTCCGGTACTCTTGTTTTCTAGCCAGCATCCCCGGGTGCTAGGAGTTGAGCAGTTCGTCCAACCTGTCATGGCTGTGTAGTCGCACTGGAAATTATCATTGGAACCTCTTCGAAGACGGCCTGGCGGCCGGAAGATTGGTCCTGGTTTGGCAGCGGGGTGTACACCCTGATCAAACAGAGGAAGTTGCTGGATTCCATCTCCGAGCTCGTGGCTGAAAGGGGAGGGTGTAAGAATATTCAGAAGACACGAGACGGCAGTCCAGAACCGCTCAACGAGCTTCATGATGGGCTATTATGAAAAGATGAAGTTGACTGGCTTCTCTGCAAAGACGTGAGCAAATTTGATAGGGGAAAAAGAGATGCCCCACAAGGAGAAGATGAGATCCCCTTTTCATTCCCTCCGAAGCTGTCGGTGAATGTACTATCCCTCAGCTGAAGTGTGATTACCTGGCTGGCTGAAGGCAAACTGTGATGTGCCCGCATTCCAGCAACAGAACTGAAGCTTTGCTGTATCTCGAGCTCGAGCTTGTTCATTCCATTCGTCAGCCCTAACCGAGCTGAGAGTGGGGATGGTAAAATGTGGAAGTCCATGAGGTCCATGAGCAGAACTGTGATGTTCTCGCGTCCTAAAGCACTATAGTCTTGAGGCTAGTGGCGGTTGTGGCTTGCATTGACAGTAGTCATTTGTTAATCTTAAGCGAGCTGAGTGGAGGCGCTGAATCTAAAGTTTTCTCTTGCAAGTTGGGAGGGGCGGTTCGGCGCGACATTCGGTTCCCCACTGCAAGGGTAGCCGTGAGGATGAACTTGTACTGTGCTCTCTTCTCTTTTCTCGTGACTTGAGAGAACATGCCGGTCAATATAGACTATGAATTCAGCTTCTTTTGTGAGTTCAAGCCCGAGTAATTCGCCATTTGTTGTGATGTCCCTGCCGCCTGCAGTGAACTTGACCTGAGTCTTGATGTGGCCGTCGGGGAAGTGGTTGCAGCGATGGGCGGTGGCTTGAATAGTCGGCTTCATTTTTGATTTTGTGGCTGCCTACTCCGTTTTGGCACGAACAATGGGAAAGTGATCTTCATTCTCCATCTCCGTGATATTGATCCAGTCTGCTCCACTTGAAGTACCTCTCGATGTCCCCGTCTAGCAGTTCAAGGGGTTTCGACGGCGTTCTTTAGAAATGCTAAAACCTTCGCTTTGCAGGTCGCAAGATTATAAAACAAAATAAAGAACACTATGCAATGACTATGAAGCTCTTCGGATGTCTCTTTAACATACTATGCTTAGTTCCATTGAGATTTCCGTCCCCAATTTTTCTCTTCGCATATTCGATATATAGTATTATTGAAGTGGTTGGTTATTTTATGAAACTAAATTGTAATTATAAATGACTACGCGCCTGACAAATAATGTTATTGAGTGTTTCTAGCCATACCTATTAGTATATCACTTATAAGGCGTTGAAGAGGTCGGTTGTGCAACGGCGGAGCTATATCCACACTTACACCAATAAGACTCCTTACATTTGAATATCAACCTAGTCTCGCTGAGGTAAAGAACCCGAGGCACTGTAAGCTGTTCTGGATATACCGACGCATAATTCGTTAGTTGAAACACTAGCCGCACCTGATTCCCGCTATAGAATGGAGCATACTGCAAGTTGGGATAAACATATAGTGAATTACTTCCTTGGCCGCCAACACCAAGCTAGCGGAATTTCTATCCCTGTTATTGCCGAGTAGCGCTTATAATATGTTCTCTATTACAACTTCTATCTTCTAATACTGCAATTTTTTGCCTTGAGTTACTATATATTTCTACTTTGTTGGATGCCTCTTTCTGCCAGGTTTCGGCCCTGTTCGGCAGATCAGCTCCAAATAGGGCTACCATAGCCGCCTTAAGGGGCAACGAGATACTCTATGTCCGCAATATGAGTTTCGTAACCAAAGTAGAGTTTCTGGGCTTAAGACGACTTCGTATCGGTCGAGTCGACATAGGAGTAGTTTTAGTGTTGAATAGACCAGAGAGCATACCGGGCGCGGGGGAAATCGAGATTCAAACTATCTCTTTAAAAATCTAATTTTTAAATAGAGACGACCTCTCAGACATCAACATTTCCTTCAGTAATCTGCTACTAGCACTTAGATATATAAACAACTACATATACATATTTACTTCCTGCAACAGCGATCTTAGATGAAATCCAACCTTATGCTAGGAGCCACTCTGGATCAAAACACCTTCTCAAAGAGATAAGCTAATAGAGCTACTAAGGCTCCGTATCAAATCCATCTGCATTCTACCTGGCGCCCAGTCGTGAGATCTCTTGGTTGCTCCAGCAGGTTTCAAGCCAGGTGATAGGAAATATAGCTGTTGGTATGGTGGTCGTCGCTTTCAGGGTACTCTACACGCGATGGCAAATATAGCTATTGCTGTTCATGGCGCCGCCATCAGGGTAGTCTACAGCGTTGACGCCCGAGCTTTTGTCTTTCCCAGCCGCGTACACCACATAGCCAGACCCAGTGACAGTTTCCTGGCAGTCCTCAGACCTAGATAGTGTCCGTTAGTCCTGTTCAAGGTCACCGTATAGATTGCTATACGCATCCTGTAGTTCACTCACCAATATAGAACGCAATAAAGCCCGGGCCCTATTTGAATGTAACGAAGCTGTTTGTCCCACATGTTTTCAAGGGTAGCTATCGACTCTATTAGAGGTCCCATTTTGCCAAAGCATAATTGTTATGAGGAATGGACTTACTGCATTGATCGACCGCAACATAAAGTTTCTCCGTCCGTGTTTTGTCTTGGTTGAACACCGTTATCCAGTCTGATGCTGATAGGCGCTTAGCGATCTCCCGCGGCTTGAACGAGTCGCCGAATGGGAAGGCCGAAGCAGTGGCAGCCATAAAGGCAATTGCCATAGTCGATAGTTGGACCATTTCAAAGATACTTTTCCGTTTATTTTCCGTTAGAAGAGCGTGAAAATCTGGAGATGTACAATCAACAACAGTTCCTGCAGCGCGAACCGTCGCTAAATATCGAATGTAAGATAAATCCAAGTCCGAATTGCTATATTTCTAACAACTCGGTTCCTGTTAACTTGGCTCCCAACAACTCAGTTCCCAACAACTCGGTTCCAGCGAGATCATCGGGTACACCGAAGTAACTCTAGGTCGGTATTGTACATCTCAGTATTTCTACATTAGCACTCCTTAATAATTCCTTGCTGCATTTTCTTTGAGATAAAGTCACCTGGTATAATAGAGTCTATTAATTCGATTCGAATCTTGACTTTTAATTTTAAGGATTTGCTTTGTTTAGACAACATGGGGTGTACTTTATGTGAGCCAGGTCCAACCAACTCGGGTCCCATTGTAATTCCCGCGCTGCCCAATCATTTCTACCAATGTGCTGGATTAAAATTCAATGACTCTATAAATGAGTCTTCTTGTTCTCGCTTGCTGCGCCTTGCCTCTCGAATGATTTTATTAGCTACTTATTCAATTCAATGCACCGTGGGACTTGGAAATTATAATGCTATAATAATAAACATGCTATCACGTGTTAGGCAGACTCCTTTCTTAACGGCGCCCCTCCCAAGAGACCTGCAACAATACTAGCAAGGCCTTTCTTAGTCAAAAACGGAAGGAACGTCATTTGCAGTTAATTATTCTTTCAGCCTTGCGCGCTCCTAGCGTCTATGTCGCTAACGTCTTGATGGAACGCGGGGTTGTGCCAGGACTTCGCTGAGCGTTCCCGTGAGGCTCGAGCTTCGACCTCAATAGACATTTCCATATTTCAGCGCAACTGAAGCTTTCAATATGAACTCGACTGTCGCAAACAAGATACCTTGGTTGCATGTTTGAGGCAGCTGATGAGGTGACAAAGCATAGCTCTGGCGTTGTGGCGTGATTGGCGTGATGACGTCAGCTCTGCTCTGCCCTTCTCGCAGCTGGGACTTGTAGATCACCACTTTCTGCGTTATTCAGAGATGGCTCATATTCTGAGAAAGGTATTTAGCGAATCATCTTCGATACCCAGGCAGAATGCCTAAAAGTAGCAGGATGTCTCTCAAGCCACGAAGAAGGCATGATAGGATAGGTCGGCAACACTATTACAGGAAGAAAATCCAAGTCTCAAAACCTCTGTCGCCCTCAACCTCCCGAAGAGGCTAGGGTCATCTCGAGGATGTCTTTGCTTTGCTTTTCTTCTTCGGGCTATGGCGCTGCGGCAGTAGTTACGAGAAGAGCTCTCTACATTCTGAGCTCTGTCGAGTGAGGCTGCTCCTTGGGATCGTTCTAGGTACCATCAGGACGTGTGCCGGTGGCAACGGTATCGAATTCGAGGCGCAAGATACTGTCAAGTTGCTACGGTCGGCATTACGTGGTGAGATCATAGGTGAGAGGACGAGAATAAGATATAATGATGGAATCGTGGTTCTGAAAGAGGAAGGGCAATGCATCACGGACGAATTCGCGTGCACAACATGTGAGCCTGATCCATCTCTCGACAAGAGGTATTGGCTATAAATCTGTGGTCTCTAATGTGGTTGTCCGCTTAATCATCATATGCAACTTTCACCGAGATTTGGCGTGGCTGACCAATCCTCTGATCTCTGATTGGACCGATACGATCTTATTACAGCGCGCGGACTGGGGTGAGTTATTATATGAGAACACTCTTCGCCGGCATTTAAACATTGCGCCAAAGAAGATTCACGGCGTATTATGAATTCAAGCCGAGCCCATATCGATTTGAGACTGTGACAGAATCCTGCAGTCTCTACGATTTGGAGAATGAACGTGGGGGCTTGGCTGACAAGAATCTCGCCATGGGAATAAAAGGGTGCTGGACTTGCAGAGGTAAACTCATCAGGAGTGGATAAGCTGCCATACCAACGTTAATGGGCTTATTTCTGCTTAGAGCGCAAAGTTCGATGTGACTCACATTGGCCTAGATGTGGGAACTGCACGAAGGCGCGGCGCGTCTGTCAAGGCTATGGCATGCAGCTGTCCTGGCCTCGAGATGGGGATAGAAAAAGAGCAATCATCTCCGGAGATACGCCCCGCGCAGCGAATACGCTTCCATCAAATGTCAAGAGGTTCTTGAATTCATCTTCCTGGGACATATTGCTATCGGAGGAGCTAGAAAACGGAAAGATTTCTGGTGAATGTCACCTCCGACACATTGTCAAGCTGTTTGATTCTAACGGCAGTTACTTGTAGCTCGTTATCTTCGTACTATGAAAGTTCCTCGCCCGACCTATCTATCGCCCATAGTTACAAACAGAGAAGAGTCGCATTTACTGGGATTCTGTATGTGGGGTGACTCTAGACCCAATCATCCTACTGACCAAAACATCTCAGTCAACGAATCAAGATCACTGATACTAGGACCAACCGATGAGGAGGTTTTGGCACAATTTATCTTGAGAACTGCCTTCTCAGATCCATCTAATGCGACTAATCCAGTCCTACAAGGCGTGTTTGCTCTCGCATCACTACAGCTTCACGGTAGCTTGAAGAGCTTTCGTTACAAGCATCTTGTCATATCATCAGTTAAAGAGTCAATCAACTGGCTCGACGAGAAGACGCTGCTTCAGAACTTGATGGCAACGATGCTTTTATATCATTATGAGGTAGTATATTCCGATCCGCATAGGCTTGCCATGGTCGGCTAATCATCACAGCTCTCACTCGAATCAAACTCCAAAGGGAGTTGGGTAATATATCTATGCGCAGTAAAAAGGATTATCAACACGTCACCAGCAATTCACAAGCTGGTTCGGCAAGAATATTCGGTCTTCCTTGATTGGATTTATTATCACGAGGTGCTCGCGGAATTCACAGTCAGGCATTGGAAAGTACCTTATGAAGGTTGCGGCTTTGCTCCAACAGCAAGGTCACCAAGAAGCACCGAGGGAAGCGGTTCAAAGGTAAATAGAAGCATTTTGCACTTTCTTCGGCATCATCTAATACTGCGGCAGGTAGAGGACAACATCGGCTGTCCAACTGATGTACTTCAGCTCGTTGTTCATACATGTAGACGAGCTTTAGTCGCGAAACCTTCCGAGATGAATTATGAGAATGCCGGATTGGACCACACGGAGGTGCTGGAACAGAACATATCCAGGGTAGTAGGAGATCATGGCCCCGTTCACGTAGAATCCGCGATACCGATAGACCGGAACACTATGGTCTCCGATCTCCATCGACTCGCGTGCTTAATATATGTCAATCGGGCGGTCCACTACATTTCAGGAACGGAATACCGTCATAGACGACTCGTGAGGGAGGGAATATTGCTGTTGACTAAGATGGCAACCTGCCAGAACGCCTGGCCATTGTTCATTATCGCCTGCGAAGCAGTTGATGATGATCAGCGCCTTGCTATCCTGGACGTTTTTGAACAAAGTCGGCAAGATCGAAGACGAAGATCAAGCCACATTCATTTCATTCAGCATATGGTTGAGGCTGTGTGGAACCAGCATGATCTCAATGCAGAGAACCAAGTCGATTATCTAACAATTTTCAACGCGGTTGTCGGTGGAGTTCCTTTCATACCACCATTTGCCTAAGTTCAGGTCTTGACTCCATCATTTCCGTCCACCGTTCTGATATTCTATCAAGATATATCTATTTAGCTTCTAGACTAGAACCAATCATTATTTCCGTGATGCGTTACAAATTTTCCACTGTTCGCTTCCGTCAAGCTTTGAATCACCTGAAGCTGGTCGGTGACCGATTCATCTACCGAAATCGGTCCATTGACACTTTCGTCGAGCTTTCGAAATGCACTTAGCATGAATTTACGTATCTCCGGGTCGCCTGTGACTTCTTGAGCTGTTCTGAGTCAGTCATCTGTGGCGACACGATTTGCCTTGCCTATTGACTGACCAGCATCTGTGTTTACCCATCCTGGACTGAGAGACAGTGTCTTGATGCCCTCCTGAGCCAATTCAGCGCCGAACTTGGTGGTGACGATGTTCATGCCAGCCTTGCTGACAGAATATCCCAGCACGGTAGTAATGCCAGTGACACGGTTGAACTCGATGTCTCCACTTGGACTTGAAATGAATATAATCTTCTTCTCTTTGCCTTTACGGACGAGATCGAGGAAGGAGTTGATAACGTAGATGTTGCTGATCAGGTTTGCTTTGACCTATGTGCAGTCAACTTTCGCTGTTATCAGTCACGTGATCATCAAGGATCTTACGTTCTCATTAATCTCCTTCTCCAGCGCTTCCTCCTTGCCATGACTGCACTGTGTCAGCAATATGATCTCTCAAGCGCATTAGGCCCGTCCACTTACAAAGCACTTGGCGATAGCGCGCTTGTCTCTGGCCCTGCCGAACCAGCGTTGAGAATCAAGACATCAAGCGAACCGGCCGTGACTTTAGAGACTTCAGCGGCAGCCTGATCCAATTTCCTCGGGTCGGAGATATTGGTCACTACAATATGGATGTTTTTGCGCTTTTCAGCAAGCTTCTCAAGCGAACCTGCTGTTCCTCGACTTCGAATGATGGCAAACACTTGGTTCTTCGGATCTACTGACTTTGGCGGCACAGTTAGTGGCATGCCTTTGCCATGACTGCAGTTGTAGCGGTAGACTCACAAGATTATCTATAAAGCCGAGCTGCAAAGATGCTCTTGTTAGCATTTGAGAATGTGGTTGTGGCGTTGAACTGGGGAAGCTTACGCCGATGCCTCGCGTCGCGCCGGTGATAGCCCATGACACCATTTTCAATTTCGTCGATATTAGGCAGCGACAAGTGACCAGTGTGGAATTTTGAAGGGAATTAGGATAATATGGATTGTTTCACTTAGATCGTCTAGTTGTGGTGATGCATCGACAGCAGGGGAGGCAGTCACATATTCTTATACCCATCGCGGGACCCATTGCAATGTGCCATGGAAGTGAGAGGTATCTGGTCAAATATACTGTAATCACTGGAAAGTATTTGCGAAATAATATTAATAATTCATGTTTCGCGTGTTCGCTGATACTGTCAATAGCGGATGGCGGTAGAATTATGTAAAGTGAGGCAACTTTCTCCGACTCTTGGACAAATATCGAAGATGGAAGAAACCACTGTAAAAATCTGCCGATCGAGCCTCAATTTCCACAGTAACCTCTTTACGGCAGGATAGCATGGATTGAAACAAAGATATCAAGAAGTTCCGAGTTTTAAGCTGGGTCGTCTTGCTGAATATAAGACAACAGAGCGGTCTCGCGGAGACACAACTTGCGAAGATGATATCTCTCACAGTATCTTGACCGAATGAAGAACAGTTGGGCCTTGTTGATCCGCGGGTGTAGTTGAATCTCCGTTCCGGATTGCTAAGAGTCGCGCAAGCACGATTGCTAAGCAACGCGCCCACCAATCAGAAATATTCGTATTTCCTAGAAGATTATCGGAGCAAGAAGTATAAAGGGATCATTTCCATGTGGAATAAAGTCGTAACAATTCCAGGACATCAGCATTATTGTTCGCAAAAAGAGTCGCATTGTGCACAGAGTCCAAAGTCATCCTCCCCCTGCTTCATTTTCAACGAACTACTTGTGCAACACGTTACCATGTCCGCATCATTACCAATCGCCCTTGTTTTTGGCGCCGGCAAAAACGTAGGAGCCGGCGTCGTCAAAGCCTTCTCTGCCCAAGGGTATAGGATAGCAACAGTGTCGCGGACAGCTACGGCAGACGCAAGCGACAAGCGACTCCACATCCAGGCCGACCTGGCGGATCCTGAGAGTGTCTCAACAGTTTTCGAAACCGTCCGCAAGCAGCTTGGTCATCCAAGCGTAGTTGTCTACAACGGTTCGTTACTAAGGCTGTTTGTTGCCATTGTTTCGATGCTAACGAAGTCAGGCGCGGCGGCCTCGTTCGTGAACAAGGAAGACCCATTGGAAATTTCTCTTCAGGACGCCATCCGTGATATGAATATCAATACCTTCAGCGCTCTCGCTGCGGCAAAAGAATCCGTCAAGTCCTTCGAGGCGCTGCCAAAGGATGCAGCCCGGACCTTTATCTTTACTGGAAATATAACGAATACCCAGCCAATCCCAGCATTGATAAGTCAGGGAATGGGAAAGAGCGCTACAGCGCATATGATCCAGACGGCAGCGCAAGTCTACGCGGACCGCGGATACAGGTAGTCCATGTCACGTCCTGAGTTTCGGCCAAAAGCTAACCGAAGCAGATTCTATTACGCAGATGAGCGCAATGCTGAAGGTGCAGCTGTGTACCGTGCAATTGATGGAGAGGCACATGGGAAGTTCTATGTGGAGCTTTCCGAGAAGGATCAAGGCCCGTGGCTGGCGACGTTTGTCAAAGGCACCGGTTACGTAGGCTTTTCTTAGCCTTCGTAAATTTAGGGTTCTAAGAAGAAATGGAAACCCATGATAGGCAACACTGCCTCCGTGTTAGAGTGATTTTAGGGAATGAGAACTGCACTGCAATTTCAGCCTCAGAGCAGCCTAAGAGCACGGGGACTAATTTGCCGTTCCCTCTTTTAAAAGGGTATTCACTCTCTCAAACCAAGTTGCTTTCTATTCTTTAAGTACCAACGGTAGTTGTGCTTTTCCTCTTGATATAGGCAACGTATATCAAGCCTCACCAAGTATAATATCTGCTGCCTGTTCTGCAATTGCATACACTGCCACCTGATAATGAGAAGCTAATGGCTGCGGTATCTAGCAAATGTAAGCAAAAGAGATCAAAATAGAGGTCAGAAGTGCTCACAATACTGGCATCCACCACGCGAAGATTCTTCACATCTTTGACTCTGAGAGAGCCGTCTACAACCTTTCCCATAGATGCCGTGCCTGCGGGATGAAAGACCGTTGAGCCTCCTAGCTTGATGCGCTTGTCAATGTCCTCGTTAGACGCATTAGAGCCTAAGGCTAAGAAGCCTTCAGGAACATACTCCTCTACCACTAACTCCTTCCCCTCTGGAGTGTCAAACATTAGACGAGAATGCATTCGAAACCCTTCACGCATTACATGCTTATCCATCTCAGTCGCATAATAATTAGGATCGATCACAGGCGGGGCTGTTGGATCATTAGAGCTCAGAGTAACTGATCCTCGAGAGCTTGGTAGACACCCCATGTAATATGTCATGATTGATTTCCCGTCGATAGGGATCTGAAGTCCGATTGTCTCAGCACCGAAGACAGCATAGAGCAAGTTCATCTCTAGATGACTTCGAGGACCTTTGAGAAGGGGGTGATCGTCGGAGACCGGTCCGCCTTTGTCCTTCTCAATTGCTGCTTTTAAAGGACCCTTCGGTATGGGTGCAGTGACAAGCCAATCCACTGGTCCCCCCTTGTCGTAATTGGGACCGCCAAAGAGCGGTGATCCTAGGGCAAGACCTCTCTCTGGATGACGAAGCTTCCAGTATCGGAAGATCATCATGTGGTCATGTAAGTTCTTTCCAACCTCAGGTAAATCGACTGTAAGAGGAATGCCATGCTGTGAAAGATGTACTGCATCACCAATACCAGAGAGCTGAAGTAGTTGCGGTGTCCGGTAGGCGCCAGCGGACACGATGACCTGACCGTCGTTCTTCACCATCCGCGTCTCCCCATTCGCCAACTCTACGCCCACTGCAACTTTATCGTCATTGACAATAACGCGGCGCACTAGGGTATTGGTGAGAACCTCAACACCGGCAAGGGGATAGACGGCGCTAGCAATCTGTCGCTTTCCATCACGCCAGTTCTCAACCAGGTCGGTGATTCCCTGTGGGCGACCGTTATTTGCATCTGGGATATGCTTCAGACCAAGATTTGACCACAGCTTGAAGGTGTGGTCTCTCAACGGAAACTTGCGGCCAGATGCGCTGACTGAAGCTGTATGCACAGGCCCATCGAATCCGTGTTGCTCGGGATCACCGTTGACATCAAAGTGCTTCTCTGTGCGCTTAAAATATGGAAGCAAGCCTTTGTAGCTCCAGCGATCATCATCCACGGCACGAGCCCACTCGTCGTAGTCCAAAGCGTCCCCACGAATCCAACCGCCTACAGACTGTTAGTATGCAAAATAATACTGGCACTCCCTAGGAGTCGTGGTTTACCGGTGTTGATGATGGTTCCGCCCGAGAGGCCCTTTATGGCACAGTTGTAGCGAGGTTTGCCATTCAGATGCGCCTGCGGCACGGTGAAGTATTTCCAGTCTAGGTCGGAGAAGTGCAGGGAACCAGCCTCGGCAGGTATATCAATGTGCGCATGTCCCCTTACATCAGGCCCAGCCTCGATGAGGAGGATGGACGAAGTCGGGCTCCGTTGGTGCATTCTGGAGGCTAGGACGCAACCAGCTGTTCCACCTCCGATGATGATGTAGTGAGACATGTCAGATTGGTGCGCTAATCAGGGTCAAGAAGTCAAGGAGGGAGCGTTCGTTGTTATGTATCATGTGCCGGTGATGATTGTGGAGGTTGAAGTGTGAGGGACTTCGCCCCCGTCTCAGTTGATTGTGCCACACTAATAACTAGCCTAGTTACGCCCGAGTTGGGGAGATACAGGGATCTACCACCTCGCCAATGCTGATTTAACATTGGTCAGCGTCTTAATCATCTACACACGATGACTAGGCGATCGTACTCATAGCTAGACGTCTCCAATTGTCACCATGATCTTTTTTAAATGGTATGAGCTCCTAGCTGCCTCGCCCATAATCCCACCATTTATCATTTACAAAGGCCGCGTACTACTATCCTATTATTTTTAAATACTGTATGCCCTGGTGGATTTGTAATACTAAGAAGGCATAGCCTAAAATATCCCTACTTAGCTCTACAGGATTCACCCTTCAAAGATCCATTTCCATCTTCAATACCTTCAATAGTTGGTTGAGAACTCCTGTGCCTGAAAGCGTTGAGCCATGGACCTTCAAAGATACTATCAATCTCTTCGACGCTCAGCCCAGTAGTCTCGGGAACTACTAGATAAACGTAGACTAGGCCAAGAAAGCACCATCCAGCGAAGAAAATGAAGGCACCCCAATTATTCGTTTTCTTCAAAAGGTCAGGAAGTGAGAACTTGACAGCATAAATGAATAACCAATGGAAGGTTTGCCCCACCGCTCCTCCAAAAGACCGGATCCGGTTCGGCCAAAGCTCGCCTCCAAAGACGTACGGAAGGATGAAGAGACCTAATTATAATCAGAGGGATTGATTAGAGCTGAAAAGGAAAAGATGGGAGAACTGATGGGATACGAGCTTGCTACCCTAGGAGTACTTACCTACGGCGTAACCAAAAGCATGGAGAAAAAGGGCTGCGATAGCCAGCTCGGACGCAGCGTCAGAGACAGGACCTTCCTGACTGTACTTGATGTAGACACCTATATAAACATGGGACATCATCTGAACTGCCATGCCAATGAAAAGTGACCGACGGCGACCGAGAACATCGATGAAAAAGAACGAGGCGATCAAGCTGAAGCAGAGTTTCGAGAAGCCGTACATACTGCTGAGGAATATAGATCTCTCGGTACCGCCTTTATCCCCAAGCAGCTTCATAATTGGGACAAAGTAGCTCGTAACAGAATTGGCACCAGAGAGTTGCGCCAATGCGTATGAGACCAGAACTTGTTGCAAACGCCGTAGGTTGGAGGGCATGGTAAAAGTCTCTTTGGCGATAGTCCACAAGCTAGGTTTGCCTTCCACATCGCCACTGGCTGATACGATTGAAGCCTCGATATCATGGATCTCTGAAGCTACACGGGGGTGATCGGCTGCCAGGCATCGTAGCTCAACAAGGCAGGAAACTGCCTCTTCTCGCCGTCCGACCATGAGAAGCCACCGGGGTGACTCGCTGACAAAGAAACTCGCAACTGCGCAGAGAAACATAAATACCGAGGCTGCGATTGATGGGATCTGATACTGTAGATTGCTGTCAGGGACATTGCGATATATACCAAGTACGCAAAAGCTAGCTGTCGTCAGTGCAATTCCCATTGTAACAGTGTACCAAGAGGTCAGTAGGCCACGAATTTCCTTTGGAGAGATCTCAACAATGCTCATTGGTCCGATGACACTCAAAGATCCGATCCCTATACCCGAGATAATGCGGCCTGCAATGAGGCTACTCATGTTCGGTGAAAAGATCGCAATTAACTGTCCAATGATCCAGATCGTCGTATAGAGGCGGTAGGACCATCGCCTACCGATCCGGTCATTTACAAAGAAGGACGCGGCCGCACCAACAGCATAGCCAATGTAGATGATGGAGACGTATGTCTTGATAGCACCCGCTTCCGAGCCAGATTCTACATTGAACTGGCGTTGGAATCCAGGAAGAGAGGGAATAACAGCAGATGCACCTTGCTCCCAAGCTTTAAGAACAAAATGTCAGGATACCTAGGCTGAAGCAATTACCAGTGCAGACTCACTCATAGGAATGCCCGCCAGAGCATACAGTAGGGAGCTGAGCAATAGATTCCGATTGCAAATTACTTCACGCGGCGACTCTCTAATGGATCTACCATACTTGGTGAAGGTAGAGCGGCCAACGATCTCTTTAAAGCCCATCCTGGTGAAGGTAGGAAAAAGTGAAAGATGAAATATAGACACGGGTTTAGCTCAGGAATGCTTAGATCAGGTCAAGCTGGACCAAAGATTACCAGCACTGTATAAATACATTTCTGGTGATTGGTATCGCATTGCCTTGTAGCGGAGTAGGAAGCACGATACAGAATCAACCGAGTAGGTGTCGGGTTTTTCCGACTAGCTTGTCGATCGCAGCGCGCTGTAGAGCACCACCAACCGGAAATTCACGACCGTTGAAGTGGCTTCAACAGGTCGGTCGGAAATATACGAGGAACCAATCAAAACCCTTTTGCCCAGACTTACCGACCTCCATAGTCTGGATTCGCGCACAACAGTGCGCGCACCGCTTGCCCGTCTTACAGAACCAGAGTACGAGTAATAAAGATCTATTAATCGAGATTGGCTCGCCATGCCTGAAGATGAGGTCGCAATGCGAATCAGATACACGGCTTTGGAATTCTGCCTCCCATACATCTGTATTGGACTCAAGACTGTATAGGGACGGACGAAACTTTAATCGAGGTCAAGCGTAAGAATAATAGTTGCTTTCAGATTAGCCACCTAGAGATAATACTTTGGGTTCTAGAAACACTCTGAAAAGAGATTTTAGTCTCTGCTCCAGAACGCCTCTTGTCTCGGCGCTTCTGCACCGCCAACCGACCGTGTCGTGCTAGTGTGCAGAGATAAGCGCGGCAAATCCGTACAAGCTATCCCATGCTCTCATGACAAACCCCACTCCCGCATGTTCTCCATGTCGCAGCGATCTACTTGTGACCTCTTTCGCGGAGAATCTGCCACAATCAATCTCTTCCCAGTCCGTATCCCACATATCTCAAGCCATCAATTCCTCGTTAAGAACAAATCACTTTATGATGAGGCGAGACAATAGCTCTAGTCCTCGGTCGTCGCGGCCTCCCAGGCGCCGGCAAGCGCATGGCCCACGGGCTAATCGAGCTTGTGTGTCATGCAAGGAGAAGAAGTTGAAAGTAATGAATTTGAAAATGCCCCCTTTCCTTTCCTCTGCTTTGGTTGCTTATAACAGGCTACTAGTGTGATGAGATGACACCGACATGCGCAAACTGCCAACGATTTGACTTGGGTAGGTCTGGCTAGGTCACCTATCCACTTCTTTCTTCAATGTGCATGGGTTGACACAAAGTGCAGTCTGCTTAGTCGAGGATCCGGATACTAAGAAACATCGGCCCCGAAATTACCTGAAGACTCTTGAAGAACGACTAGCGAAATTAGAAAGTTGTGGGTCTGTGGAAACTCCCAATTCTACTGGATCCACAACGTATGCCCCGAACAGCAGCCACGAGAGCTGCAAATCGGTGCCTGTGTTCACTTCCGACGCGGGAAGTATTGGGGGAAGTGATTTGTCAACCAGAATCGGATTCTTAGATGTCAAAACCAACCAAGTTGAGCCTCAATATTTGGGTTCTTCATCGGCATTCGCTTTTGCGCATCTCATTAACTCTTCTCTTCGCGGAGCAATTATTCAGTATCCGTCTCTGGAACGATTTAGCCGCATCGACCCTTCACCTATGCCATGCCTTCTTCCTGACCATAGCATTGCTATCACACTCAGCAACGCTTATTTTGAGAATATCCATCCACAGTACCCTTTCCTCCACGAGCCAACGTTTAGGCATTATGAAAAAACCCGATGGGATCCATCCGTTGAGGCACCTGACATTCACTTGTATTCAGTCCCACTGTTCTTTGTGAACATGGTACGTTAGAGTCCGAGCCGAACAAGAAGAACATGACTCACAGCAGAAAGGTGTATGCTATAGGTGCTCTCCTAGTACCGGGTTATCAGCATCTATCAGAGGTACGACACGTATTCGATGACTGTCTGAAGCTACCACTCACGCATTGAAGCAACTGTATAGCTCAGCACAATTATATCCCGAGGTGTTATCACTCAATAATATTGAGGCGATACAAGCGTATTTATGCTTCGCTATGTACTCGCTTCGATCTGCTAAAGGCCCTTCTCTTTGGTAAGTGACAATTTTCAATCCAGCAAGCTCTGAAGTCTCACATAATTGAATAGGAAATTATCTGGACTAGCGCTGCGTGAATGCATTGAGCTGGGCTACCACCGTAGTACCAACCGCGTTGGGGCTCAACGAGATGCCCTCCAAATTGAATTGCGTAAGAGAGCATTTTGGTGCGCTCAAGGAATCGACTGCACTTATGCTTTGCGGCTCGGACGTCCCTTAGGCATACAGGTGCATGAAATCGACGCTGAGGTACGTCGAATCAGCCAATATCAGTTGGATCTGTTGAAGTAGCTAACGCAATACTCTAGCTTCCCCTAGACATTGACGATTCATGCATCACTAGGTCGGGTATCCGTGGCACGCCGAGGAACTCATATGATGAAGCCCCAACATCTATGTCCAATGCGCTTCATGTCATTCGTCTCAGGCGTATTTGGGCCCGCATCCACACTTTCGTCTACTCCACACATGCCTCGGGCGATATTGATGATACCATCCGTGAAGTCCATATTGCACAAATCCGAAAAGACTTAGAAGAATGGCGAGAAAATGCACCCGAGCCCCCACCACGGTCAGGAAATACTTTTTCCATTTTCTCAACTAGGACGTGGTACGACCTTAACTATAGCGGAACGATCCTGCACCTATACCGAACACAATTAACAGAGGGTAGGCATACCTCTGGAGACATTTTTCTGGATTGCATACAAGCCGCTAGCACAGTTTGCCGATTATATCGACGACAGTATGTTGGCACATCAATAAAATATACCTGGGGCACTCTCCACTGTCTATTTCTTGCCGGTCTCACTTATCTGCACTGCCTCTGGACATCACCCACGGCATGTGAGTCAGCTCAGCAAACTGATGTTAGCAGAACCTGTACCGATTGTACAATGGTCCTGGTCGTAATAGCCGAGGGCTGGGAAGATGCCGCACCATACCGAGATATTTTTGAGATCCTGGCTAGCCGAACAATGTCAATGATATTTAGCAGGCATCAACCTTTACCGAGGACTCCAGCTTTGTCAGACAGTTCTGACCGAGAAGCTGTAACCAGATGGATGGCTGATATTGACGACAAGGGAATGCTAGCCGGATTTGATGTTCTACTATCCGGATTCGTTGATCAGTTCACGCCGGACGAATTTCTCACTACGCAAAATAGCTCATGTTGAAGTCTAAATAGAATTAATCATAGGCAGTTCTTCCCATGAGCCCGGGCACGTAGTCTACGTCCCCGACTTTGAAGTTGAACCTTGAGATCCTCCGATTTTCAATATTTCGGTCTGACTACTAGTCAGAAATAAGCCAAATGTTGGCTTATCGGGCCATCCAGGCCTGCGGTCCACATGTCTACGTTCAGGATAAACCGGCCGGCAGAACTAGCTTAAATGAGCATTGAACGTCCTCATAGTCGGGAAGAGTCCTGAGGACTAATTAGTTCCGTATATTCTTAGTAGAGATAGAAGCTGGTACTTGCCTGCTTGAGCGCAAAATCACGAGCTATTCAGTTGACCCACGTCAGCCGTCTTGATCAAAATTAAGAGATTATTCAACTCACGTTTGGCCATCTCGACTCTAGACATCTCTCGTGGGCCTTGCTGTCCTTCTGAGAGGCCGTTGTTTAACTCTCCCGGTTTAACTACGCGCCACTTCCACAGTGGAGTAAATTGGTCGGAAACGCGCTCCAACTGGTTTTTAACGTGCTACAGCCGTGGAGTCAGTCGGAGAATCCAGATAGTCTGACACTTAGGACGACCTACTCTACCTAGAACGGGTAGGAATTTGAAGCCATGACCTCTGAAAAGAGTTAGTCAGATTCTTGAGATCGAGCAGGAACAGATCTAAGACTTACGAGCCTCCTGTGCATATAAAAAGAGAATCTGAATATCCAGGGACGTAATCAATGACGTACTGAATTGATATCAGATGGTGCACACCTTCACGTGGCTTAGGACTCACATTATTGTCAATTGAATCAGTGTACCAGCATAACTAGAAGTATCGGTAAGTCTCCAGAACCCACGACTTTAGTATCCATGGCGTACCCTGCTGTCCGTAAACCCAAACTCTGCTATTTCCGGCAAGGCCTGACTAATAATCTTTTTCATGCGGTGTAAGCCATAGAGTGGAACCGTGTTAATCGGATCTTTCGAATATTTGGTTCGAGGAGTTGACACACGTCTAAGCTATCTTTAGCATTCCTATTGGGATCTCAAGATATGGGATCAGCCCACAAGTTTGGTTCGGTCGGGTGGTCTTCAAAGTTGGTGAACTATGAATTCTTAATGGTAGGTTCTTAGAAGGTCGCGGTAGATCAATCACCTTTCTACCACGGAAGCCAAATTTCAAACGACCCTGCTTCGAGATTGGGAAGCTGCCGCCCTGGTAGTAGCTGGTCACACTGTCAATAAGATATTCCCAAAGTGTTGTACGGTGGGATCGCACTTTTCGCCCTCTCCACTGCGGTATGACCAGACCGGATAGTTGTCAGGGTGGAACTTTGTCCAAAGGTCCTGTCTCTCTTTAGGAATATCAACGAACATGACCGTCCCGGCCGTAGTTTCGACACTCTGATGTGCTTCGGGCAGTATAGAAGCAGTCCAACCACCAGCTATTGAAGGTGTCAGAAAAGAGGCAAACGATATTAGGTGGTTTTATTACCAGCGACAATCACAAGATCAGCGGCATGACTTTGGCCGTCACATGTCTTGATGCCAATAACTTTCTTTCCTAGGCCAGAAGTCTCACTGATGAAGCTTGAAAATTTTCCTTGTGGGTCCCCTAGAACAAATTTCACTCCGGCCTGCTGACATAGATATCTGGCGTAGACACAAGCCTGTGATAAACATTAGCAAGGCAATTAAACACTAGAATGACCTGTATGCGATCGCATTCGAAGTGGATCTCACCTTATCTGCAATTGTTATGCCCCCATTAATATCAAGGAAACCGTTGATATCCCCGCCATTGATTTTGTCAACGACGTGGAGCTTCTCCTCCCATTTTGGACTTATCTTACGCAGTCTTTCTTCGTCCTTTTCGTTGCCCTAGGCCTAGATTAGACTTATTGTAGACGGCAATGGCAAATTTATCTGCTCTAGCATATACCTTGATGAATTGTAGCTCGCGGAACTCGGGTGCAGTTTTCTCCATCGTTTTTAAGCTCTTTTGATAGAATTCGGCAAGTTCCGAGCCCTCCGATATGAAGTAGTTTCCACATTCATATAACAGTTTGTCATCTGGGTTAAGCCCATTCGGAAGCTCGGACGAGGAACTCTGTGCGATTTTTTCATTCCAAGCGAGCCAGAGCTTTCGAGCTTCAATTGCAAGGTTCTGATATCTGAAAGACATGAAAGTTTAATGTGTGTAATGTGGGTACTAGAATTGGAGACTTACTCTTGCTGCTCTCCATACGCTATCCGGAAGACTTTATTGATATCTGCCGAGGCTCCGTCGCAACCATTCGATGGATCATAGTAATTCTCATCGAACGCACATCGATCAAAGATGGTAATTTTATGATAGCCACTGCGGGATAGCCATAGGGCCGTGCTTAGTCCGAAGACCCCACCACCAACAATGACAATTTTAGAATCGTGGGTAAGCATATTCTCTTCGAGCAGTAATAAATACAGATGTGCTTAGGATATGGATGCGCATGGAAAATAATGTGACAAACACCTTGAAATGAATGAAAGAGGCACTATTTGAATACTTACAATCTGAAGCATGGCGGTAGATAATCGTAACTTAGTGGATGTCATTTGCTAGGATCTCGTGAACTTCCGAGCCACCAATGATAATACCACAGAATCGGCAATGTCCGGGCAACAGCCGGAGGACTTTAATTCGGACATAATCAGATTGCTCTTAATCAGCTCAAGCCGACCAAGAGCCTGGCTTAAGCTAGGGACCAACATTCCGAGCCTTCCAAATGGCTGGCAACCCATTCCAAGCTGCCTGTGCTATCGCACGATATGTACATATGTAGCTGCTAGTGCTGGCGAATTGTTAAAATGAAATATTTGCCTAATGAGCTCCTCTCTTGAGGCTACTAATAACGCTAGACTCCTCTAGAACCCAAATGCATAGTCAGGGTAGTAATACTCAGCACAGCTAGGCCAGCCACGTAAATCAGTCACGTCCGCAATAGTAAGATTCTCAGCAATATCCACCATATAAAGAGTATGATTCAGTGTTGTGGTGTTGCCCGGGTCGCCGTCGTACGGGACCCAATACTGGCAGTCATCGCTGCATCCGTCCGCGTTATTGGTTCCATTGACGACCATAAGGCGCTCCGTGAGATTTTCATTTTGCCACTGCCAGTAGACCGCATCTAGGAAGGCGTGGTGTAAGTAGAAGATTGGGTCACCCGGGCTCAGCTTAACATTAGTCATAAGTCCGCCGGTGCCCGAATCGCCGGCGGCGTGAGGACCAGTTTCAATACAGTTCCTGTGAAAGATCAACTATGAGTAAACAGTGTATTGATGTGGACTGCGCGTGATACAGTAGGTACGTACCACATATCGCTGAAGCCAGTGTTGTTCAGGCATGTCTGAATATACGATGATTGGGAGCTATTAAAATTGTTGGTGTAGAAATTGCGGGAAATGCAGTAGTCGCCAGCCTCTTCCGTATCATTCGTGACGTGGAGGGTTTGGTTGGCGAAATATCCATCAATCACACAGCCTCCCACTCTGTTGCTATCAAGGCATGCGGTGCTCCCACCGCTTTCCGAGCAGTTGACGGTCGAGCCGTAGCCATTGGTGCCAAAGTACTTCTCGGAGAAGACACTTGAGTTTTCAATACCTATAGCCGAGTCGTATGTCTCGTTCCAATACCTCCACGTGAGAACATTAGTTTGATGTGTTACGCAAGGCTGAAGGTTGTAACAAGTATGACTCACGGGGTAGCTCCAGTATAGCCGCACTCCTCCCTCAAAAGTCTCTCGTGAACAGCGAGTAAGTAGCGGTGCCAGTTAAGGAAGGCTCCCACAAAGTGAACCCAGTCCGACCCGCCTGCGTTTATAAGATGAAGATACTGTAAATCATCCCATCTTGTCTCCGCAGCCACGGCATTGTTCAGCTTTGATGGTGAGTTGAATAAACACAGTTCAGCTTCTAGGTAGGATGTTTTCTCAGATTCGGTCAGATAGTCCATATGATAAATCAAGGATTAGCTTTGCCTTTTGACAAACCCCCTTTTTTCTGTCACTGACCAAGGCTTGCGAACGTATGTGGTCGAAATGAGCATGGTGGGTCGGAAAGCAGCTTCCACAGGCTGCACCAGTGTGATCGGGCTCCTCTGCACGACAATTCAAGGCTGCAGCAGACAGAATACCAGTCCAATTGAACATTCGAAAGTTACATAATAAGCTACAATGCCATTAATGTAGGCCTTCCTAGTTCGAGGACTCACAGGACATAAGTAGATGAGAGCAGAGGGAGAGGTATAACGCTCGCAGACAGGCGCCTGTGCTCATTCAGGCATCTACCTAGGTCCAAGATCACGTTTTCGGAATGTAACAATATGTCCATCTACAGGGTCCCTCGGCGCCTGTTGACGATCTTCTGTTATTGCCGTTCTTTTCTGTTGAGATTGTACCGTCTCCACGCGTTGTTATCATGCGTCTTCCCGAAGCATCCCCGCAACGAGGACAGGCACTTCAGGCCAGCTGCAGACTCATGCAGGACTGCCTTGTCCGTAATCGATATTTGGGTGAAAAGGGCTGGTACCGGCTATAAACCCTACTCCCGGAGTAGAGAATGAAGTTAGTAGCGAACTTCGGCTCAAACGAACGCGTACGCGCGATCTGACTTGGCTTTTGAAGACAGCTGTGCGAGGTCTGCCCTGGTAGGCTACCATATAGAGGACTTAACTATTAATTGCTCCTCTGTTGTGGACAACAGTCACCATCACGAGATCTTAGGACTTTTTGCAGGCAGGCGCTCTCTCAGAGTCTCATGCGAAAAGCTGTGGAGGCTGCGAGCAGCGATCAAGTCTGTCGCCGACCTTTCTCTGCTGGAGCACGATCCCACGCGCTGGGGTCGCGGGGAATTAGCTCTGTCCAAGGGCGGACGCTCAGAGTATACCCCGCCCAAAGCCCCCCTACCTTTATTTCAACCCTTGGAACTAGCCGTCACCGCAATACGCCTTCGTAACACTCTTTTTCCCTACTGCCTAACTTCATAATTGCCACATTCCGAATTGCCGGATCCATAGCAAAGATTGAGTGTCGAAGGTCGAATTCCCTGTCTCCGAGCCATGGAAGTAGGGGCTGCTGTTAAAGAAGGCATGACTGCAGAAAAGTTCATCTTACTGCTCCAAATTATCAAATCAGCTTCGTCAACTACCTCCAAAAGTCACACACTTGATTCGGGCACTGTCAAATATCAACGGAAGGACGGCGCCAACTTGGTAGTCGACCGGTGGGGTACGTTGTGTCTAATCGTCGCTAAATGAGCACTTAGCCTTCCCAGCTAGGACATCCGCCCGCCCTCTCCAATTTTCAACATGCGAACTCCACAAATCTCTACTCTGCCAAGAAGCCTGGGCTAAAAAAGCAAGGACGTATAGTCTAAGAGGCATTTCGGTAGATATCGCTGTTTCCTACATATGGAATGTACCAACGTTTCCCCATTACTATAGGGCTGATTACGCGTACACCCACGTCACCTTATTTGATAATCACGTGCCCGTGGAACAAAGTTTCGTCTCTAATGTGAAGTCAGATTCAATTCCAAATAGTAGAGCTCTCGCCCTCCTGCAGCCCCTCGAAGCTCAGCTAGGAGATGGAGCTGCCCAGGACACTAATTTATCAATTATTAAACCTCAACGAGGAGTGTAGAAGTGCGCGTGTTAACATGAGCATCAATATGGGTCTTCAAGATGGCCCCAGACTACGCCCCCTACCTTTATTGATCATGAAAGGTATAAGTATCGGTATTGGAATCGTGAGATAAAGCGTAGAGGGAACCATTATTATGAATCAGCTCATCCTAGCACTTGTTATAGCAGTCGTTGCTCAGGCGGCCCCGGCGGTACCGCTCGAGAGAGCCACGTGTGCTTCCATATCGCAAAGGAAGGCATGGTGTGTTCGCATGCGTCCAAGAATCTCAATTTACATCTTACTAACTCTTTCATGGGCACAACTTGACTCGAGAAGAGAGGCACGCATATATCGAAGCTGAAAAATGCCTTATGTCAACTCCAGCAAAGCTCGGTCTCACAGGTGCCAAAACCCGCTTTGATGAGTTCCAAAAGCTGCACATTCAGAACACGGAGGTCGTCCATGGAGTGGTAAGTTCTCCCAGACGACATTTGAAATATCATCTCATTTTGCAGGGAGCATTTCTTCCTTTCCATCGCTACCTGATGCACACACATGAGACAATTATGAAGACCGAATGCAACTATACCGGTGTCCAACCGTACTGGCAGGAAACTCTCGATGCCGGCAACTTCACTCAGTCAGCTGTTCTCGACCCAGAAACAGGTTTTGGAGGCGACGGTGCTGGCCCAAATAATTGTATCAAGGACGGGCCATTCAAAGACTACATCAACTCCTTTGGGCCTTTTCAACAGATCGGAGACCACTGCATCGATCGGAAGATTGATGAGTGCATGAGTGCGATGGCAAAGCAAGAGAATGTTGATATATGCATGGCGGCAAAGAACTTCTCCACGGCATGGCATTGTTTTGAGGGGGCTGTGCATGGAGCGGGTCATGGTGGGGTCGGAGGACAGGTCAGTCTCGATCAAAGCGTGCTCGAATGCTTCATTACTAACACAGACTTAGATGACGAACATCTACTCAAGTCCTGGCGACCCCCTTTTCTACCTTCACCACACCTACATTGACAAGCTGTGGTGGGAGTGGCAAAACAAGGACCTCGCTACCCGTCTCACTGAAATCACTGGCACTAACGTAGGAGGATCCCAATTTGGCGGCTTTCCTATTAATGGCACCTTTCCTGGCTTTCCAGGAAATGGGACGGGAGCTCCTGGATTCCCGGGTGGTGGCAATGGAACTTGCTTCGAGCTCCCGGGCTTCCCTACACCCCCACATGCTACTGAAGAAGAGATCGCTACTGCAGATGGTATGCCTGGAGATCCGGGAACGACTACCACTTTGGGCCATGTATTGACGGTTTATGGGATGTTGCCGAATGTTACTATAGCCGATGTGATGGATACTAAGGGTGGTTATTTATGCTATGAGTATGTCTAAATGCTTAAATACTATAAGCCTTTATGCTCAGGTTTATAATCAGGCGTATAGAACTAAATTAAGCTGAAAAAACAGTACCGTACTAGTCATATTAAAAGTAATGATAAAACTTGACTAATTAAACTAACATAGCCACCGGCCGGCTAAACACAGAATTCAGATCATATTCCTTTGCTGATCTAATTGACGATGACTCGTTCCTTGTAGAAACACAAGAGAGCTGGTGTAAGCAGCATAAGGAGATGACACGGCCATCAGAGGGGGTTTAGATGGAGGTGAAACGCATATACTGTGGGGAAATGATACTAATGTGTATACGTAAACATCATCCTGTATTATAGTATCAGCTTTCCTCGACATAAAATGGTATGGTTATATCGTGTTTTCGTTTGCATAATTTTCTACTACTTTATTCTCTTTTAGGTAAACCCTAGCACTCAGCTTATTAAGTAACCACTTGAACCTTAATAAGTCACGGACTAAATAGAAATACTAGTTATATACTATACAGGTCTGAAGTATGTATTAATGAAAGACTATAACTTGGCATACTTTTAGTCTTCTATATACTAGTATATGAAAAGGACTGCGATACAAATTCGTTAAATCTCACAGCAGCTTCAGGACTATTGCGCTTAAAGCATTCGGGGTCTCCCATGCCGCCCTCTAAGCACGTTAAACAAGCGATGATCAAACGTGAAAAAGTAATTCCCATGCGTTGTGGGACTTCATTCTTAGCAAGCGTAAGAAGCACCCGCGCAACGATCCAGGGTATCGTCAATTCGCGTATAGGCTCATTATCGAGATCTTTTATACAGCCAGTTTTTAATGCGGTATCGCGGTATAGACGCGAGGGCTGCCCGTCGCTCGTGAAAAATGGCTCCCATAGGCTGATTTCGAGTAGGCATACCCCAAGACTGTAGATATCATGTCCGATATTGTAGCGCTGCTCTGGCTGGATGCCCTGACGCTTGGGATGGCGGTAAAAGTCTTGTAGGTACCCAGACGGGCCAGGGCCTGAGGTGAGTCCGGTAGCTTTTCGAAGCAGACTCCATGATGTGAGGTAAGGATTTCCAAATCCAACCGAATCGTCCGATGAAAATAAGTTGCCATCGTCACTTTCGCGGAGAAGTAGAATTGTGTTAGTTCTGATGCTCTTATGAACCAAGCCTGATGTAAAGACCGACAGAACAGTGTCACACAGCTGACGTGAGAGGCGAATCTTGTAGTCGAGTGGGTGTCCCCCAGAGTTGGGCTTTCCATAATCCTCCATAATAAGATCACGTAGCATTTGTGGCTTTGCCGAAATCTGAGGGAACTCGAAGATGATTTCAACCGTCGCGCTCTCTTCCCTGTAGCCAATACACTTTAGGATACCTCCACCGGAAGGGTTCTTATACGGATTGCTTGCTAGGATGGAAGCTATCTCTTTGAGATCGGAGCTGAGATTTTCGTTAGTAATCTGCTTCTGCTCCACGAGAACATCAATGCCTATTGCTTCGCCATCCTTCATGATTTCAGCCTTGCCTGAAAGGATTCCGTCTTGATCGCAGAACTTTTCACAGTACTTCGGTCTATATCTACTCCAAGAGAGGTTCAGATCCCGAGGAACCACTCGTCTTCTCATTTCGATGAGGGAGATAACGTTGAAGAAGTCATGTTGCCAGCCTTTCAGCGACTTAACAACCTGCTGCGCCTTCCTTTCACCAATAAGTGTGAAATACGTTCTTCTAGTTTGCCCATTTTTATCGAAGAGCTTTGAAAGTACGTAATCGACTTCTTGAAGTACGGAACGGAGTTTGTTAATGAGATCCTCGATAGCTTCCTTGGTGGACTGGTCAATGTCGTCAAGAGAGTAGGCCCACTCCGCTAGCTCCATGTTGATTTTAAGCTTGCCTCGATTCAAGTCGAACCCAAAACGCCCTATTTCTTCGATAATGGCCGGCGCATTTTTGAAGGATTTCACCTTTTTCTGGATATAGTCTCCACATTGTGCAAATGCGATAATGAGACCTGGGGTACCGAGTCCAAAGGCAACAGCACCAAGTATCAATTCGGCCATGGAGTGAATTATGAGGAGAAGTCTGACAGGATCGTTTTTGCTTGGGAGTATTGGCAGCTGGAGTGCGACAATGAGGAGGAAAAGTCGATGCGCTGTCGCTTAGGTACCCCTGCCACGGCTCGTACTCTAAGCGCTTCGCCCCCATCTAGGCCAAGAGTTTGCGGCTGAGCGTTGATCTAAAACCATGAGAAGCGGACAACCTCATAATACTACTCTTGACAGACGTTACGGCCCTCCGGGCATGCTTCAGCCGCCTCCCGTAGTTGGACTGGCACCTTGAACGAACCGCTCATGCTGCCATGATGGCAGAATATACGGTCGTGGATGGAAGAGAAGGGTTCCTAGGACAAGGCACGTTCGGAGTCGTCGAAAAGGTTGTCCGAACTTCAGACAAACGGGTACGGCATTTCGCAACTCGTATTACTTGAGCGATCTGATGTGGTAGAATAGGTCTTTGCCTGCAAAACGATTCGTTTCGCCGACGGCGAGAAATACCGGGAACCAGCCGAGCGTGAATACTCCATCCTCTGTCGCCTAGAGCATCCGAATATTGTGAAGTATGTGGATATCGCCTGGGCGCCCACCGCAGCTAGGATATATATGGATTTTTGCGCTGGAGGAAGCTTGGCGGACTTCATCGCTAGCAAGAGACTATCAAGGTAATAAATAAGTCAACTGCATGCGAAAGCTGTTACTTATTTACTAAGTAGGTCTTCTCAGCATATTTTGGAGGACTACGTCACTTCAATATTTCGTCAATTAAACGCCGCAATACTGTATTGCCACAATGGCCTGACTATTAGCCCGAGTGGGTCCATAACGGGAAACTCGTTCGACTGGAACCCCATCTTACACAGAGATATCAAGCCAGGAAACGGTACGTAGGACAGCCTCCACAGAGAATAATTCCGCTAAAATACAATCTAGTTATGCTTTCGACACATGAGGAGACCAGTGACGTCATAGTCCAATTAGGGGACTTTGGATTGTCCACCTTTGTAGATGATGGAAAAGCGCCATCCACCTACGCGGGTACGAAGGAGTACCTTGCCCCAGTTAGTATTTGCTAAATGTCCATGCCTTCCCAGTTGCTGAGCTATGGTTTAGGAAATTAATCGCTACAGTCAGGGTGGAAACTATTGGACTAAGATGTGCGACATATTCTCGCTTGGATGTTAGTACGATCTTGATATGTCCAGAATTTACTATACTTATGCTTCCCAGGCACGATATATGAATTAATCAGTCTAAAACCACCATTTCATGGCCATATGGATGATGACGACTCAATTGAGCCTTTGCCAGACGCGTACTCTTCAAAACTTACAAGTCGCGTTATGGCCTGCATGAGGTATCATCCGGAACGCCGACCTGACGTCCTAGATCTTATGAGAACTATCAAGTGGCAAAATTCAGGACCTATATCATCGCACACACCCAGTTCCAGTACGACCACTAGCAGCAAGTCGCCGTCGAGACCCCAGGGCTCCCCACCCCCTACGGAACTTGCTAGACCATCACCTACACACCTGATTAGAAGCATATCCCAACCCAATGACCTAACAACGGCACCTGGTTCTAGAGCAGATTCTGCCCAAACATCCGAAGGAATTTCAAATTCTAAGTTTCCCTTGTCCTCTTCATCAAACCCTTCGCTGAACGATGCATCATCCTTCGGCACGGACTCGTATGACAGAGGCGGCAGCGATGTCACAGCGCCAACTACGTATTCGCGTTTCACACCAGAGCCCGCTCGCAATAGCAGTCCCCAGCTTGTTCAACACCAGTATCCTAGTCGGCTACAACCCACACCCCCGGCACCACCATCTCAACAAGATCGGAAAAAGAAACCGTCTTTTTTCGATAGAGTCCTGCCTCGCCGCAAATCACAGGTTCCGAATCAAACTACAGAGCCAATTGCAAGTTCAACATTGCAGCTCTTTGTAAAGACATTGACCGGAAAAACAATTACAATCCAGGTGAACCCCTTCGCGAGAGTAATAGACGTAAAATCGGCTGTTCAAGAGAAAGAAGGCATACCGACAGACGAGATGCGCCTTATCTTTGCTGGATCGCAGTTGGAAGATGACAGGACGCTTTCCAGCTACAACATAACTAATGAAGCAACTATCCATCTGGTCCTCAGATTGAGGAAGAGAGTTCAGGTTGCATCTGACGGCAGCTATGACATTTTTGTGAAAACTCTCACCGGGAAAACGATAGTCGTAACGGTCAAATCCCAGGATACAATTCTGGCTGTTAAGAATAAAATAGAGCAGAAGGAGGGCATTCCGCCAGCTCAACAGCGTTTCATTTTTGCTGGAAAGCAGCTAGAGGATGACCATACTTTAAGGGACTACAATATCGAAGCCGAGGCGACTCTCCACCTTGTCCTACGGCTCATGGGTCGCAGCTGAGCACGAGCGTACAAATGTATCGATAGCAGCTTACCTTTGCGGATTCTTAGTGGATACCATGAATTTTATCTTATCTAGTAAACCAATGCCTCGAGGCAGGTGACATTCTGTTCTTAGTTAACAATACCGTGAGATGTAACTCGAGTTGGCTGTGGTGAGCGACGGAGATGACTTCAAAAATAGCGAGGCCCTTTGCTTTCTTTGAGCTTTGGGGACCGTTGTGTGGAGAGGTAGGGACTCTTCGGAAAGGACTTGTCGTTCATTCAAGCTGCTGAAAGATGCCCAGATAGTTGAAGTTGATATCTATCCCGTTGGAAACAAACATTTTCTTGCCGTCCGTTACGATAGCGAGATGCAAAACTTTTCTAACCTTTCCAAGGAATGTTTCGTATAGTGTGATTTTTATACTTGATCATGTGGTTGAGATCGATACTTTCGTCACGCTGGAGCTGTATAGGATACATTGTTCTTAACCCATCAACGGTTTGGGGCACGTCAGCTGTGCCGTTCGGAGATTCTCGACCATGTAACCCTAGTACTAAGCTTATTAGGCAACCACTTAAACCTTGATAAGTTATGGACTTAATACAGCGATATAGGCTAGACAGGCCTATAACCCATTGAAGTTGTAGAGAGAGTGGAGTAAAAGTGTTATAGATTGATTCTATAGTAGAAGCTAGCTAAATACTCAGGTTAGATAAGTCAGATGACACAAATAACGGTTGGCTGGTTGCCTCCGCTGACCCACATAAGTAGTGGCGATATGCCACCTGAGGCAGTAAAGCTCAGCAACATCCACTACCTTGAGTATAACTATTTGTCCATAGTCAAGTATGTCAAGACAGCTAGCGCCATGGCATCAGTCCCAATTCGCATCGTTGGCTGTAAGGCTGGTACGTAGTGAGAGGAGTGGTTGTTAGGGATAATCGCCTCAGGGGCATCGCTTTTTTGCGCCCTTTCCCATATTTCTGGGTTAATACCACCTACAGTCCAGTATGAGTAGGGGCGATTTATAGAGTTTGCGAGTATAGAGAAGTCCTCGACGGATGTTATAGGCTTTTGTTCCACCAATTCTGCCCTCAAGTGTTCCTGGAAATTCCCAAGTATCATCTTTACGGCCTCTGGCGACGAGCTTGTGAGAGGTGCTCTCACCCTTTTTTTTACTTCCGGCTTGTCATTGATTCCAGATGCCGAGCACTCAGCATCCACAATCCTCTCTATGGCCTTCAATGCCTTTACCCGTACCTCAGGGTTATATGTCTTGAGGCCGATATTCAGGTCTGTGTAGGGCCTATAGTCTGCACCAGACCATCCGCTATGGAACTGACGGCATTCGAGAAGCATCATTTCCTTCGGATTGATGACGAGGGGGTTTACGCGTACGAGGACATGAGCAGCGACAAGAGTCGGATCAATGTTATCCTGTGGATTCACACCTGGGCCACTGCTGTTGATCCTGATATCAATGCTATCAGCTGCGGCAAGGACCGGCCCCGTGGAGAATGCGAGCGTTCCTGATTTGAGTGGAACTACATGTTGTCCTAGGACAACATCTGGTAGAGGCACCTTGTCATAGAGGCTATCATCAACCATAGCCTGAGCCCCTCCAAGCCATTCTTCATTAGGTTGAAACAACACTAGCAGCGTTCCAGTCCACAGTTCTTTTGCAGATTCAAGCAAGCTTGATGCAGCAAGCAAGCATGTCGTGAGCGCACGCATGCATTACTGGGCGCTCTGCACCCCACGGATCAGTCATGCGAACTTTGCACTCAAATGGGAAACCCGATTTCTCGCAAATGGGGAGCGCATCAAGTTCGGAGCGAATAAGAACAGTTTTCCCTGGACCATTACGTAGAATAGCAACGATACCGTGCCCTCCAATATTCTCGATGATTTCGGAGAATCCGATGCTTTTCAGTTTGGATTTTACGACCGACGCCGTGCGCGATTCTTTTGTAGAAAGCTCGGGGTATTCGTGGAGGTCGTGATAGAGGTCTTCAAAGGGGGAAAGATCGGGTCGGAAGCGATCTACAATAGACCCCAGGGAGCTAGGCTTACTGGCCGCTGTTTGTAGCATTAGCGCTCGACGACTCAGTAGATATTATAGTAAGATATACCTTCTTGGCCTGGCATTTTTGCTACGTGTCTTAATTATTCCTGCCTTTTCGAGAGTGAGGGTTAACACTTCCCGCGAAGGCTGGGGTGACGCGGTGACGCGGTGACGCAGTGACGCACGAGTCCCGACAAGCAGCCTGCTCCGTTGTCATACGTTATAATGCCAACAACAAGCAAACGGAGCATCACAATTGCCCGAGACCTTGGCCCGCACTAATTCAATTATCGATTCTTCTTTTCATTTCCTGATCCTATTACCTGGTGTTGAATCAGATAATGACTAGTTACATTACCTGTCTCGCTCTTTAGTTGCACAGCTTCATTTGTATACGCATATCTATGTAAGTATACCCTTTGTAGCCCACTTTGGGAATTCAACTTGATCCTTATTCTGCACCTGAGCTGCCTTTACCCGGGTTCTGACCCATTCGCCTGCAGTCACAACATTTTCGTCATTGCCTTCAGGCGCTGGGATCAGACTACTTCCCTCTATTGCCTTCATTAAGCATGAGTCTTCCGGCCTCGTAAAATACGCGAGAGAATATCTCACTAGCTCCGCTTGCTCACCCGGTGCATATGTGACACGATGCATTGGACTCTTGAAATGGCCGTTCGTAAATTTCACCATTGCATCCCCTAAGTTGATAATAGCACAGCCTGGCAATGGCTTAACCCACAACCAATTTGGTTCATCGGCATTATGTTTCTCGGGTAAAACCTGAAGCCCCCCAAGCACGTTAAAGACCACTGT
Organism: Periconia sp. TS-2; assembly: GCA_030378425.1. NCBI lineage: Eukaryota > Fungi > Ascomycota > Dothideomycetes > Pleosporales > Periconiaceae > Periconia > Periconia sp. TS-2. Next base: position 356,273 of record JASNQO010000035.1, on the reverse strand, counting down.
GACACTTCCGAAGTCTGTATGAGGGACTAGGCTTGTTCGACGGTCTCCTTGTGGCAGGGGAAGGTATCGTATCTGTCGGCTCTGGTCTGACGAGATTTGGTCGATTCGATGGCGTTGGCGAAATGTGCCCGATGGTAGATCCAATGAACATTCCAGACGGTCTAGAATGAGCATAGAGACTTCATGACAGCTCTTTGCAAATTGCGCATAAAGTTCGCGATGCTTGGTAACGATTTCGGGAGCTGGAAGGGTTGCGGCATTACCAAGGACATCATCTTTGCTCATACACCAGAATTCGCAGCGATCTGGGGTTCCTTTTGCATCGATCCGACCCACACCAGACTCTTTGTATCTAGGACATGGTTAGGCTCACACTATACTTATTCAGACATTAGATGTATAGCTTACCCTAAGACTGTCCCGCCTAACATAGAATATGATTTCTTCACAATCATGTCGAGTTCAAAGAGAGCTTTTGACATTTGGAAAATCTCCTCAACTTCATCTATCAACTGCATCCCTATACTACTGCTAGAGAGATCGAGTTGGAACATGCCGATAGAACATGCACTAGCAAAAAGCTTCGCATTCTCGCAAGGCTCGTTGGCTAATAGTCTTGCAATGTCGAGCGTTTCAAGCGGCACCAGCGGAAGATCGTTAGGAAACCCTGGTATTTGGTTATGTTTACTGAATGACATCTTAAGTGATGTGAGTGTAGGCTTGTTTGAAAGTTTGGAGTAAGATGAATGGAGGAACAAATCTCGACTTGCGAAGCGTGAGCAAGTTACCGTTCGCTACGTGGGCTGATTATACTCGATCTCTGACCCCTTCCTGTATGAACAGCACATACGGAAAGATCTTGCAATGGCGCTGGCAATTGATCCCGAACATCTGTATGTCCTGAGGTACTGTGCCACAATAGCTGTGCCGTAATAGCTATGCCACTACCTTGCATAATGAATGATGCACCTAGCAACCCTTGACGAAGGATAAGCTGTTTAGGTGGCGGCATGAGTACCCTGCCTTGGTATCACGATTTGTTGACCTCGTCAAGTTGTATACAGCTCTCTTGATCTTCTCATCGCCTTCCTCCCAGTTACTGTACTTTGAAAGTTGCAAATGAAGTTACAAACCAGGATAAGTACAAGCGTACTGTTGAGCTTAGGTCTATGTGCCACGGCTTTTAATATTATGCGTGTTGTTCATCATGAACAGCTCGCGGCCGCTGATTTTAATTGTAAGTTTGTAGCGAGCAAGACCTGTAATCTGATACTGATGAATCGATTAGTCGAGCACTGGGGCGTTGATACCACAGAAGGGCCTGAGCTGGTGGATTACTGTGACCAGAGTACTAGACTGTGGTATAGAGTACCGAAGTACTTCAGAAGGCAAGATCAATTATAACTAGAGTACTATAGGATTAAAAACCTTCCGAGAGCACGTGATGACACTTGAGGGATCGGAGATCACGTGGCGCTGCCTAATGGCTCCTGCCTGTTGGCTCGCTGAATGCGCACGGAATTCCCGATACGTTCAAAACATTCAACTTGCTTCAAAACATTCAACTTCTTCAAACTTTGCGCGAACACCACGCAAAGTGTCGTAATGGATCTTCCTCCTCAGCCGAACGTGCAGCTCTTCGCTGATAGCCTCCGCGCGGCTGCAGACGAGGCCGAACGCTTTGCCAACATCCCTGCTCTCCAGCAAAGTAACCAAATCATGGAAATACTGCAGCAAATTCAAGTCGCCGTGGCCAACACCAACAACGTCCTTGCCACTATCAGCGATCGTCTCACCAGCGTGGAGCAAAACGTGGTCCATCTCCAACAGCAGGGTACCGACCTTCAACACCAGATCCAGCAGCAGGGAGAAGACCTTCAACACCAGATCCACCAGCAGGGACAGGATCTTACCAATAAAATGCTTGCTGGGTATGTATTTTGCATATTGTGCTCTGACATATTCGCTTACAAGTGATTTTTAGTCATCACAACGCCACAGCCTATAGTTACCATATAGCTATCCGCAGTGGCAATGCTGTCCTGATGCCATTTCACGACCCGAACACCAACCAGCTTATTGATGGCTTCCCAGCAACTGTAACTGCCTTGAATGGGCTTCACGGTACGTAATGTAAACCCACGAGGGTACTGTTCACCATGCTAACCTTGTAATAGAGGATGAGGTTATACGTCTTTTGCGTATCTTCGGGGAGCCTCTTGATAACCGGCTTATAACCCTCCAGCGAAAGATCGGCATCTTACCGTTGTAAGCACCTGCATGGTCTCTTGTCTCTGGCCTCTGGTCTTTAGTTTCGGTGCATGACTAGACGGATGATATCCTTCAACAGGCGTTATGGTACATGAGTAGGTGGATGATACCCTTGGTGATTATGGTCCAGTTCATCATTATGAGAATTATTGGGTGGGTCCTCATCAGCTTTGGCTAGATTGCTACCTCCTAAAGTACTTCAGTATAATAGAATAGTACTCTAGTTATAATTGATCCTGCCTTTTGAAGTACTTTAGTACACCACAGTCTAGTACTCTGGTCACAGTAATCCACCAGCTCGGGCCCTTCAGTAGTCTTACCTGAGCAGGATGCCCGGCGCTCTACTCATGTTAGTATCTTGCCTTAATATAAGATGGCCCATAGTTAAGGAGGATCATGGTATTATAGGTAGTAGTACGGGGGGGAACACTTCTGGCAAGATAAATTAGTGACTTGAGAAAGTGTTGATCGCAATAGACCCAAAGGCCCCCTCCGCTCTTTCCACTATACTCTGCTGATGACCATCCATGCCAGCCCCCGGCTTCATTGAACCAAGATTCCATGTTGTTTTTTTATTGAACAACTGATGTGGCATCACTACACTACTTTTATCCTTACGTCGGAAAGTGCCCATTGAAACCCATATTTCAACTTTTATCATTTCCGAACTTCCTGTATAACAATTTTCTAAGATCTGCCCAGGACCTATCCTACACTTAGCAGATATAAGGCAAATCATAGGATCTTATGCCACAAATGCTCATACGGGCGATACTTATAATTGAATAATGATTTTATTTCATGAGTCATGCAAACTGCTTAGCGCTGCTGGTCCTGATAATTTCCACAAGCTCGGCCCATTTCCCCGCACGTCGCTCGGCTGATGCAACGTCGAAACCTTGCCAGTTCTGATTGTGCTGCGAAGTTCTCCAGGCCTCATTATCACCTCGCACGAAGTTACCGATGGACTCGCCCGCGACGACGGAGCCGCCACGCAAGCGTCGGGCTATCAACGCTTGTACCAACTGCCGGACCTCCAAAGTCCGTTGTGATGGCAAGCGTCCATGCCAACGTTGCGAGCGGAATGATGCTGTTTGTCAATTCGTGCACGATGTAGCCAAGGATGAAATGACAAGCCGTGTCGCGAAGCTTGAAGCTGAAGTTGCGATTTTGAAGAATCAGCTGATTAGTCGAAGCAACAACAGCTTCCAGGACAACCCTATCCAGTCAGGCATTAGGATTACATCGCACCAAAACGCCTCACGCAACGAAATGTCAAACGCAATTGACGCTGGCCTTATCACCTGGGATCAAGCAGCTTTTTGGTTCCAAAGGTGCGTGGATTTACTCTTCCCGCAGGTTAGGACTTTAATTCCGCGAATCTCACAGGGTAACTAATTGATAAAGCTAATCCTTGCTTTGCGTATTTATTAGTACTTATCTTACATAGAGTATTGGATGCTAATATCATCGTAGCTTCTTCTCCGAAAGTGTACGATATAAGCGTTGAACTTTTTTGATCGCTCGTCTCTGACCAAGCTAGCAATTTCTTGTACCTATTTTCTGCGAAAAGTTTGACACGATGACATCTATGACATCGCGCAGTAGCTTTCTACTCGACGCAATAGTCTGTACCGGTTGCCGAGCAGAAGAAGGTTTTGAGTCGCCCATACACCGTCAGCTGCAGTCTCGAGTACGCGACCATCTCACACAAACTCTGATCGACGGTAACATGCCTACTATCGAAGATATCCAGGCGATCACGCTAATGGCAGCTTACTCCGAGAACGGCTCTGTGCTCATCGCTCTCGCCCTGAGATTTGCTATGCAGCTAGGCTTACAGAATATCGTCGATCGCTTAATGACTTGCACCGCAAGCGAAGATGGCGTGTTGAGCGCAGAAGAGCGCGAGCTATTTCGTCTTTCACGAATATGGCACGGTATATGTAACCTCGAATTATTGTATGTTACATCTAGTTGTCACTGAATTCTGCAAGGCCATCTACGATACTTCATTGCTTTCTAGAGAACCTTCGTAATGTTGGCTCGTAGAGAAGAGAAAGCAAATACAAAGGCTGACATTGACCTTAGCTTCTCGTTGGACGGCGGCAGATTACCTCGAAATACTGGGCAAACCTCACAACGAAAGATAAGATACCTGATTCACCATCCTGAACGTACAGCAGTCGACATACGCCTACTTTCCCAGATCGAGCTGAATATCATTCGCGCGGATGCATACCAGAAGATCGCACAACAGGATAGTGGCCCGCTACTTACCCTTGATGAAGGCCGCCTTCGTTCGATTCTAGGTGATACAAGCGTCGAGCTTTCGCTTTGGCATCAGGAATGGAAGGGTATCGTCTCAAGCGAGCCATTCCCACATCGAAGATCCCTCGCTTGGCAGAATCTACACATTCAACATGAATGGGCTTTGATGACACTGTATCTGAAAGCGGTGGCAGCCTCAGGAATCGAAAACATTGATATCATGACGGACTTTCAGCGGGAAATTGTGTGTCGCTCTAAAGAAGCAGCTGCTCGACATCTTCGCTACATTCTTGATGGATCACAAACCTCTCACGCTTCACCAAGCCCTTCAAGTCCGGCATCGACATATCTCAGCACCTTTAAGTGGACGCTTCATTATGTGTGGGCAAAGTGCGCCTTCTCGGTCCTCCTGGTATTAAAGCTAGCTATTCTATTACACGATCCCAAATCGACAGTCATGCTACTTCTTCGGGATGCTCATCGAGTCCTCGAAGAACTCAAGCACGTCACAGTTGGCCGTATAGCTTACTTTCAGATTCTGCAGACAAGTATTGAAAAGTGCGAGGCAGCTTTAATGGAACACTCAACTTCGGACCCTACAGCGGGACGAATGGACACCGGAAGCGCGGAAGACGATTTTCAAGGGTATGCACCAGATGAATTTACTTTTGAATGGGATTTTCCAGGGTTGAACTTAAAACACATGCCTCTTGGATGGCAGGATTTATTCATCAATATTGACAACATATCTTAATGCGATAGAAGAGTTCCCCGACGGCTTTCAGCGGTACATATTCCCACTCAGTACACATAGATGAAATCCTCATTCTTGATGTCTGTCATATCGTCGAATGACTTATCGCCAACGCCGGTCGCTTGAACATTCTCTGCTTCCTCAGCATCCGTCTGTCGACTCTTCTCCATACTCAGATCAACAATATTGGCAGCTTTGCCCATACTTTCTCGAATCGATGCATGCTTCCGGTTCAATACCTTGATCCAGCAAATAGCCAGTATGACCAAAACAATGATGGCAACGAACAGCGCGAGGTTTGATCGCAAGCCCCTATAGTAATGCGGCTTCTCTGAGGGCTTGAAAAGATGAGGTCCAATGATGTTTCCGGCGCTCGCTCCGACAAAGAGGATACTGGTTGTCACTTTTCTTTTCGTGTCCCCTCCCGTGTTCTGGCCGGACCACGAGTAGACAAGTGGTGAGATTCCAGGGTAGAAGGAGGTCATATAATAACCGAAAAGGAGTATGCCGCGATGCTCCTTACCTCGCCCGACAACCATAAGAATAACGATGCCGATGATCGGAGGGATGCAAAGCAGAATGAGGACCGGCGACTTCTTCTTGAGCCATGTTGCCAACCACGCACCTCCAAGTGTTGCAATGATCTGTACCGCACCAAAGGGCATGTTGAAAAGAATTGTCGCAAAACTTCCGAAACCAAACGATTGAATAATGAGAGGTCCAAAGGTCGTGATACCGCCACTCGGGATGCTTACCGCTGTCAACATGGAGAACCAAAGCCAAGTCTTAGGGTCCATGAAGGCTTCCAAGACGTGGTCCCACTTCCACACGCGAGAAGCCACGCCCATTTGGTTCATCCTCAGGCGCTCCACAGCAACCAGCTTCTCATGGCCATCCAAAAACTTGGCTTCCATGGGTGAGTCGGGCATGAAGAGGTATACGCAAATCGACACGACTACTGTGAGTAGTCCGCAGAAGAGAAAGATGATCTGGTATGAGTATAGGATGTCGGAATGTATATGGCCGAGGCCGTACGAGAGAAGACTACCGAGAATGTTCACGATGCCAAGCATAGCATACCAAGCCGCGTTACGGTTCGTTTGCTCGCCTCGCTTGTACCACATCTGGACAACTGCGATGAACGCCGGAGCTGCCAGAAGTTAGCGCTTGAGCTTGTGAGGAAGAATACAACATACCAACAGCCGACTCAAATGCGCCCAGCAGAAACCGAGTAGCCATCAGACCGGCAAAATTCTTCGTGCCAGCCATGCCGCATAGGATCACGCCCCAGGTAAAGACCATTGCCCCAATGAACTTTCCCATTCGCAGTTTGACTAGCAAGACCGCCACGATCGGCTGCATGACCAGTTGCGCGATATATACGATGCTTCCGAGCCAAGAAAATTGCTGGGAATTAGGGTCGAGGTTTGCATCTTCGATGATGCCGAATACCGAAGCGTATGAAAGAGTGGTCTTGTCTAAACTCTGGAGGAAGTAGACCGAGAGCAGGATGGGCAGAATGACCAAGTCAATCTTGCGCAATACTCTTTTGTTCTCGGCGGAGGTTACCACGATTCGCTCGTTTTCGGCCAGCAATTGTGCTGCTTTGTCTTTGCCATGAGTATTTGGAGCAGGTTTGTTGATTGATTCGGTCGCTTCGACGTCAGCCTTGCTGATCTCCGCTGGTGCGCGAGCGCTCGCGTCTGCCTGTGACATGGCGATGTTGGTTGAAATTTTGAACCCAAATCAACTGTGATGCAGCGAAAGAAGTGGAGTTGACCACGGCACTTATAGGACATTCCCCATGGGGACCCCAGACGACTATCTTGACTCCTTTTTCACTAGCGTAGGCCGAAGTTACCGATGGCCAAGGTCCGACACCATCCAGTGCCGGCACCAAACACCAACGAGGTGCCTCAGAGAAATCATGTCGGAAGGGTTGCTATAAGTATCGCACATACCTACACTGAGCTTATCGCTTCAAAGTATCACATCATTGCAATGCCTCAACTTGAAGCTGTCCCGCAAAATTATCGAGCCGTCGCCTTGGCGAGCGAGAGTGACCCCAAAATCCAGTTGCAAGCGCAGACAGGAGGTTTCAATTTTACTTTTGGAGCTTTGCGGCCTGGACTCTTTCGCACAACATTTACGTCGCCGAAGCATCTGCTCCCGCCTCATCGCGCCGCATCTGTCCCAGAAGTCAACTTTGGCAACGCTAAATGGGGCAATGGACCAGAAACAGCTACGTCGAAAACCCTCTGCGTCGATGGAGTTACTGCCGCCATCGACTGGACTACCGGACTACCACTGGTGTCAATCACGTTATTCGAACATGACAAGCCTATCCACTCGGATCTACCTAATCGATCGTATGTAGCCGACGGCACTGGTGTCGCCCACTATACACGATACAATCATGGTACGCTGCATCTTGGCTTGGGTGAAAAGCCTGCGCCAATGGATCTTTCGAATCGCCACTTTGTCCTGTCTGCCACCGACTGCTTTGGTTATGATGTATATCGAACCGATCCAATGTACAAGCATATCCCTCTGCTTATTAATGCAACTTCGGAAGGCTGCATTGGTATTTTCTCGACATCTCATGCTCGCGGCTTCTATTCCGTTGGCTCTGAGATGGATGGCATGTGGGGCCGCTTCAAGGTGTATCGGCAGGAATACGGCGGTCTCGAAGAGTATCTAATCGTGGGAAAGACGCTGAGGGATGTAGTTCGGATTTACGCTGACCTCGTCGGATATCCCATGTTAGTCCCACGATGGGCTTTTGGCTACATCGCGGGTGGCATGAAGTACTCTATGCTCGACCAGCCGCGAGCATGTGATGCGCTGATGGAGTTTGCGTCCAAGTTGAAGAAGTACGACATTCCCTGCTCGGGCTTCCAAATGTCTTCAGGCTACACTGTTGCAGAGACGGAGCCAAAGACGCGCAATGTCTTCACTTGGAATCGACATCGCTTCCCAGACCCCAAAGGCTTCATGGACGAGTTCCATCGCGAGGGTATACGGTTGATCGCGAACGTGAAGCCTTACGTGCTAAGCAATCATCCTGAGTATAAGAAGCTTGAAGCTGCCGGTGCTTTTTTCACCGATCCGCTAACTCTAGAATCTGCCCAAGCTCGTCTATGGAGTGCCGGTGGTGGCGAAAGCGGCATTGGCGGACACATCGACTTCACATCCGAAGCGGGCTTTCGATGGTGGTTTGAGGGTATCCGAGAGTTGAAGCGCGTCGGTATTGATTGCATCTGGAACGACAACAACGAATACACGATCCCTCATGACGGATGGCAGTGCGCATTGACCGAGAAGTCCGTTATCCAAGATGATGCTCTCGACTATGGTAGAGACGTCGGCTTCTGGGGCCGCGCCCTCAACACCGAACTCATGGGCAAGAGCTCTTATGACGCTTCCCTAGAAGTCGAACCAGATCAGCGGCCCTTCATCCTTACGCGTAGCGCAACAGCCGGTACACTTCGCTACTGCGCTAGTGCTTGGAGCGGCGATAACGTGACGAGCTGGGATGGCATGAAGGGCGCCAATGCGCTTTCGCTCACCGCTGGAATTTGCCTCATGCAATGTTATGGCCACGACATTGGCGGCTTCGAAGGCCCTCAGCCGTCTCCCGAGCTGCTGGTCAGATGGTGTCAACAAGGAATCTATTCTTCTCGCTTTGCGATCAATTGCTTCAAGACAAGTCCCGAAAACAACAGTGTCGGTGATGTCATCGAGCCGTGGATGTATGAAGAGAGCACAGCACTGGTCAGAGATATCATCAAGAGGAGATATGAACTTATCCCGTATCTCTACTCACTTGCCCTAATTTCCCACATGAACGCCACACCGCCACAACGATGGACGGGATGGGGCTATGAAGCCGATCCCGAGGTCTGGAAGAGCAAGGTGCTTACAGATGGCGAGACGCAGTACTGGCTCGGCGATGCGCTTCTCGTTGGTGGTGTGTTTGAATCTGGTGCTGAAAGTGCGAGACTGTATCTTCCCAAGGATTCTGAGGACCCTGACGCTATATTCCTGGACTTGCACAATAAGCCACAGACATACTATAAGGCTGGCCAGTGGGTTGATATCAGGGCGAAGTGGGATGAGAGTATTCCTGTGTTGGCGAGAGTTGGGACTGCCATACCAGTCGGGAGGAATGAGCAGGTACTGAGTGTGGGTGACAAGAGCAATCCGGCAAATTTGCCGCTAGACGATTATCGGGCTGTTGAGATTTTCCCGCCGGAGGGGTCGAGCAATGGAAAGGTTTACAAAAGTATATGGTATGAGGATGATGGGATTAGTCCGCCGCCGGTAAGGATGAGTACGTTTGAGGTCAGATACGAAACAACAGCCAGTGAGGTGATAGTGGGACTGGAGGAGAAGCTACAAGAAGGATTTACCCCACCATGGAAGGCGTTGAACATTATCTTGCCTAGAGGCGATGGGAGGGCCGTGGTCTTCAACACAAAGCCTGCAAAGAGGACGGAGGTCGACAGGCTCGACAGGGTGCATTGGGAAGGCACACTGGAGCGGGCGTAGAGTATGTATAAATGCATTGATTCCCTAGCGACATGATCACAGATGCCATCTCTTACCTAGAATGCTACATCGTGGTACAAAACGAAGATTTCCAAGCTAGTTACATGAATAGAGTGGTATCTGTTAATCTAAAGTAAATGTGTGTGTTTTCCAAGAAGGCGAAGAAGGTGAATGTGTAAGAAAGTACACTATAGTACAGTTCGGACCTTAGCCACCGGTGCAGTATTCGCAGACAGAGAATTTAAAGAGCACGTTCGCTTGTGAGGAGACTCGGAAGAGTACTCATATCTTTTTGTCATTTGAATAATGTCAGGCCGGAATTCATTCGTCAACTAAGTTTAACACCTTTCTTAACGTGCATCTAAATAACTATACTTGCGGAGGTACTAAGGAAAGCTCCCAGAAGCGAATTAAGATAGAAGCCTTTTTTCAACGCTTATATCTTAATGTGAGAAGGCCTTCGCAACAGCTAGACTGACTACCGGATAGCTCATAATTCGATCATGAAGGCCATGTTTGACGACCTGTTCCTTCACGATACCGGACTTGCCTTGCCACTCGATTTCCCATCCACCCGCTCCAAGGGGGACCTTCTTCTCTGCTTTTCTTTCTTCAAGATCGTCAAACGTCAAGGCATCAGCCGAATCTCGCATGCCGTTGACGGCATGCCAGAACAGTATTTCAGAGTGTATCCACGGCATATCCCAATCATCCTCTGCATGAACAAGTGTTATGTCATACTTCTTCTTGGGGTCATCTAGATTCACCGCATCAAGATGGCGTACCATATCGGATAATTTGATTTTAGAAGGCCATTTACTGACAATGAACCGATTGAAAAGGGCCAAAAGTGGTGGATAATAGGCCATTGGAGATAATAATGGGACAGTTCCGGCGATCTTGTAGGTCTGAGTCGATGTCTCAACATCAGCCATGGGCGCAACAAGGACCATGCCAGCAAATAATGTCGGCGGAGACTGCAATGCCAGCCGATGTGCAAGCGATATAGCGACAGCTGTTCCAAGCGATTGAGCGAATATGACGATACGATCTGGGGGTATGCCCGCCGTTTCCATAGCAAAATTAGACAATGTGAGAGCGTCGGTCAACATTCCCGCTTCTGAGGGCCATCCGGTGCTTGAACCAAAGCCGCGATAATCGATGGCTAAAACATGCACGTTTGAAGCTGCTGCAGATAGCGCGCGATAACTTTGGGGTCTCCAGCCTGAGCCCAGCGTCCCAGCCGCTCCATGAAAGTAGATGACCAATTGCGCCGTAGGGTCTTCTTTCAATAATTTGAATGACAATCGCTTTTCAATGTCATCACACAAACCAGTACGCTCTTTCCTCAGCTCATTCTGATGCTGGTGATAACTTTCGAGTGGTAGAATGTGCCATGCGTGTAGTGTCTCGCCATCTGGGGTCTTAAGGTGAAATGGAGTGACTTGATTGCGAAGAAATCCCCATTGTTCCGGGATGTTGACATCCTGAGACCACGTGAGTGTGACTCTGTGCAAGTAGATGACATGGTCTTGTAACGTGGGAATGGTGAGCAACGATATGAAAACGACGTAGAGCCCGACCACACCGGCAACAGTGCCAAAAAGCGGCTTTAGCACAGCCGAAGCCGAAGGCATAGGGTTTACAAAGGTGATATTGTCTCAACGCGTAGAAAGAAGGTACGGAAATAAGATTTGGCAATTATCGGGAGGTGTTGATGGGAGGTGTTGCTAGGCACAGCTGAAAGCAGAGTGATCCGTGGAACGAAGTCCGTGCCGCGTTTCAGACCCCCACAGCGCTACACGAACCAATCACAGTCGATCTGTACTTGTCATCTGATAGGTCGTGTCCCAGTGCTCCTGCGGTTCATCTTGCTTGGGATGCGGGCTGTCGACTGTGCCGCAATGTGAAAACAAGATTATTGGCTGTTCATATCTTGGGCTTGAATAGGGGATAGATAAGTGGTGTCTCGCAAGTAAAAGGGGTCAGCCTTGTTCATAGACACGACACTCGTCTTCCACGAAGCTTTGCGCTCCAGAAGGCAGTTATTTTCGCCTGTCCATGAGCAGACAATTCAGAAAACGTCTTGATGGCTTTTATACGCAATGCTTTTTCCATCCGTTTTGTATTCTTCGCTATTGTTTTCCGCTATCTTATTAAGAGTTGCGTAGCACGAGACGCAGCCGCGAAGACCAAGCCGTTTTTCCAGAATATGGTAGCAGACACGGGGCCGATTCCATCGAATTCCTCCAGTTTTCGAGTGAATGGATGGATTTCTCAGCCAAATTATCGGGGAACCTTCGACATTCTCTGGACTTCTCTCGTCACTATCGGCATCAGCACGTACACTATGCTGTGCTTGAATGTGCCTTCACCGAGCGACACCTGGTTCAAACTCATCGGCCGTCGCCTACTATGGATGATTCTCGGAATCCTGGGCCCCGAATTTCCACTGACTTACGCTGCTGGCCAGTGGAGTCGAGCGAAGCAGTCCGTAGAGGCCTTCAAGGCTGCGGGGTACGAAGACTGGCACATGCGACAGGCTTTCTTTGCGGATATGGGTGGCTTTGTGTTTCATGCGCGCGATGGAGATCCGTTTCCATTGAATGCGACTCAATTGCTGTGGCTTGTGAGGCATGGCTATGTGGAGTATCCGAAGATAACAAAGAAAGAGGTCTGGGACAAGTCGAAGCAGGACATGTTCACGAAGGTCGTGACTGCGTTCCAGGTAGGATACCTAATTGTGCAGTGCATCGCACGCGCGGTTCAAGGTCTCGCAATCACTACACTCGAACTCAACGCCGTTGCCATCGTGGTATGCTCGCTAATGACATCGTACGCATGGCTACATAAACCGGCCGATGTGCAGACGCCCGTCCACATTTACTCCTCGTACACGCTTGAAGACATGATCGGAAATCAGTCTTGGGACCTCACGCCACTCGACTTTGTGGATGAAAATGGTCCTGGTTATTCAGTCAATGTACAGCCATTCATGAAATTGCCAATCATTCCACCTGAGCGACCGATTCAACGTATTCCGAATGATCGATTCCCCACGAATCCTTACGGCGCACAGGAATATCTGCTATGTTTAGCTACCCTCATTTTCACAGCGATACACGTGGCGGGGTGGAACTTTGATTTTCCATCATATACTGAGCGCATACTTTGGCGCGTATCTTCGCTCCTTCTTTTTGGAATTACAGTCGCATTCTGGTTCTTTGAAACTATTGCGTCATGGGTACGATTGGGAAGATGGAAGACCATGTACTTGTTTCTATTTAATAAGAAACATCTGGAACGACATAAGCGACGAATGACGCTGAAGCAAGAGACGATGGTTAAGCGAAAAATGGCCGAATTGCCCCAGCTGTGGGAATTCTGGACAATTACGCCATTAGCAATTATATATGGCGTAGCGAGGCTGTACTTGATCTTGGAGGCCTTTGCAGAATTGAGGAATGTACAGGGGAGTGCATATATCAACGTCGAATGGACTGATTTTATTCCGCATGTATGATCTGGTTAATCTAGATTCTGTCTCTGACACATGCCCCAATATACCCCCCTCTCTCTTGTCAACTCATCATGAGTCCCACATTCCGCAATTCGTCCTCTGACGAGTACATATATACAATCAGCATCATGGATCGTGCTTAGGCGGTGTGCCACCGTTATAGTTGTCCGGCCTATACTTGCATTTCTCAGTGCTTTCTTTACCTCGCTCTCATTCTCTGAATCTAGCGCACTTGTCGCCTCATCAAGTAGTAATATGCTTGGGTTACACACAAGCGCGCGCGCAATCGCGAGACGTTGGCGCTGTCCACCACTGAATTGAGTACCTTTGCGTCCGCATGGTGTGTTATAGCCTTCTGGAAGGCTTGCAATGAAATCATGAATGTTTGCTTCGCGCGCGGCTCTCAGCAGGGCTTCTTCAGATTCCTCGCCTGTAGGGACGCCTAGTAGAATGTTTTCGCGCACAGTGCCGTCGAACAGCTGCGTGTCCTGCGATACGAGTGAAACTTGGTCGCGATACGTGTCAATATGTGTCTTAGTAAGGGATACACCGCCGATGAGAATCTGCCCACTGCTAGGCTGGTAGAAGCGCTCAAGAAGGGAGATGATAGTTGACTTCCCTGAGCCTGAAGGCCCGACGATAGCGATGTTTTTCCCTTGTGCCACTTGCAAAGAGATGCCGCGCAGAACAGGATTATCAGGAATATTAGGGTAGGCGAAGGAGACATCATCAAAGGCTATAGAACTAGACAATGGTTTTTCTGATTCTACGTCTTTGGGAAGTTCGCTCGCCGATTCGGAGATGCTCGATATACGGCTGCAGGACGAGCGGGCATGGATGATACCTAAGACTCGGCGTTAGAGGAACCGTGACTACTTAGAAAAGGTGGTCGTCTTACTATTAGCGCTGGCAAAAAATTCGCTGGTGGCTTCCGCTCCAGTGACTATGCCGAGATAAACTAAAATGTATATTAGTAAAGTCAAATTGCATTCATGTTGAGTCAACCTACTGATCCAGAGCTCTAACGCAGTAATTTTGTTCTGCGTCAGTAAGACTCCAGCATACCAGAAAGAGAACGTAACCCCTGTTTCAAGCTCAGCTAGAACCACGACTTATCTTTACGACTGATCCTACCTAGGAGGTTGCCACTGTGTGAAAACGCAAAAAGAGGCATTGTGACGAAAATGTTTCTATAGAATGGCCGCAAGGACTTATTCATTTTCCGAGCCATCATGCTGCACACCTCAGCCTCCATAGCAAATGCTGAAACCGTGCGTGCGTTCGTGATCACCTCCGCAGCGTACTGTGCGCTATCTATGAGTGGATCTGAAAGGCTTTTGCTCTTCTTCGACTGTGATTGTATGCGTAGGAATCCAGCTATGGATATAATTGGCACAGCACTAAAGATGGCTACGAGAGCGAAGCGCCAGGAGATTATAAGACCAAGGATAGAAACGGAGCTCAAGTTGACCGTGGTGACGGTGAGTGAAGTCAGAATGACCATAAAGCCTTGGAGGTGACTCGGATGCGAGGAAAGACAGGTTATTAAGAAACCAGGCGTGTTTGTTGTCTTCTCAAAGAAGGACATAGGTTGCCTGATTAAGCCACGGAAGTATCTCTCGCGATATACTTGTGAGGTGATGGTTCCGCTGATAGACGAAAGGGATCCCATTGCAAAGAACGAAACCAAGGACACTAGTGCAAGGATAAAAAACATCAGAGACCAGAAGTTGACCGACTTCATCATTTCCGACTCGGGCTTTTGGAAAGAGACGAAGGCGTGTCCGAAGATAATGGCTTGTGTCGGGTAGATTGCTCCGGTAATGATGCATACGAGTATACTTGCAATGCAAATATACTGTAGCTTTCTGCTCCCTGAAATGATGTATCGGATGGTTTGAAGGAATGATACTGGGTGGTCTTGCTTCATGTCGATTATCGCATCGTTCCCTTGAGGGTTTTGTTCCCCAGCCTCCGAGGACTCCTTCGACTTCTCTATACTTGAAGCCACCATGTCAGATGTTAGAGTTGCATTCGACAGTCGTTGACTCTCTGTCCACCGTTCTTCAGCGGCAAGATTTTGCGCCATCCAACTCTTCACATAGGCATCACTGGTTCGTAGTAGCGACTCATGCGTGCCTTCTTCAGTGGCAGTGCCGTTGTTCATCAGCACTATTCGGTCGGCCCGTTTCACTGTAGCAAGCTTATGAGCGATGACGATTGTGGTTCTACCTCGAGAGACACGGTCAATAGCGGCTTGCACAAGACGTTCAGAGTCGGAATCCAGGGCGGAAGTTGCTTCATCGAAGATGAGTATGACAGGATTTGAGATGATAGCTCGCGCGATTGCAATTCGTTGTCGCTGACCGCCGCTCAAGAGACTACCACGATTTCCTACGATCGTGTCATATTGATCTGGTAATTGAGAAATGAAGTCATGGGCCTGTATGTCCTTGCAAACTTTTATTACGAGCCTGCGCTTTGTTCTGTCGGATAGATCATTATACGAACTTCCGATTAGTCCATGAGCGACATTGTTGTATATTGTATCATTGAATAGAACTGCATCCTGAAGCAATGGTCAGTAGATGTGACAGGAAGGGAGATCAGACATACCTGCTGCACGACTCTGACATTGCTCCGAAGTGACTTGACGTTGTAATCCTCGATGGGTAAACCATTTATTTTGATGCAACCAGAAGAAGCACAGTAGAACCGCTCCAATAAGGCGACAATGGTGCTTTTTCCACAGCCACTAGGCCCGATCACGGCTGTAATCTTACCGGCCCCAAATGTAAGGTTGAGTTTGTCGAGTACCTTCACCGTGGGGCGACTTGGATACATGAAGTCAACGTCCTGAAATTCGATACGCGAGTATAGTGCATGGAGCGGCACGCCTGCTTTAGAGAAAGGGTCTAGTCTCGTTTCCATATTGATGACCTTTCTTAGCGATGAATGCGCAGCTCTCGCCTTAGCCACAACCCCATATAGCGGCAGAAGGAGCCTCAAAGCATTCATTCCTGTGTTCAAGGAAACGATGACACTTTACGTGCGATGTCAGCGCGTCCTTTTTAATGTTGTAGTGTTCACCTACATGCAAATAGCTCCACCGCTATCTATTTCTCCTTTCCTCAGCAGTCGCGTTCCGTACCAGAATGCCAACGCGTAAGCTGATAATACGGCAAGGTATGTAATAGCATATTGAGATGCTACAACGGGGCTTTTAAGGCACGAAACCTTCTTAGCTTTCGCTAGTATGCTTGCATATCGATCTGCAAACTTCGAAGTTGCGCGACACGCGGTCACTGTGCGAATACCGCTTATGCACTCTTCCGCCAACGATGTTGCCTCCGCTTCAACAGCTTGAATACGCCGATCTAGCTTAGCATCAAGGAATGTAGTTATGCCATCTTTCATTATCAGGACCACTATGATGAACACTAGGCCGAGGGTGAGACGCCAGCTCCAGTAGAATGCAATAACCATTGACGTTACGACCGTCGAGGCCGCTTGAACAATGGTACCCATTTTTTCGGCAAGAGCGTCTTCGATGATGCTGGCATTCAAGGAGAGATCGGTGGCCGCGTTTGATTCAGAGACTTGCTCGATGTCCTGGGACACGACTGCTTTGAGATACAGCGCCCGTATCTTCATTGTATAGCGCATTGCGGCGATGGAGAACAGAATTCCATATGCGCATACGAGTACCCATTGACCGATGAAGATGAACAAAAGGAGGAGGACCTTGTGGTTGATTTCGTCTTTTAGGTGCGCCAGCCCGTCATTCCCACTCTTGCTGTTGTAGATATTCACGAGATTACCAAACAGGATGGCCATCAACGGTCGCGCTGTTCCGGCCCCAGCGGCAGCGGCCGCACCCAGAATCTGGAGGGCGAGGGTGATGGACTGCGACCGCATGACACGCTTCCACTGCGAGGCTCGGGGGGGAGCCAGTTCCGTGAAGTCTTCCTCGTCCTCCTCTTCTATGCGCAGACCATCGCGGGACTGGAGCATCTCAGACGCCATGGATGACCAAGAGGATGGGGTCAAGGCAAGGCGCCTGGAGGAGTGCGCGCAGGAGCCACAAAAGGTCGCTTGGCTGATGGGAATACGGGCTAGCTGCAAAATAAGGCTTTTCTTCGCAGCGCGGGCATTTATTTAAGATTGATTCCCGAAGTCGTCGAGTATTGGCGAGGGGGTCCCAGTGTTTTGGGGTCGGTAGTGGTTGCATGCACTGCCCGATCAGGTAAGAGCTCCTGTGGCCTCGCACCTTCCCCTACCGAAGGAGCCCCGACCAGTGCGGCATGACCGTTTAGCCGTCGGATCAGCAGCCTGCAAGGAGTCCAATAGACTCGGCCGTTTGCCAGACTGAGCAGCACGCGGGTGGGCTGTGGAATGTACAGATGCAACATGCACGAGCAATCAATTTAAATTGCCTGTCACTCATCGTGGTACGAGGCGTTATCCAGGATGGGGCGTTGTCCGGGGCACATCTTCAACGACCACGCCAATCCGACAACGTTGATAAGAATGCTGTTCGCATTCCGCACCCTCACGGGAAGCATTTACGGGCATTTGTAAGTAGCGAGAGAAACTTTCTGTTTCCATGAACTACGTAACCTTCCACTTCAGACCGCTAGGGTACACCTCCAACTGGTGAGACTTTCTCTCGTCTTTGCCTCGTATGCTCTTACTTGCTCTCATCAATCAGATCCGCATTGTACCTGATCACTGAAGAGTCCACATCTTGAACCGAGGTTGTGCGAGCGACTTGGTAGTCTGCGGTGGGTGCAATGCCGCGAGCATCGACTACAAAAAAGTCAGACAGCATACCCAAACAGCAAACACTGCACCTACTATTGGTGATGATAGGCATAGCGATCACACACGGCAGCATTGCCAAGAGTCCAAGCGTGAGCTGCATTTTACCTGCTGTTTCCACGTTGCGTGCGACTTGGGGGTTGGCAATTGTCGGGACGAGGATAGATTGAAGCGACCCGGGGGATACTCCACTGCTGTTAAGTTAAATAGAAGGCAACCTCCTTGTCGACGGACTGGCCCAAGGACCGCAACACGAGCCAACATACCTGCTCCTCATGCTATACGTGCACTAGTTCGGAACCCGACGTTAGATGAGTTACATCAACCCAAGTTCAAGCCAATCATCCCTCTCGCCCGCGTACCGGCGGCGGGCCAATATATTGAGCTACCACCCTGTAGAACCATTTTTCCACGTGCGACCGGTAGGGATAATGAGCAGATTCCTTGCGGTGCTCAGCTGCAGACTCAGCGTCGGCGCTATTTCCGTCCCCGCATTCATGACAATTGACGATTGCACGCGACTTTTATTTTCTTGAAGAGAGTATGGCTCCGATTTCTTTCCAGGAGTGTCTCTCCAAAGACCAGGATATGGAACGGCCCTTGGAGGCACACTCTGATGATCCCCTTCTAGAAGGCTTCCTCTCACCACACGGTGGGAAACCCAGACGCATCCCGCTCTGGAAGCGCCTGCTTCCCTGGTTCTTCCATTTTTTTCTCCTTTCAGCATCGATAGCGTTCTTCGTCTCTGGACGAGTCGCCCCAGAGAGATGTCCGGGGACCTGGTGTAAGTGATCTCAAGGGATCGATGATATGTTTAATGCTTAGAAAGGTCTGGTTGAGATCCTATGCTTGGTGAGCATTCACCTGTACATACTGTACGCTTTCAAGGGAACCTTGAATATTCTTCGCCATTCAAGGGACCTCCGTCAAAAGCTGTTGACGAAGCTTGGGATGCAATAGCACCACGTACGCTCCATCTACTCTAAATTACGAACTTTGTACACTGACGTCTTCGTGCGCAGTTGGAGCTATGAGCATCCCAGAGGACGTATATAGGACGCTGAATGCATCCAAACACGCTGTGAAGTTGCCACACGAGGTCGGTGAAGGATACATGGCAATCTTCGAAGGCATCCACCTGATACATTGTGTCGTAAATTTTCCCCAACTAGTTATACCAGATTAATACCGTTCACTAACATTTTCATAGAAGAGTCTATGGGAAACAACCTATCCTTCTTATTATACTGCGCAACACAAAATGTTCCTCGAACAGCCCGAAGAATGGCACTCGCACCTGGACCATTGCGCCGATATACTGCGCCAAAAACTCATGTGCGACGCGGATGCAAACCTCATCACATATAATTGGATCAAGAACCATTACGCCCCGAAACCAAATTTCAACGTACAGCACCAATGCCGCAATTATGAACGCTTGTTGGATGTTGTGGAAAAGCAAAAGATCGACGGAAGCAAATTTGCACACGGGTGGATCCTCAGACCACCTGGTAAGACGGTTGTTGACTTCACGGAGCCGCCTCTGGACCCGGGTGCCGATGCGTAGATAGATTAGCGGCATAACTTATCGTGAACCGGAATCACCAGTCTGGGGCACATTCCGACAAACCGTTGCCGGCATCTAATATTCCACCCGTGAGCGGAATCCAACTTATCCCGAGCCCGTGATTGCATTGCACTTCGCCTCCACCCGCCTTTTGATATGTGCACACCTCGCAGCTGACTCGGCCCTCCCTAATTTATACTCGGTCTTCGATGTGCATAATCACCACGGAATCGCTTCCTATGTGCCATGCGATCTAGCCAATCATATCGCTTGTCCGACTATTCCACCCTGGTCTTAATTCTCGATGCTCCCGTCGCCATGGTATTGGGTCACCTAATACGAAAACCGTTGCGCCGAATCAAGAAGGAGGCTTGACAGATAAGCCACGCGATCCGCCTTGGCGTAAGCCGCAACGCAATATAGCAATACTCTGGGTAGGGCATTCTGCAATCCTGCCTTGTCACTGGCCTGCAGCATGGGAAACTGCACATGCAGACTTCGCACGAGTTATGTGATCAAGCGACCAAATATAGTCACAATAGCGATGTGGCGAGTGGTGAGACTGAGACATGGACAGGTGAACCAAGTAGTGGTGTACGCCAGGGTGTGTCCCACTGCTTGGTTTAGTCAGCGATGTGAAGGGCATGACCAATGATCTCACCTACTGATTTAAACTACTGATTCAATTGTGCGGGGTTCGTGATCCCGCTTAAATCGTTAGGAAAAGGTTATTACTAAGACCTCTATCATGGCACATCCTCATCAACACAAGTGAAAACATCAGGAAGCGCCAGGGCTCGGAACATGAGACTTATTGTAGCTAAAATATTCAAAATCTTACCCAAATAGGTCACTATTTTTCTTTTTCAGAGATTCAATCTATTCAAAAAACCTATTCTTCGGTCGAGGAAGACCAAGGTGTTCTCGTAATGTAACGCCTTCATAATCGTTTCGAAACAGGCCACGGCGTTGTAGCTCAGGAATCAATCGCTTCGTAACGGCTTCTAGCCCTTGCGGCACGAAGGGAAATGTGACGGTGAAGCCATCGGCCGCCTCTTCATCAAGCCAGTTACCTAGCTCGTCGGCAACCGTATCAGGAGTACCCACAAATGCAAGGCCAGAATATCCACCATAACGTCCCGCAAGTTGCCGAACGGTCAGTCCCTCTTTCTGCGCAAGACTGATGACCCCAGCGCGTCCAGTCTTGCTCGCATTTGTCTCCGGAATATCCTCCGGCAACGGCCCGTCAGGGTCAAACTTGCTTGCATCGGTGCCCAGTGCAATTGACAAGGACGCAATAGCACTGTCATAGTGAACTAGGCTATCGACCTTCAGGCGTTGCTGTTTTGCATCTTCGACCGTGTCACCGATAATGATGAGTGCAGCCGGGAGAATCTTCAGGTGATCTGGATTGCGACCCGCTGCACGAGTTCGATCCTTGATGTCTCGGTACAACGCTTTGGCAGCTTGCAAGTCCCTGGGAGAGCAAAAAACCACCTCCGCGGTCTCAGCAGCCAACTGTCGACCAGGTTCCGATTGGCCAGCCTGCACAATCACAGGCCAACCCTGAACTGGACGTGCAATGTTCAACGGGCCTCTGACCTTCAACTCGTCCCCCTTGTGGTTCAGTATGTGCAATTTCTCAGGGTCGAAATACGTTCCACTTTCTTGATCTCTCACAAACGCGTCATCGGCAAAGCTATCCCACA
Organism: Periconia sp. TS-2; assembly: GCA_030378425.1. NCBI lineage: Eukaryota > Fungi > Ascomycota > Dothideomycetes > Pleosporales > Periconiaceae > Periconia > Periconia sp. TS-2. The sequence continues at coordinate 334,809 of JASNQO010000035.1, read as the reverse complement.
AGCCCGTCACAACGTCATAGAACTCCCGTGCGCGCTTATATCGTTCACCGTGCTCAACGTGCTCGTCCAGCCCAAAGTTCTTAGCAGACTCGGGGTTCCCTGTAGTAACAATGTTCCACGCCGCCCTACCTTCACTTAGATGGTCCAGACTTGCAAATCTTCGCGCGATGTGGTACGGCTCATCGTATGTCGTGCTTGCGGTTGCCGCCAAGCCGATCTTTGTGGTGACTTGTGACAATGCCGCCAACAGGGTGAATGGTTCAAATGATGTAACGGTATGACTTCGCTTCAAAGCTTCAATGGGCATGTTTAGAACGGCTAGGTGGTCCGCCATAAAGAACGCATCAAATTTTGCGGCTTCCAAGGATTGGATGAAGGATATCAGATGCTTGAGGTTGAAATTTGCGTCCGCGTGAGAGCCGCTAAAGGGTGTAGTGGGGGTTAGCGAGATTTTACAGGGCAAAATCCCAATTCAAGGACGTACGGGCTGCAGTTTGAATAGAAATTAGCTTTGTACAGTAGAATGCGTGTAGATATTCATTTATCTTAGTCCACCAAAGCGCATCCCCTTACATGGCATGCAATCTGGCTATGTGATCGCCGACTTGCATCGCGTATCACAGAAACACTTACTAACGCCATGCACCTGTATGTAGGCTTACAGGACGCATGAAAGCGGTCAGATGCAGCTGTTTCTTGCTCATGACTTCTGATGTCGACGTGAAAGACTGGTGCGGTTACAGATATTTCTAAGGAATTCCCGGGGAAAGAAAAAAGGAGGGGTAATTGCAATTCGCCGATAATCATTGAAATCTATATATCGTGTGGAGCATTACGAATACAGATAAGCTTGGATCACGACATTGTTAGAGGTGGGCACGTCAATTAAGCACATGTCTTCGATTACTGATATTTGGCGCGCGCCAATGAGACCGCCATCATTCAAGTTCGGATGCAATTATTTTTACTGTGAAGTCAATAGCCTTTATCTATAGCTTAGTCGACGAACCCAGCTATATACTATATAATAATAGCAACTCTATACGGCATATAATATAGCACCTCTTAGAGGTCTTAGTATAACGTAGGTGGCAAGCGAGTCGCGCAGGCAAGCGAGTCGCGCACCCTACCATCTCTATGAGCACCAAAACATCTATTTCTCCACAACGCGCGATAAATCCATCTATCTAGCATCTAAATACTACTCTAGTGTATCTATAGTATCCTTTTTACAGGTTCTTGAGTTGTGGCCTTGCTCACGGCAGCGACTGCAGCGTGCGAGAGCCTGCCTGTTCACACCTGATCGTACCCTGCCTTGACATGCTTCGCTCTCTATCTGCTGTACAACATCTTTTTGAGCTATAATCTCCTCTGCCTCAGCCTTTGTCAAGGTGCCCTGCTTCTAGATACGCTTCTTTTTTCGTTGTTTACGCTTTGAAAGGGTGTCATTAGCCTTCTGAAGCGTAGAGACTTGATCGCGTAGTAAGACAATAGAATGCACCATAATCTCTGCCCCTCTGCTCAGCTGGTCAAGCGACTGGATAATTAATGTAGGAGACGAATTCTGATGCCTCTGCAGCCTCGTACGAACTAGAGTTGACTGAGAGCCTAGTTCACGCACGTTGGTAGGTGTTTTTGACTGCCAGATAGTAGGCTCTGGTGGTGGACTAGGTGTACATGGAGGCCTGATATCGAGCTTTGAGACTACCACCTCTGGATCAAATGGTACTAGGCCAGAGCCTCGAAAACTACTCTCTATAGTAGCCTGCCTTATCGATTCCTGATAGGCTGCCTTGAAGGCAGGTAGGAATTCGACCTTTGTGATATAGTTGATGTGGCCACGAATCAGATCACTGATCTGTCGACTGTACGCGCGTTTTAATGGTGAGAAGCAGCCTATATCTAGAGGCTGTAGTAGATGTGATAAATAAGGCGGTATATAGAGGGTAATAACCTTATTCTCTTTACAAAGGTCTTGAAATTCGAGAGAGTTATAACTCTTATAGCTGTCAAGGATAAGTAGAAGGTAGGCGCCTACTCTACCTACTGTATACTTAATAAAGTGCTTTAGCTACTCAACACCAATCTTATTAGTAGTCCAGCCTGTTTCAGATAGAGCGATAGGCCAGTCGCATAGTATATCCTCATAGTACCATGTAGAGTGGTGGTGCTTGCTAGCAAAGACGATAAATGGTGGGATAGCCCATCCTCCTGCGCTGATGCCTTGTATAACAGTAGTCCATTCTCTATTGCCTGGCTGTAGGCTCTTTGGCCGACTGCGTCTCTCTAAGCCAGTAACGACGAGCTGCGGCGTGATCTTCCCCATCTGGAAGCCAGTCTCGTCAAAATTGTAGATGTCTCTATCAGTAATACCGTATTTGGCTTGTGTATTCTGAACTAGGTTGAACCAGCCATGCATCGCCTCAGGGCTCTCACATAGAGATCTCTGATAGTCGTAGGGTCGATTGAATCGAGTCTGTAGGCTCTGTATACGATTGACGAAGTTCCTAGGCCACTTCTGGCCAACCTGGCCAGCTGCTCGCTCAGCAAGCAGTTTATCAGCCATATCTCGTACAGCACCTAGAGTAGGCGCAAATCCACGTGAGTCTAGATCAAGGATGTATCTAGTAATAACCTCCTCCTCTAGCTTTGATAGCTTCTTTGAATTTGGCTGGCAATCACATTGTGTAGTTCTGCCAGCGCGTCGGTCGCGGATCGTGGCCTCAGGAACGTTAAATACTATTGCAGCACGTCGTACGCTTTGAATCTGGCCCTGATCGATAGCTGAGATAGCAAGGAGGATGTCTGCTTCGTTATAAGGCAATTGAGTGGTAGATGGTTGAGCCATGATAGTTGATAGATGACGCGTCTGGAAAAGTTGGTAGGGTGCGCGACTCGCTTGCCTGCGCGACTCGCTTGCCACCTACGTTAGGTGAAATATAATATCTAGTTCAGTTATGAAATTCTTTGTCTTCATTCTATTCTGCTTGATTCGGAGGTTTTTTAGTTACTTAAGGTATGTCTAAGATTGAGGGGTTGTACCGACGCAGAATGCTAGCTCCCCCGCATTCTTGTAACCCGGCTCTCCTCTCTCGTGCTAGCGTACTTGGTAGAACGTGCACTATATCCTTGGTGAACGTATAAAATGCTAGCTGCAGCATCTAGGTAAAATATTCAATCGCCCTTGATACCTTTATTTCATACAAAATGCCTTCAACTATACCTCAAAGGATGTTCGCATGGCGCAAACATCGAGGGAACATGACACCGGTAAGTCAATATTCGATAGCAACATTTTGCTTTAGTGCTGCTAACAAATGGAAAGGTATGGGAAGAGGTCCCCGTACCAGATACACCTCCTAGAGGATTCCTAGTCAGAATGATAGCATCCGGCGTCTGCCGCTCCGATCACAACCTCACCACCAACGAGAACCAGCCCGCCTGGTTTCAGGAGAAATTTACGCTCGGTCACGAAGGCTGTGGAAAGATTGTGTCTATTGGTACGGACGTATCACCAAGTTCTGGTTTCCAGATTGGAGATACAATCGCATTGCTAGCTGTGCCAGGCTGTGGCCACCATGATTGTGAAGAATGCTCGAGAGAATTGCAGCAATTGTGTCAAAGAGGACATCACTCGGGGATCGGTCAGGACGGGTTCTATGCGCCGTACGCAGCGATTGATATTCGTGGTGCGGTGAAAGTCCCGGTTGGCGTAACGCCCTCGCAAGCCGCTGTAGCGACCGATGCCGTGACGACTGCTTACCATGCTATCCATCGACGCGGCGAGATTAAAGCAAACGAAATTGTATTTTTGTTCGGTTTAGGCGGATTAGGATTCAATGCTCTCCAGATCATCCGCGCTATTGGGTCGCGAGTTCTGGTTAGTGATGTAAAACAGGAGACGCTGGATGATGCAAGAGCTCTAGGCGTGGCGGAAGAAGACATTGTCCCGATAGGAAAAGATATCAGGGAGTGGTGCAAAGAGAGGGGATGGTTTGGCAAGATAGACATCACAGCGGACTTTGTGGGAACAGCACAAACGTTTGCCGACGCGCAGTTTATCATTCGACAAGCGGGTAGAATGCTATGCGTTGGGACACTAAATCATGAAAATACCGTGTATATGAAGGTGGGCATACGAAAGCGGTTGAACATCATCTTTTCTTATGGCGGCCAGATACGGGACCTGGACGAGGTGCTGAAACTAATCGCTGCTGGAGTGCTTGATCCAGTCGTGAAGGATGGCAAGATTGTGGATTTCCCAACAGTCATGAATGCATTGCAGAAAGGAGAGATCAAGGGTAGGATTGCCCTGTTGCATGAATGAAATAGGCATCGAAGCATGATTATGTGTACAACGGTTAGCTTTTGCTCTTGACATTATGATCCCACTTCTGTTGTCCCTGCATCCGCAGATGGAAGTGTTCTAGTCATCCCCCGATAGTAGTCACGTTCATCAGACACTTCGCTGAACACCGCTCTGTTCAAACCGCATCGTCAGCATTCACACAGTAACTTGGCTTTGTGCCCCTACCGAAAATACTAAGCTACGGGTTAGTACTCGGCAATCTACATTGGATGCGGTCGCCCGCATGTATACGCGCGGCATGAGTGCGCGTGCGTACCGAGGCTTCCATCGTAGTTCGGGAAATGTAAGTTTGTTGGAATGTGACGCGCGAGTAGGCAGTAATATGATGGGAATTGTCACGGTTGAAACTCGACTATATGTTTAACCCTGACAAGGGTGTATTTGTATTCATATTTTACCCCTCATCTTACCTCCTAAGGAGTCCTACAGTCATTGTGCAGTTTTATCAGGGATTCTAGCATCATGTAAAGACAAACTTCGCAACAACAAAGACCAGAGCATCGAACCATGAGACAAAGCCATTAATGAGAATGCGCGGTTTGAAAGGTTCAGCGCCGTGGAGCATGGAGACGCGGTTCATACATGGAAGTCGCACACAAGTGCCTCTCATATCCTACTTTTCCTCGAGCCCCGACCTTGTGGCTATCACTCAATCAGCGGCGATGCTCATTCTACTTTGTAAATTCTCACTTTGTAGTCGTCTAGCCACTTATCCTCGATAATCACTAGCTGAGTCTCCTGTGTCTTTTTAAAGTAGTCGTCCTCCTTGTAATCATCCTTGTCGACGTCACTAAAACCCTCTTTTGTCACACTGCGTGGATTAATCATGAGTGAATGACCTATTTAAACACCATCAGCCTACTTGTGCGACGAATCATCATCACTAATGACACTCGAACATACCATTAATAGTCCTATCAGATGCAATTCTCTTCATGCACCGTGCGACATCTTCTTGTTCGCCAAACTCGATGCCATGTTCAATTAGCCAGTTTTCATACTCTGCAGTTCTGATAGCACTCTTGATCCAGCACGGCGCTACGTAGTTAATGCGAATGCCTTGTTCCCAGCTCGATCGTCGCGCCGTCCTCATGAAGCCTCTCAACCCATACTTGGTTGACGTATACTCCCAATTACCGGGCGAGTCGATCCACGCAACCATGCTGCCGGTGATAATGAAGCACCGGTCGCGGTCATCCGTATCCGGTTGTTGGCGGAAGTAGTGTACCGCAAGCTTCCAGGTGTAAAACGAGCCGCAAAGATTGACGTCGACAATACGAAGGTCTGGCTTGGTTGGTGGACCATCGGGTGGATCTAAATTCCACAGGCTGTCCCCACTGCTCCTGCTGATGCCAGCGTTTGCTATCACCACGTCTACGAAGCCGGTCTTCTTTCTCGCTGTCTCAAACATCTCAATCTGTTGATCCCAATTTCTAATATCAACCTTGACAAAGGCGCATGCTTCTTTACCATGCTTAGTGTTCAATTCCTTCTCAATCTCATATCCCCGGTCGTTGACGTCGCCAAACGTTACAAATGCACCGCTTTGAACAAACTCACGGACGCAATATTCTCCCATACCATTGGCACCGCCAGTAATGATGACAGATTTTCCGGCAATTTTAGAATTATCGGGAGGAATGGTATGATCGACAGGGCCTGTCCATGAATAGCGAGGAAGCTTAGGCATATTGTTAAGGATATGGAGGTAGTTAGCAGCGAAATAATTTACGAGTCGGCGATTTGAAAATGAATGGAAAGCCTGCGATTGAAGCGCATTGTAATAACGCAGGCCTGGCCATAAAGATCACAGGCACACTGAACGTCCGCCATGACTACCAACCTACCCCGCGACGCGTTGTTTTCCGCTGCGGAGATGGGGTTCGGCACACCGGAGACAAGGGCAGAGGACTGCTCCACTTGCTGAGGGCCGCTAGGCAATGCCTAACTAGTCTTAGCATCAATCGAAGCCTGCCAAGTCGGCATCTTCAATTATCTTAGCATGGTTGGGCAAGCATTGCGCCATCAACATTGCCGAACAATGTGCTAGCACCACAATGCTAATACATGCGTCTGAGACAATCGATAGCGCGAGTCAGGTACAATACTCGTACCTGGCCTCCTCCAGCGGGACAGCCGTATTGACCTAACTTCCGTCCAATATCAAACGTTCAGAGCAGTAATCCTCCGTGACGATCTGATCAATTGTACTAGATTGAGATCAGGAGATATCCCTGCTCCAATCCGTCTTGTCTTTCTTATATATCATCAGAGCGATGGTAACTATTGCGACAAGTTAAGATACCCGAGATATTTAATTTTGCTCTTCTTTCTCCATTCCTTCGACATGACAGTCTTCCTGGACACCATTACTTCTGGTTCAGCGCCTCAAGCGCGACCTTCTCCCATTGTCGACTCGGTCACAGCACCAACAACAGAAGCCGAAATTCCAAAAATCAATGGCGTAACACCCACTCCCCAATCTAGCGGCATCAACGGTACCCATAACACGGCGTCTGATCCATTTAAGCTCGATGATGAATATGCATACTCGCCCCGCAAAATCAAAGTCATCACCATTGGTGCTGGCTTCTCGGGTCTCCTTATGGCGCACAAATTCCAACATCGCTTCCCAGAGATGCAAGAATTCGTCGAACATACGATCTTCGAGGCTCATTCAGAAGTAGGAGGCACGTGGCTAGTGAACAACTATCCCGGTGTTCAATGCGACGTACCTGCTCATATCTACGTATGTTGCCACCTCAGCGTGCTTATATGAGCATGAAAGTAGCCTGACATCCTCCTAGGCCTTTCCGTTTGATCCTAACCCGGAATGGACCCGCTTCTACGCCTCAGGCGCTGAGATTCTGGAGTATTTTAAGACAACCGTGAAGAAATGGAACCTTGACCGCGACCTACAACTCAACACAAAGGTTGTTGGTGCTAAATGGAATGAGGACCTCGGCCAGTGGAGAGTGACTGTTGAGCATCAAGGTGTACAGCGTGCGGAGTGGGCGCATGTGCTCATCTCTGGACAGGGTGTTCTTGTGTGAGTATTATTTATTGCTCGATAGCAGCGGGACCTCGCGCTGACGTTCTGTAGCCACCCAAGCTGGCCAAAAATCCAAGGATTAGACAAATTCAAAGGACACGTAACGCACTCCGCCGCCTGGGACCATAGCTACGACTACTCAAACAAGCGAATAGCAGTCATAGGCAATGGCTCTTCGGGCATTCAGATTGTTCCACAAATGGCTAAGCTACCCGGCACTACAGTCCGCAATTTTGTGCGCGGTCCTGCCTGGGTCTACTATCGGGCTCCTCCGTCAAAACATCTTGGTCGCGAAGTGGACGATCCGAATCCAAGATACACAGACCACGAGAAGGAGCAGTTCCGAGACCCAGCATATCACCACCAATACCGCAAAGGCATCATTTCGCGAACAAACAAGTCATTCTACATTTTCCTCAAAGGTGAAAACAACAAAGCAGGCATGGAAGCCGCAACCAAACAGATGGCTGAAAAGCTCAACCACAATCCCGAGCTTTGCGACATTCTCATTCCCAAGTGGGAGCTCGGCTGCAGGAGAATCACTCCGGGTCCGGGCTATCTAGAATCCTTCCTCAAGCCCAACACCACCCTGACTAAGTCGGCCATCACCACAATCAGCGCGGACACGATTTACACCGCCGACGGCCAAACATTCGAAGCCGACGTTATTGTCTGCGCCACAGGCTTCGATGTCTCGCACCGACCGCGCTACCCTCTCGTTGGCCGCAACTCGATCGACCTGCGCAAGAAGTGGGCAGACGATCCGGAGTCCTACATCTCTGTCATGACGCCCGACTTCCCCAATTACTTCATGATGATGGGACCTAACTGCCTCGGCGGCCACGGTAGCCTAGTCGAGAGCTTGAACTGGACCGGCGACTACTTCGTGAAATGGATCAAGAAACTCAGCACCGAAGACATCAAAGCCGTCGTGCCCAAGCGCTCAGCTGTCGATGCATTTATGAGGTATCAGGACGAAATTCACAAGAGGCTTGTATGGACTGGTGGCTGTGCGTCATGGTACAAACGCGGTCGTGTCGACGGGCGCGTTACGGCGCTTTTTGGTGGCTCGGCGCATTTGTTCAACCGCATGTTGACTGATATTCGCGGTGAGGACTTCGACATCGAGTATAACACCGCAAACCAATGGAAATTTATGCATAATGGGTTTACAAAGTATGAGATGCAGGACACGAGCGATCTGAGCTGGTACGTGGAGATTGCGGAGGAGGCGCAAGGGAGGGGTCCCGAAGTAGCAAAAGAGATGGAGGCAATAAGAGCCAAGACTATGGACAGGGTAAACGGGGCTATCAGAGTGAACGGCACGAAGGCGTAGTGTCAATGGCAAACAACCTTCCGATATAGACACGAAAATCATTGAGGCATTATAGCGTTTAAGCACAAGTCTAATTGCTTGACACAGTACAAGAAACATTTTCATTATATCTGCTGTTTCATAAACAATACTCAGTAACGTCAATAAGTAGTCTTAGATGTCGCATAGGACTGCTCCGAAGAGCTTTTGGGAGCACTTTTTGAGCAAAGCTCGACCGAAGCCTGCTCTCTAACAATGAAATGACATCATGTAGACTATGAGCGTTTCACAAGCTATTTTTACAAAACTTGTTTGGTTCGCGCCAGCCTGCACAGGTGCTAAACTCCAAACGTCATACCTTCTGCCATAAACCCTGGGTTGTTCTCCATCATGAATGGGTCGAATAGATTTTGATATTGCGACAACAACAAATCATGGAACCCCTCATTATTTGGGCTTGGGAAGCCCCTTGTCACCGTACCATGTTCTCTTCCCTCTATCAGCGACTCTGCAATTCCGTTCGTGCTTTTGGTAACAAAGGGAAAGAATCGTAGCCAGTTAAATTGATCGTCAGGCTGAGCAGATAGAGCTGAATGCGTATACGTAGGAGATGTGTCTGGATAGAGACTCTGGGAATTTGGCTGTGCATGAAGATTTTGTTGGACGTATGGCGAAGGTCGGCTCACCGTCTTGAGTAGACGATCGAAACCCCCGGCTATCACATGTGCGGTCGCCCACATAGTCTGCAGCTGTTTGACCGTATGCTGTAGGATATCTAGGTCTTCATTTGCGAATTTGGCAAGATGGGGAATGCGACACGCTTGCAGTAAAGCAATAAAAGCGGTTCCGCTGTGCCAACACGTGATCGCCATTAGATACCTCGCATTTCCGCGTGAAAGCACATCCTTAAGAATGCGTGCCGTGCATGATGCCGCAAGTATAGCTGGTGGCAAAGCCTGGGGAAGATGACCTCCGGACCGCTTTAGGTGCAGAATGATGATCGTAGTAAGATAAGGGAGATGTAGTTGATGTACATCCTTGTCGAAATTATTCGTCCTGCCAGATCCAATTGGGAGCTGGAGATGACGAGGTAAAGAATGGATCCAGCTGACCAATTCTTCTCTTAACTCATCCGGGAAAGGCCGAGACTGTGATTTATCAGAAGTCGAGGACCGAAGAAGAAATTTGGCAATACGGCCAATGATCGCGCACAGTCTGACCCAGTAGATGAAGATCTCACCCTTTCGTTGGCTTTGCGAATCCGAGGGGAAGTCTGCTAAGGTTGGTTCGCTGATCTTACAATCAGACGGATCGATAATGCAGGGCTTGCTTTGGCAGAGAGATGTGAGACATTCACGTGCCTGGTGCAAAATTCGTCAGCTTTCGTTTAAATATATGATGTAGCCTAGCTTGACCTACAAATGCTGTCCACCATAGCCGTCTACGTATACTCAAATTGACTGTTTCACGGCGTGGGTTATCAGGCCCTGGTTCTCTGTGAATGTTCATCTGTTGCATGTGCCGTATCAACACACTAGTCCACCACCATGATGAATGTCGATGTACCCTCGATGGGGATTGAGGAGCCCACCAGTAAAAGAGGGAAACTGCTTTTAATGAGGTAATCAAATCAGCTTCTTCGTCATCGTAGAATATAGTTCTGGCCTTTCTATAATATGTTTCCGGTCTGTCATGCGGCAGTAAAGGTGGTTGGATGTGGCAGCTTGCTAGTGCCAACGCGTTAGACAACAGTGGACTTCGTGTAACTTCATCCACCAGGGTCTCTCGGTCAAGGACAGGACACCAGGTATAGCAATATTCGAAATAGGTCTCTATAAAGATGTGTTGCAGGTCTGGGTGGACATCAGAGGAAAAGCGCTGTTCCAGTTGTGCTGCGAATGCCTGGTTCTCAGCATCAAACTGATTCTCTGGGCCATAGACTTGAATAAATCCTGCATCCACATCACCCATCTGCGTTTCCGCAGTCTCCGTATGAGGGTCGCTGGCTTGTGACCACTGAGCAGGAGACTGGCCAATAAGGGTATTATTAGGTCGTTGGAAGTTAACGAAGTGGGCATGTCGTGATGCTGATGGAGATGGACCTTTGTCATTGACGTTAGAATCTATGGTGGAAGTGGGAGCGAGCGGTGAAGTGTGCAGTGTTTGGAAGCTGGCATCAGCGGCGAGGAGCCCATCAATGCTATCTGAGGCCTGGGCAGGCGGGGGATTTTCTAACTCTCGTTAGCAGCTTCGAGGTTTTAGAAGCATGTTGTTTACCAACTAGATCTGACTCCTCTCTGTCATCATCTCTTGAATCTCTATGCTTCGCTGACCTTCGCCTCTTGTCCCTCTTCGAAGCCCGAATCCGGCAATCCCGGGCCCCCAATGAGCAGTTCGAACAAGTTTCATGCCCTCTAGTCTTTCGGACTTGTATATCACACTTGATCTTCTTGGAGTGGCATGTCACACACACCAACTCCGCACGTTTGCGTTTCTGCGCATGTGCTTTAAAGTGCAGCCACTCCGCGTGATTGTCTGCGGTCATACTACAAGCCACTCTTGAGTGAATGGAGCAAGGACCGGGTGTTCTTCGAGAACCTCGGCTATCGTGCTCGGCAGTCGACTATCGCCGGCGATGCAGATGTGCAGCATCGGCGGAGGATTACCGAATGGGCAAACAAAAGAAATTACTAGGACACACGGTACACTTTGCCTCTCTACCGACAACGCAACGATGAGAGTGTGGAGGTGGAGAAACCTGGGGTTGGTGGTCCGAGTGTAAAGTAGGGAGTAAGCCCTTCGGCTTTCTCAATCAGGGTTAGCCTCGCTGACTACTCAGGTGATGGCTTCCAATTCATGCCACTGTAGTGAATTGGGCAAAGTAAAACACTCATATGCGGTCTGCGAGAGAGAACATGGTCGAGATACGGTTTGAATTCGGAGCATGGCGGATCTGCGAACTGGCTCCTAAGGAGAATCAACACACACCCCTAACATTCCCTAACAGCTGTGCTAGCTCCTGCGGTAACCAAAAAGCCAGGTGTAAGCAGCTTCATATATCATACCTTCATAGTAGCATTTCAACACACTACGAACATATGGTATAAGAGCGGCATTAAGCTCGAACACAGGATCTTGCATAAGCGTACGATGAGAGGGAATTAGGACAAGTCTGCGACTGCACCCAATTATTTAGATCTATTTTATCGTCGCTCGATAGATTTAACTAGCAAATAAACCGCCCACTTGCGCCATAACTACAAAATGTACCGGAATTGAGGGTTCTGTGGTATTATCAGCTCACTAGAGTCGCAAGTCGATGTTTCAAGACCTACTTTCTTGTCCGTAAGATCGTCTTCATACGCGTGCTCGAAGCCTTCCATGACACCTGCCTTGTCCCTCTTTTTATTGTCCCAGACACAAATGGCTCGGTACGCAAGCGCAAAGATTCCTGCAATGATCGCAGAGATTGTAACAGCCGCAAAGGCTGGGTGATAGCGAGGAGCATCCTTTGATTTGAAGGCGAGAGGTCCGACAAAATTGCCTGTCTAAGTCAACGAGACTTACTCACAGTAAAGTTACTAACTTACCAAGACAGTAGCCAATATACAGACCCGACGAGGCGACTGAGCGCTTTGTGTAACCTGCAGTATTCGCAAGCTGCAAACCCATAAGCACTGCGTAGCCTGCGCCCGTCGAGGGTAGAATGTAACAAGCAAATAATAGCCCGCCTGTTGCGTGGAATGGCAATTTCCACAACAAAACACTGGCTAAAGTTGTAACAACCTGGCATCCAAAGTATATCCAAGAACGGAGGTTATTCTTCCGCATGCAGATATAAGGTAGAACTAGCATCATCGTACCAGCATAGAATCCAGCAGGTATAATGAGCACAAGGGCGTTAAGGGAAGTGAACCCCATTGAGGCGATGACAATGGGCATGAAAGTCGAAATAGCGCCGTTGGCAATCATCGACAGAAACGCAATCGAGAACATAAGCCAGAATTTCACATCCAGGAGAAGCTCTAGGATCTGATTGCCTTTGAGATGAGTGTTCCGAACGCCAGAGTTATTCGTTCTCAGCCGAGCGACAGCAATATAGCGTTGGCGTTCGCTAAAGGGCTTTGCGCGAATAGGGTCGGGAAGAAGAATCCAGAAGAGAGCAATACCCCAGAGTATGGTCAGCGCGCCTGCGAAGAAGTACATGTACTTCCAAGAAGACAGTGAACCTTTGATATGCCCAAGTCCATAGTTTACCAGTGGGGAAAAACATGACACATAGCCTGTACAGCTATACCAAATCCTGTGAAGAGTCAGTGCACCGCATAAAGATGTTCTTGAGAGTTCTCGTACCCCATCCGCATCGCCTGTTCATTCTTCTTGTAGAAACTGCCCTGTTGTACTATGTGAGTCGGGACGTAAATATGCACCCGGGCTCAATACGTACGACAATCATCATAAACATGGGGCTGATACCGCTTTCAAGCAAGCCGAGGAAAAAGCGCTGTACGTAGAGAAGTTGGTAGTTGCTGCATGCAGGAGTGCAAATGAGGCAAACTCCCCAAATTGTGACAGTCGCTGACGCGACGCGTTCGATCGGGAATCGTTGAGCCAACATCATCGTAGGGTACGCGCCCACGATGAATCCAAGATAGAATATTGCTGCGGAGAACGAGTACCGGTTCCCATGCAACAGCCCTACGTCCTCCAGCAATCCGAAGATAGCCTATACAAGTAGATCAACTTAGCTGTCAGGATTACAACTTGTATTAAGAATACGTACAGCTTGACCTAGCATTGCCTTGTCATAATACTGCAGTCCGTAGGTCATACAAAGCACTGGCATCAGCCTCCAATCAATATTTCGACGCAAGCTATTCTCTTCCTGTTCAGTCCATTCGATGTCCCCATTGTAACCAGTCAAGACTTTCAAGGCTTCATCCTTGTGAAGAGTATCAACGGGGCTCAGCTTATCGCCAGACTCTGCGTCGGTATGCTCGGAGTGTACTGTAACATTCTTGTCGTATTCAGACATGGTGAGATGAATAGATAATTATTCGGATCGAAGGCCAAGTGTTATCGACCTGCAACGCAACCTTCAGGATCAACGCCGAAGGGGGAGCTATAAGTCTTACCAGTGGATCGGTACACAAGTCTAGGCGTGGCGTTGAGTGAAGGGGACATGCACAGAATTTAGCGGCTAGATTAGCGCTAACATTAAGCCCAGGCTCTGGGGTAGACGCAAATTTGGTTGAGATGAATTGCGGGGAAGCGTTTCCGGGGGCAAAACAATGAATAATGCGAAGAGTTGTGCACTAGATCACACAGTCATGCTCAATCTGAGTATGAATTCGGCAAGCCTAAAGAGGCACTGCCGTGTGGCTGGGGGATTGCCGAAAGTCTATCTAGGATGCTGGGCGCCAATGACAACTCAGACTCACATTGCCAATCCATGAAATATGGCGTGTTATACTGAATCATTCCAGGTTAAGCTAATACCTCCACAGGTTACACTAGCTGACATTGTCAGAGAGTGCGCTTGTCTCGCCAATATGATTCTAGATCGCGGAGAAAAGTCCATTTCAGAGACTGCCCCCAGCCCTTGGCTTTCCAATCATTCAGACTTGCGGGAAAGTGATCCACTCCATCCCTAATAGTAGAGTCATGCGCAATGATAACGAAGACGTCTTCACGACAGTCAAGTTCTTGTAGTTGCTTCATAGTCTTTATAGCAAGTGGAACATCGTGCCCAAATGTCATGTCATATAGAGGATCTGTAGACTCTCTTCCCCTTGATCTTTGCAGCTCGTCAAAGGCAGACCCAGGGCAGAATTCGATATTACCGTGCAAGTGACAAGGATGTGGGGTAATAGTGTCAGGCAGCGGAAGATGCTCTGAAGGTCTAAAGATGCCGGCATAGTGACAAATGTCACTGCCCAAAAGGACAAAAGTATCTGGACTGACTGTTGTACGAACAAGGCCGCAAAGATGTCCAATGGCATGCCCGGGGCTGTCTAACAGATAGAAGGAACCATCTCCAAAGTAGTCGAATGCCGGGAATTGGCCTATCCGAGTTACACTGGATCCCTCGAAATTGATTTCACGTAAGTTTCGCCCGGCATAGTCGCTTTCCTGAATTGGAGAGTCTGGGTTTGAAGGATAGCCCGGAAGCATAGCTTCTTTGAAGCCTGCGCCGACCACTAAGTCTGTAGACAAAGGAAACAAGGACGGATCTCCAATGTGATCCCAATGCCAGTGACCCCAAACCACAGCATTTATTTCTTCACCGCTAATGCCATGTTCACTCAAGATGTCGATTACATTC
Organism: Periconia sp. TS-2; assembly: GCA_030378425.1. Taxonomy (NCBI): domain Eukaryota; kingdom Fungi; phylum Ascomycota; class Dothideomycetes; order Pleosporales; family Periconiaceae; genus Periconia; species Periconia sp. TS-2. The sequence goes on along the minus strand of JASNQO010000035.1, from coordinate 319,748 downwards.
CGGGAAATATCGATTTTGTAGTTCGTTGTTGGAAGATACTCCGCAATTTTTCTCGAGTAGTTGTGGTAGTCCTTGCGGATTCCCAAATCGAAGATGACTTTATGGCCAGACGGATGCTCGATCAAGAATGAGAATGACGGCGACGTTTTGAAGGTTTCAAGACCAGGGACAGGCGGGGCCATAAAGCGATGAATTTGCGCAGGCCCAAAATTAACGGGATTGATGAGCTTCACCGTTGCAGAAGTCGATCCACTAGGTAGCTGTACTCTCGGAGCCATCTTGGCAGTTGATTTTATTAGACTTGGAGTTTATTGATAGGAAAGTTGAAGGAATAAAACGGATGCTACGCTTAAAGCTCACTTGCCGAGGTCCGGCAACGGGAATGTCGAGGGAAAAGTTCATGAAGTTACTAGGGGCTATCTACAACCCAACGTGTTTGAGCTCTTTTGTATCGCCACAGGAAGAATTCTGAGATGGCGCACCCAAGGGACTCGTTGCATGCGATGTCATGAGAACAAGATGTGACATTTGAATGAACGTGACAGTCACATTCACCGGCCGAAATGCCGATGGCTGAGTTTGTTATATGCATGATCTAGTTTGCGCTAGGGAAGTCCGATACGAGCTGCATTCTTCCCAATCACGCTTGCCGGCTATCGTGCGCTGGGATTGCCGCGAAGTCGGGGAAGAGCCCGCGGCTGACCTAGATTGGTTAGCCGAAAGGTGGCTAGGTTCGCCGCTCTCCGCGCGGGGTCCCCACACTTGCATAGGAGGAACTATTTTATGCATCTAACAATTGAGGCCGTTGGAAGTGTGCGGTTGTGCCGGTCGTTTGCGTAAGTATAATTCCTTTACAGAGCTACTAACGTCTGCCAACTTGAAGCAACATCTTATATCCACAATGGTAGGACCTTTGAATCCAACAAACGACGTGTCAAAGGCAAGATTGAGCCCTACCTTGGACTATGATGTTCTCATTATTGGAGCTGGGCAGAGTGGCATGTACTCTTTGCTGCGAATGCGTCAGCTCGGGTTAAAAGCACGAGTCCTTGAGGCAGGATCTGGAGAAGGCGGAACATGGTTCTGGTGAATATTCCTGTGCGACTTTGACCCCGATCATGGACTTACTGAGATCAGGAACAAGTATCCAGGTGCCAGATTTGACTCAGAGTCCTATTCGTACATATTTTCGTTCTCACAAGAGTTGCTAGACGAATGGAACTGGACAGAACACTTCGCTGGGCAAGCTGAAACTTTACGGTACTGCCAGTACTTCGCCCAGAAATTTGACTTGAAGAAAGATATTCAATTCAACACACGCGTTCATTCTGCTTATTGGCAGGATGCGTCCAACTCATGGCTAATCACTGATGAAAATGGTCAAAAATATACATCCCGTTTCATCATCACAGCCATGGGCATCCTCAATCAACCAACACTGCCGGACATACCTGGAGTCAACGACTACAAGGGAACTGCTTTCCATACAGCACGATGGCCGAATGACGACTCAGCGCTGAATGGAAAAAAAGTTGGAATTATTGGCACAGGTGCAACTGCTATTCAGATTATCCAAACTATTAAATCAAAAGTCGGCTCACTAACGGTATTCCAACGGACACCGAACTGGACGGCTCCACTACGCAATACCGCGATCTCTCCTGAAGAAATGAAGTCTATTCGCGAACGATATCCTGATATATTCCAGAAGTGCTTAGACTCCTACTCCTGTTTCATTCACGTATCCGATCCCAGATCTGTTTTCGATGTTCCCGAAAAGGAGAGAGAGGCTTACTGGGAGGAACTCTACTCTCAAGCAGGCTTTTCAAAATGGCTGGCAAACTTCAGAGACATTGGCACAGATCGAAAGGCAAACAAGCTCTTCAGCGACTTCGTAGCTAATAAGATCCGTCAGCGCGTCCATGACCCTGTCACAGCGGAGAAGCTGATCCCCAAGAATCACGGCTTCGGAACTCGACGGGTACCATTAGAGGGCGGATACTACGAAGCCTACAACCAACCTAACGTTAAGCTTATAGACATCAATGGGAATCCTATTGAGCGCATCACACAAAAGGGTATCAAGACGAAGGAGGAAGAGTTCGACTTTGATGTGATAATATATGCCACCGGATTTGATGCTGTAACTGGTAGTTTCAACGCAGTCGATATCCGCGGAATTGGGGGAGCAAAGCTTAAGGACACTTGGAAGGATGGTATTCAAACATTCCTTGGGCTCACGGTCGAGAAATTCCCCAACATGTTTATGATTATGGGCCCGCATCAAATGTTTGGTAACATCCCGCGTTCAATAGAATACGCCGTCAATTGGGTGGCCGATTTGATCGGATACTGTGTCAAGGAAGGTATTGTCTCGGCTGAAGCGACAGCAGAGGGTGTTCATCAGTGGACGGAACATGTTCACTCTTGTGCAGATGGTCTGCTAGCAAATGAGGTCGATAGTTGGATGACGGGCGTGAACAAGAATTTGAAGCACAAGCAGGTGAGGACTATCGCAAGATATAACGGTCCTGCACCTGGGTACCGAGAGAGATGTGATAAGGTGAAATCAAGGATGTATAGCGACTTAAAGCTCGTTAAGTCACAATAAGTATATTAGGATCATTCTTTATAGAATTCCCTTCTTTCTCATCAGTTCTTCATACTGAGGCCTGAACTATACTACCAGTTCTGCGTGGGGGCACCTTTACAGCCTCGATTATGGAGGATCTGTTCTATTTCTGTAAATAAACCTAGTACATATTTTCATGTAGCTTATTTACCCTTAGATCTCCACGTCGCTCCAAAGAAGTAGAAAGGAATAGCTAAGACCATTCCAAGTGAGACCAGCATAAACATAATCATGTATACCTGAACCCAGCCTCGCGCAGTGACCCAGTCCACAGCAGTGTATAAAAATAAAAAGGCGACAAAGTTTTTGAATACATTAATTGTAACCAAGCACTCGGCGGCAAGCTTCGGATAACACTCGACAACATAAGTAATCGCAATGTTTGGTGCAAAAATTGTTCCAAATGACACTGCGAACCAATTAGGACGAAAACCTCGGACATTGGAGTAAAATACTGACCCATGCCAAAACCGAATGCAATGGCAATCCAGTGTAGTTTCTCTGAACACGCAAATGCGATGAGAAGGCATCCAGCAGGCGCAACAAAGCACCCTGGGAGAAGTGCGACCAAGCGCTGCTCTGCATACACGGCCCCACGCTGCCTGAGAATGACAGCTGCTGTAATGAGGTCGGCAGCGTACCCGCCTGCGAAGCAACCAACAATGAATCCGATGATTGCGGCGACCTGCATCAGGCCCACCCCACCGCTAGAGAATAGATATGGAGGAGCCATAAGCAAGCTTGGGAAAGCATATCTGTCAAGAGATGAGTTACCCTCACGGCTCCTATGTCTCAAGCCTTTTGACTTACATGAGGACAATCTGAGCTGCGAGACTTGTGCCATAAATAAATACAGCTAACAAAACACTCGGTCGGAGTAACATCATGAAGGGTCGACAGAATACTTTCAGGATATTGACGTCGTGGTCGGTAGTGATGAATGACTTCCAGATGCTCGGCCAAGGCTTCTCCACGACGCTGACTCGATGCCAAGAGATGGTATCCGTCCGTACGATCTCATTCTTCTCCGTGTGCGCGTCTACAAGTTGCGTACTTGGTGTTGATATCATATGTGGGGCATCCTCTAGCCGGTTGAAATTGGACTCGGGATAGAGAAGATATATAGCTACAGTGTTGGCACCAGCAAGCGCGGCACAGACCCATACGTAGTCACGCCAGCTGCCAGGACTATATTCGGTGATAAAAGATGCTAGTAGAGGTCCAATTGCGGTAGCACTCGAAATGAGAATGGTGTAGCTGAGTGAACGGTCAGTATGCGACAGGGCACTTGGAATGATTATAATAACTTACCCAGACATCATTGCGGCGCGTTCGTGAAGGAAAAATATATCAGAGACGATGCTAGGGACAATACTCTGGCAATCTATGAGCGTAACTTGGTCGTAATGTTGGCCTACCCACCTCGCCTGCTGAAGAAGCAAACCCTGAGAGACATCTTGCAGCTAGAAGACCAGTGAAGGTAGCTTCTTTGGCCGTCCAGATGAGTATAGCGAAGAGCATCAAGATAGAAATGAGAAGCGATGCTCGTTTCCCATACTTGACGCCAACAGGAACCCAGATAAGGTTTCCTATACCGAGAAGCAGGAAGTTGAACTTTAGGCCTATTAGCAACAAACCATCATACACTCGTAATACATAAACGTTACCGTCAAGAGATCGTTGACCTCGCTTGGTGTCTTTCGGAATTCTTTCTCGAGGTTAGGTGTAGCAACAGACAGTCCAGCTCCAGCGAAATTGGCTGTGAAGTTGAAGAACGCGGTAGCACATAAAGCAGCCAGTTTCAATCTCCGAGGCCACCTTAATGGGTCTCTTTCATCTTGAGTTGGGTGTGGAAGTAGAGGCAAGCCATGATGCTGCGTGCTAGCGTGATGCACCACGTTAGTTGCGATGGGGACACTTGCTGACATATTCTATGTTGTAGCAGCTTCCTGGGAATGATCGTACAAAAGAAGGAGATAGATCAGAAGACAATCAGGAGATAATACGGTCTTGATAGGTTGTATTCATAGGTGCCTCTTGGGGAAGTAGAAATGCCGCATACGCTTGCCGTACAGGCATGATTATGGTTAATCTGGGGTAGCTAAATGCCCTGCGAGCCTTCATGCGGGGGGGTGCCCCCATTATTTCCCCTATGTGGGGAATCGCACTGTTTCAAGTTGTTGTCCTGTAAATGCTGGGGAGTTAGGCTTCTGGGTCGGGGAGATAGGTACCCGGCAACCTCGATTGGCTAATCCGGGCCATAGCTCACTTTCAACCACGCCAATAACCAGTTCACTACGGAAGTCTAGAGTATCGGATCAATCCATTCAATATCTGAACAACATAGTATTCTTTCTATAACTGCCACATCTCTATCGCAGTATTGAATCCCGGTAGCAAATGGTGACCAAAGCTTTGGTTAGAGCTTTCGGATTTCCCGAGGTTTTGTAGGCTTTCCGGAGCTGTATTTTACTACCGTTCTCCCATAGTCTCAGTTCTCCGGAAGCATAGGATGTTCAAATAAAGCTTCTCGGAGACTCTGACTATACATCGTGTAGTCGCGACGAATGAAGATGATCGGCTCCACAATCCCACTTCTCATTGACGGAGTCGAAATTGTTACCTTCAACGACCATTCCCCTCCCATCTTTAGTCCGAACCCAGACAACAGGAGCAATTATGGATTCTCTGCTGTAGGAGCAACGCCGGACTTGTGTGTACAAGCAGTCGAATCATGTGCTAATGCATTCAATACCTGGAAAGCATCGCACCCGACCTTGCGGCGGCGACTTTTCAATAAGCTCGCGCAGGTAAGCTGAGGCTACGGAGGTTACTCAATTGAGATGCTAAGGACGAATAGCTCCTTCGCGACAGAGCCGACGAGATACAGACCTTAATCGAACAAGAGATTTGCTGCACTCCACTGTGGGCGCGTATCAACCTTCAAGACTCCGTTGCGATCGCCGAAGAATGTGCTGCCCTCGTAACATCCGGAGTTCTATCCGGTCTAGTCCCGGTCGTAAGAGATACAGAGACCCACGCGATAGTTGTCAAAGAGCCATTAGGAGTTGTGTTAGCGATTGCCCCATGGAATGCACCGCTCATTCTTGGCCTTCGGGCTGTCGCTGCAGCAGTTTGCGCTGGAAATACTGCCATTCTCAAAGTAAGTGTGATAGTATCCGCATTGGAAGTTTTGTTAATCAATGTGGATGATGTAGGGTTCGGAAATAAGCCCAAGAACGCATTTCTTGGTTGCAAAATTGTTCCACGAAGCAGGGTTTCCACCAGGTGTTGTCAACTACATCCAGCATCGTCAAGAGGATGCGGCTAGTTGCTTCGAAGCCATGATATCTCACAAGGCTGTGCAAAAATGCAACTTCACAGGTTCCACGCTTGTTGGTCGACACGTAGCTCAACGAGCTGGTTTCTACCTCAAGCCAGTTCTTCTGGAACTTGGGGGCAAGAATTTTGCAATCGTGACCAGTGATGCAGATCTAGAAAGAGCCGCCGAACAGGTTTTATTCGGGGCTTTCCTGAATGTAAGTAATCCGGAACTCAGGTAGACAACTTTCCCAGTATGCTGAGAAGGACAGTCCGGTCAGATTTGCATGGCCACAGACCTAGTGCTGGTGGCACGATCGGTAGAGCAGGCATTCCGAATAGCGCTACATCAAATGCTACCGGCGGCATCACAGCAGGTCGTGAAGACCATCAACGCAAATAGTCAAACCAGAATTCGAGCACTCACCAAGAATGCAGAAGAGAGCGGCGCAACGCTGCATGTCTGCGATGCAGCAGAAATGCCTACTTCAGCAATCCTTCTCGAGGATGTCACCCAACGCATGGATTTTTGGAGCACCGAATCGTTCGGGCCATTGTTGGGCTTGATAGTGTATGACAGTGATGAAGAAGCAGTCCAAATGGTGAATAACTCCGCGTTCGGGCTATCAGGAGCTGTCTTCAGCCGTAATCATCTAAACGCCTTGAAACTGGCAAAGAAGTTGCATACTGGAGCTGTACATGTCAACTCGGCCACAGTTCATGACGAAGCTACTCTGCCGCACGGTGGAAGAAAGGAGAGTGGATGGGGACGGTTTGGATCGCATTGGGGCTTTAACGAATTTCTCCAGACAAAGACAATCATATTACATCCGTAGAATAGGTAGATAGCCATATTGCATTCGGTTTATCTCTAATCACGTGCACATACCTCGGCTGTTATGCGCTTTGTTCTCTTGCGACGGGATCAGTGTGCGACTCAAGCAGTACAGTCAAATATCACATATGGAGAAGACCATTGCCATGCAATGAACTTGACTAATAGTCATCGTGGCACAATTTCGGCTTTGCCGGAAGAGCGCCTGTACTATCGGGGAGTTAAGCCCGTAAATAGGGGGGAGTTGAGGCCCCGTCTGCAATGCTTTACGCGGCTTCTATATATCAAATAGCAAAGAAGCTCCTCACATGGCACACAAAGCCTAACAAACTCGGTTTCTATCAATATGGCTGGCCATTTTAAAGCGACGCAGATTCGACGCGCATTTCCCGAGCTACCGCAATTTTCGGAGTTCATGAAGCCATGCCGCTTCGAGGGTGAGATTCAGCACCTAGAGGTTCGAGGCGAGATTCCGCAGGAGATCGACGGCACGTTCTTCCGCGTCATGCCGGATCCTCAGTTGCCGCCCTTCGTTGAAAATGATCCAGTAAGCAGACATGTCTAAGCGTTGCCTCTATCGTGCCTCTATAATCGCTGATAGAGTAAATCACTTCCAGTGGTTCAATGGCGACGGCAACATCAGCGCGTTCCGAATCAAGAATGGGCACTGTCACTTTCAACAGCGTTACGTCAGGACGGAGAAATTTGAGAGGGAGAGGGAAGCGAAGAGGGCATTACTTGGTACGATCTATGCAGGCGTGGAGCCTCAGCATTTTCTTACGAGCCTTTGTAGGCAAATACCGCAACAAATATACGGATGCTGTCGAATTTAAGATCCGCAGTACAGCTAACACTAACATTATTTATTTCAATGGACGCCTCCTTGCATGCAAAGAGGACTCTCCCCCCTATTCACTAGATCCAGACACACTGGAGACCATCGGGCTAGAAGACTTTAACGGACAATTACCCTGTGTGACCTTTACTGCACATCCAAAACTGGACCCCAAGACGGCGGAGCTTCTCTGTTTTGGATACGAAGCGAAGGGGGATGGCACCCCAGACGTGTGTTACTTCTCGATAGATTCGACTGGGAAGCTTACTGAGACTGTTTGGCTTGTTGCCCCCATTGTGGCAATGATTCACGATTTTGCCGTAACCACAAATTGGGTATGTCCACATGGTGTGAGGTATTGTCATAGTTCGGCAATAATGCTCTTAGGTTTTGTTCCCTATTATTCCACAGACATGCGACCTTGAGCGCATGAAGCAAGGAGGAGAGCACTGGCAATGGGATCCCAATGTCCCGTTCTATCTCGGGGTGCTCCCTCGCCGTGGCGCATCCGGTTCCGATGTGAAGTGGTTCCGTGCCCCGAATGCATTCCCCGGTCACACTGTCAACGCTTATGAAGACGACACAGGGAACTTAGTCTTTGATTTGCCGTTGACAGACAAGAATGTGTTCTTTTGGTGGCCGGATGCGAAGGGAAATGCGCCAAAGCCCGAAGAGATCTCGGCAAAGCTTGTTCGATTCACGTTCAATCCCTGTTCCACGAACCTTGAACTTCCTGTGCCCGAGATCCTTAGCAGTGAAGACTGCGAGTTTCCACGTATTGACGATAGATTCGCTGGAAGGGAGCATGCGCATGCCTTCTTCGACTTGATGGATCCAAGTCTAGGTACTGACTTCCCCACTATTCTGCCCAGAATGGGTGGTGGGCATCCGCCCTACAATTCGTTGGGTCATCTAGACTATAATTCTAGGAGGCTTTGGAAGTATTTCCCAGGTCCTACGCACCTAATGCAGGAGCCCATATTCATTCCGAGGAAGGAAGCGCCAATTACTGAAGGCGATGGTTGGGTTATGGCACTTGTCAACAATTACACATCGATGGCAAGCGAGCTTCATTTGATAGACACAAGGAACTTTACTAAACCGCAGGCGGTAATCAATTTACCTATTCGACTCAGAGCTGGCTTGCACGGAAATTGGGTAGATGTTCAGGACATGCGTCTTTCATAATTAGAACAGCGGAGTTCGGTCGAAAATGCAAAAACTATGTAGCTGACGAAGCCTTTAAATCGCATCCAGTGTAAAGGACATGGAGGGGCCAGCTATTCCTATACAACCTTATAACTACATGCGCTGCGATGCAGGATTGATCACCACAATCCCAGCAGCGCTCGTGATGAACGCGTGGGCAGTGTGGATCAGCCGACTTGGTCGGTGTCTTCGTCTCCACAAAAGCGCCGAGCCTGCAGGGAATTAATTAGCATTTCGCGGAAGCCGCACCATTACGGTACCTAGCATACGTGCGGGGCTATAAACAAGCTCCGCGCATCCGCTGCATCTCTTCAGGATAGCTGGTCTGCTGGGGCGGATAGATTACCAACGCTTGTAAAACGCTTTTGCTACCCTATAGCTCTATTCGCCGCCCAGCACGATTCGATAGCATGGAAGTGAAATATGTATCAAGAAAATCAAACATATTCTGGGAGGTATTTGGTTGTAATGCCAAGAACGGAATTTATCCCTATCAGGGCTTACATTAGTAGCCAGGTGGACCGAGGCACAACGATAGACATGGGGTGCTTGCATAGCTTCCGGGAAACTAGTGAATCTCAACGTGGATTTGGCCCCTTTCCCGTCTACTAGTCTGGTCTAAGGACCTGCGCAATTTCGCTCCGACTCACAAGCATCGCTTTGAAAGAGGATGCCCCTCTATTCTAGAAAAATACCCAACCTTGTAGGTATTGCCACCTTGAAACCGACTCAATGGCCACCGCGTTAATCTACGCTCAGTTAGGTGCCCGTTTCGAAAGCATAATCATGGTTCAGGCGATAATATCAGTTTCCTAACAAGGCAGAACTCCTCCGTGATGAACGCCTAGCGCTTCTCCTTTTATTGAGCTGAAGCTTGATTCTAATAAATATCTTGAAGCTCCTGTACTGGGTTGTGTGTCTGTACCGTAGATCCTGCAGTCCTTCGGGTCGTGAAGTGAACAACCACCGACTATGAAGTCCCTCTTTTTCATAATTCCTTTGGCTGTTCCGGCCTACGCGAGGCTTGGAAGCAGGTCCACATGCAACTGTCTTCCCGGGGATAGTTGTTGGCCATCTTCATCAACCTGGGCCAAGCTCAATGCTACTGTTGGAGGACGACTGATTGCCACAGTTCCAATTGGCTCGCCATGCCATGATCCTAACTACGATGCCGTCGCATGTGCTGCTCTGCAGAGCGAGTGGTACGAGCCACAAACACAGTAAGATGGCGCACCTTAGCGATAGGAAGAAAGTTAATGGTTGCTTTTAGCTTGGGTTCTTCGTCCTCGGTCATGCAGCCATTCTTTGCAAATCAAAGTTGCGATCCCTTCACGTCGCAAGCGACACCCTGTACGCTGGGCAATTATGTTCGCTATGCAGTAAACGCCAGTTCGAGCAGCGACGTTGTTGCCGCAATCAACTTCGCGCGAAATAACAGCATTCGTTTCGTTATACGAAATACTGGGCATGAGTAAGTTTGCACAAGAAATAACCACCAAACTCGGGTTCTTAATCGCTAGTGGCATTTGCTAAAATGTGCGTTCAGCTACTATGGAAAATCTACGGGCGCCGGTGCTCTTGCCGTTTGGACCCAACATCTTAAAGGTACCCAAACCCTCAATTGGAATGACTCTTTCTACAAGGGTACTGCCATGAAGATGGGTGCCGGAATCATAGGATATGAAGCCGCCGAGGCTGCTCACCAACAAGGGCTAGTGCTTGTTACTGGCACATGTCCCACGGTTGGCGTATTCGGAGGGTACATACAGGGAGGTGGGCACTCAGCTCTGTCAACAAGCTTCGGACTCGCTGCCGATCAGGCGCTTGAGTACGAAGTGGTCACCGCAGCTGGCAAAGTTGTCAAGGCATCGCGCACCCAGAACTCGGATCTTTACTGGGCTCTGAGCGGCGGCGGTGGCGGAACGTATGCTGTCGTTACATCTGTGACGGTACGGGCATATGCCGAAGCTAAAGTTGGTGGCGCATCCCTTCAATTGGCAGCAGCATATACTACGTCGGATAAGTTCTATGAGGCGATCGCAAAGTTTCATGCGATGCTCCCCAACATGACCGACAGCGGCGCCGTAGTCACGTTTGTGTTCAGTTCCCAGGTTTTCGCTATCGCTCCAATTACGGCCTTTAACCAGACATCGACAGAGGTCAAGGCGATGCTAGCACCATTCATTGCCGTGCTCACTGATCTCGCCATTCCACACTCAGTTTCCTATACCGACTTTACCACGTACTACGACCATTACAACAACTTTATGGGACCTCTTCCATACGGCCATATAGATGTGGAAACATACAACTTTGGCAGCCGCTTAATTCCACGTTCTGTCCTAGAAGGAAGTAATGATGCTCTTCAGGCAGCATTAAGGAACATCACAGAAAATGGCATCACTGCCGCTTCAGTCGCCTTGAATGTTACACGCCAAGCAAACCGGCCGAACTCTGTCAACCCCGTTTGGCGTAGTACTGCAGTTCATATGCAGATTACAACACCGTGGGATGAGACGGCATCATGGGATGTTAACGTCGCCAATCAGCTCCGGATAACGAACGAATTTGTCCCACAAGTCGAGGCTGTTACGCCTGGAAGTGGAGCCTATATCAACGAGGCAGACTTCCGACTGCCTAACTTCCAGCAGACGCTTTTTGGGAAGAATTATCAGAGTCTACTTGCTGTGAAGAAGAAATGGGATCCTACCTACCTGTTATACGGACCCAAGACAGTGGGAAGCGAAGCATGGAATGTGGATGCTAATGGACGAATGTGCAGAACGTAGATTAGAAAGAATTAATAATATATTTTACGAAGCCCAGGAACTCGACCTCGGTTGAAAATTTCATAAAGTACTAAAGTCTAAAGAAATGATCATACAAGTTGGATCTAAAGGGTTATTCATGATTTGAGAGAATCATGGGCTCAGTATAGTACTATGTCTCAATTATCTGCCCAAAATATAACCATCATATTTTGTAGAGGGGCTTTATGAATAGACAAGCCACGATGCGTTCCTATATGATCATTACGCATCTTCGCTCGCGGAGCAGATAGCCAGCGTTCCCGGTGATCATGAGTTCTCTCAGGGGAGAGAGGGGAACAGCTCTCAGAGGCCTCACATCAGAGGCTATATTGCATTTTTTTTTTTTTTTTTGCATTTACTATTTCGAATTGCATCACTTGGAATGCAAGAAGGTTTGTGGCATCTTCAGCATCAGTCACAAAATCTGCGACCTTGAATGTAGAAGGAGCACCCTGGTTTTGCGATCAGCCCCAGCGAATCAGTAAAGGGCTTGCAGACCTTCAGCCACTAAGGCATGACGGACCTAGTCAAAGTAGCGTATATTGCTCTGGTCTATCTGGACTTTGGCTTCAATACGAAATTCTTTTAAGAACATAGAGAATATTTTGTCGAGGCTCAATCGACAAGGCGATGTAGCCATGCAAACGTGATCAGTTTCTCTGCGAGCCTTACCACCAAAAGTAGTGAAACTGGTGCGATAAAGTAGATTGCCTATACCACCCGTAAGTCGCCAATATCTGGCATGCGTGTTCCCGTATCGTCCTATAAGCTATTACATAAGACGACTATAAGTGCAGCGGTTACTCCAGACAATTCTTGTCGCAGTTATGGTGAATGGATTTAAAGCTATCACATTGATCGAAAGAAGATGTTAAAAATTAAGGATATTGACAATAAAAACTAGAAATATCATCAGTCCAGCAATTTGAAAGATCAACTTTAACTCAAGTCGAGCCATTGATGCCGCAAAGAATGTGATAGTATAATGCATTATCTGCTCTTTGAAGCAGATCTCTATATAACCGGCTATTATGATTAACTCTTCATAGTTCTAAGATAGCTCATCACTGAATGTATATTGAAGTAACGCCGGCAATGCATCTATACCCATTTTCATCACAGATGAAAGAGTTCAACCATCTCATCCTCAGCTCGTGCTCACACCTTTGGTGGCTCATCCAGCTTATCCGCTCCCGCAGCTTGGTCGCGCTCAGTAACACGAACTTCGTGGCTGGCCTCCAGCTCGGATAGCACAATCCACGTAGGGAAAACACAGAGAATAGTGATACCAAAGTTGATGCCGATGCTAACAAAATGGTTTGCGTTGCCTTCCGATTGCATGCTTTACTGCTGTTAGTTATTGTTTTCTGTACGAGTGATAGATGCAAACTTACGCCCATGCAACAGTTTGTCCAAGCGCCTCCATACCTCTTAGAATACCGGTATGATGACTCAAGCTGGATAGATTCTCTGTATACTGTCCGACAAGCCAGTACAAGAACTGCTGAAACGCCTGTCCCCCGAACTGCCAGAAAAAGACGAGTGCATAACTCTTGCCGAATCCGCCCTGGAACCAGTCGAATATGGGCTTCTCCGCAGCATCGTAGAACTCTTTCTGCAAAATCGTGGCCCAAATCCAGGTTCCGGTGAGGATGGTAATGATGGAGGCAAAACCGATCCGTGCCCGGGTCTTGATATGAATACGCTGGTTATCGAGAAGTGTGGCGATGAGAAAGGAGCTAAAAATTCCTGCGAAGTTTGTGAAGAAGCTGGAAAACGCACGCGACCGGACGGTAAAGTACGTCGTCAGGAACGTGCTGAGAAAGCCATTGTAGAAATAGCTGATGAAGAAAGCCGGAAGAAGAAGCAGAATCCTGCGGCTGATGAAGAGTTTGCCGACGGCTTTGAATTCAGCGCCCCAAGTAGCAGCCTTCTCTACCACGACGACGGTGCCATCGCGGCGCCAGACTTTGCGGGCAGGGGAAAGGCAGAGGGCGACCGGAAGACCCAAACACATAATGACGATGAAGACAATATATGTTGCTGATGATACCGAGCCAGCGGTCTTTCGATTCGCATTCAAGCCCAAGTTGATGGCACCACCGACAATTGGACCTGCCGCTTTAGCAGTCTGCCATATCGCCAAATAGAAAGCTCGGTCTCCAGGGGAGGGATATCCAATGATGATCGCTGCTTCAGCAGCCCAGAAGAATCCCGCTGAAATACCGCAGAATGCACTGCCAAAGAGCATAAACCATGTGTTGGCGGAGATGTTGTTCGTGTATAAACCGGCGCCATATAACGGATAACCGATGGCGCCGAGAGCGAGGCCATATTTCAGACCTATACGGTTATTGATAGCTCCGGCAGCCACGCAGACGATAGCAAAGAGTCCATATACGATGGCATTTGCTGCACTAACGGCGTAGGGCTCCGCAGCTCCTCCAGCACCGAGACCGCCGAGGGCATCCCACATACCAGGTGCCGTGAAAGAAACTCCACATGCGACGAGAATCTGGAAGGGAACGGATCGGAAGAAGGAATGTGACTTGAGAGTCGCAGAGGCGACGGAGCCCGAGCGAGAAGTAAGCTCCGACATGATTGCAGGTTAGGTCGAAGGAGAGGGACAAAAAAGTTCGAATATCTCAAAATTAAATTCTTGGCTAGTCAACTATATACAATTCCTATGAATCTACATGCAAAAAATTTCCATAGGACGTTTGGCATTATACTTGCCTTAGCTCGTTCGGCCGCCCCCGACCATAGAAGTTTTCCTGCAGTAGGCCCAAGCGAGCCGGTATCCGGAGGTCCAAGAGCTCGTGCTCTCGACGACAAAGACGCAAAATTGCACCAAACGCTGCCTGATTGGGGACGAGGTTACGTTTTGGTGTGGCCACCAGCAATGCGTGGAATTTTGTGGGGCAAGCACGACATCGGATCAATCTCGGTGAGTGAAAAACTTCACACACCTGTGGCTGGTGCGGCGGAAATGTGGCGTTCGCACGCTTTGTGTCGGTAACTGTATCTGTGTAGTCTCTTTGATGGATTCTGTATGAGTATGTAGTTCTTCACTCCAATCATAGGCCGGGATGTTGTGAGCCATGGTATGTGGTAACTACTTGATGATTACATAATGCGTTGGTGCACGTGATCCTTATGCACTGATACCCTTCCCAATAGGTTTATTAATGATTTTTGTTAGCGCTACTATGAAGGAAATTGATTTCGAAGTTCTCGTCTGTGTTCCTTTATTCTCTTTAATCTTTGTAACAGAACTCACGATCTCTAAGGTCATACGAACAATAGCAGGGCTAGCAAGCTATGCAAAACACAAGACAAGCTGCATTTTGATTCTGCGGGTTACCCAGGTCCGCCTCGTTATGGGTCTGCTCACTCATTGATACAAAGCAAATTGCGGGGTTCTGTCTACATAGCGACCTTCCTCTCCCGGCAAATATACCGCGGATCTCCCCTCCACGGCTACCATGGTGCGATACACTATCTCATGACGCCATGCAAAATATAATGCAGCCAAGCATCAAAACAACACTACATAAAGGCATATTGTTCACAATGGCACGACAGGTTGCCTTTGCGTCAATAATCCTACGCCATGCGTCTTACAACCATCCTCTCAATCACTTTCGCAGCTGTTAGCTACACTGCCCCGGTTCACTACACCCCATACCACATTAACGAGACTGTAGGCCCAGAAAATGGGCATCTAGTCATCGTGGGTGGGAATCTAAAAAGCGACAGCATCTGGCTACGCATCATATCTCTCGCTGGCGGGCCTTCGGCACCTATCGTTGTGATCCCTACCGCAGGTGGTGAGCCTACGTATAACGCCTCTTTTCCAGCTGCCGAATCCCTCCGTCAGCTAGGGGCTACAAATGTCACGGTGCTACACACATACGATCCAGCCGTTGCCGACACGGACGAATTCGTTGCTCCTTTATTAGAAGCCAAAGGTATTTTCTTTGGCGGAGGACGTCAATGGAGACTTGTAGATGCGTATGCAGGAACCAAGGCTGAACGTGCCTTTCAATCCGTACTCGACCGTGGCGGCGTCATCTCCGGTTCCAGCGCCGGAGCTAGTATCATAGGCAGCTTCCTTGTGCGTGGTGACACATCAAGCAACCTCATCGTAGTGGGGGATCATCAGGTTGGCTTCGGGTACCTGAAGAACACGGCCATTGACCAGCATGTGCTTGTGCGCGGCAGACACTACGATATGTTCGAGGTGCTCGATGTGAAGCCGGAGTTGCTAGGTATCGCTATCGACGAAGATACAGCAGTAGTCGTGAGTGGGAATGAGGCCGAAGTGATTGGGAGTACGTATGCATTGATTTATGACGGGGGTTTCTGGGCCAGAGAAGGGACAGAAGCTAAGCACCCTCCGGAGAAGAAGTTTTATTTCTTGAAAAACGGGGACACGTATAATTTAGAGACAAGGACGGTGACACCAGGTGACAGTACAGCAAGTGGGAATGACGGGTCTTGAAATTGTGAAGGCAAAAGGCCTAAAGCAACGGTCTATACGAGACGACTAATGATAGGACTAGCGAGTGTAGTGCAAGAAGCGGAAAGCTCATAGAGATGCACGTCAGTGCTCTGCACAACTGAAGGCAATACGAAGATTATGAGTTCATGATCTGCGTTCGTTCTTGCGTTCAATCTCAGGGAATGATCGCATATCGCATATGCTAATGTTGAACATTAAATTAATAATAGACTCCCTGAAATCCATCGAGGCACTGGACGATCGGTCTAGTTCATTCGTGCTCTTTTCAACTCCATCCTAGTCATACGACTACGATCTCGACGAACTAGCCGCACTTTTCACACCCGCATCGATCTCGACTAGCGACACGAAACTCCTCTTATCATTGCTTGCTTGTCCTTTCCTCCAAAGGCTCACCGTAAAGGTAGTTTGTAAACTAATCTTATTTGCACCCAAACCACTAAGAGCATTGCCCTCGGATCCGTCCAAGGTATTATTACCTCCATTTCTCCCCATGGGCCCCGTAGCTCTATATGTTTGTTTAGATGTATTTGGCGATGTGCTATCATAATCTTGAGTTCACTGGCTCACTGGGTATTCATCAACTCACAATTTGTTCTCTCCAATATCCCTGGAAAGTCGAAGCTGTCAGTCATATAGTCAAGTGTACGGGAAAGTTCAAAATCGGCCCCAAGCTTTATTATTTCACAACGATCGTGTTGGTCCAATCATCAATGCTACAGAATAGAGTCGAATCAAAATCTAGTCGCCGACGGTGAAGTTCGCTATGCGGCTGAGATTAGTTGCTTGGCGAGAGAGGCTTCGCTTCTCGTGCGAGAGGCCAGCGGCAAGATGACTGTACTTTGGGGATGTAGCGTGGCACAGTCGCTAGCCAGTTTCGTGCTTGCTTACGGTTCTTAAATAAAGTTCTTGGCATCCGACACTTGTTCTAGTCAGCGTACCTTCCTCCGGGACATAATCTCTCTGAAAGAACTGTTGTCATTCACGAAGAATGGCAATGGTCGCTGATTCCAAGGACCCCGATTGTGTGCTCGAAGAATGCTTGCGACAGAAGAATGACTCTGAAATAGAGAGCGTAAGCGGCACCTAATTCGTGCCAGCTACAAGCTAACAATCAGCAGCGCACTAAGATAGTGCAAACCACGAATTCATCGCAAAAAGGCGCAAGGTGGACCCTTTTTCGACACTTTCTGTCCTGTCTCTTTCTTATAGCTTTATTGCGTCTCTTGTTCAAGGACCTTGCTTTCACAGAGCTGCGATCGAAGTCTTCAGAGCCCCCCAATATCAGCAACCTGGAAGCACAGCTAGATTTTGATCTCCACAATCTGGTCAATACAAGTACTCATTTTGAAGGCTGCCCTGTTACTAGCGCATCGATAACTCATCAATTCGGTTTCAATTTTTCGGACGATAGTGGTGCAAATTGGTGGAGCTTTGTTGACTCTTCAGTTTACACATCGTCACGAAATCTTCGGGGCCGGGTTGTGATTGACCGTGGGGATTTCTTCCAAGATTCCGATCTGGAGGTTCAAGTTATCGTTGAGTCCAACGATAAGAGAGATGCCGAAAACTTACATCTGAACCGTTCAGACTCTACTCTTCGTATGGACTTCGACGCTGAAGGTAGTGGCAATGTTTGCGTTGAAGTTGAAGTACTTCTATTCCTTCGTCCGTGGCCACGACGTACTTTGAATCAATTGGAACTCAGGTCTAGTGCTCTTAGCATATGGGTCAAGCCCTCACTCGGTTGGGAAATCAACAATCTCGCAATGGACACTTCACACGGCGACATAACTATGGACACTCGTCAATCTTCCATGGATCCGCTAATTGCGCACAATGTCTCGGTCACATCGGGTGATGGAAATATCTTCGGGTGGTTCATCCCAGATGAACATCTCAAGATCTGCAATGATGTAGGAGACATTGCAACGTTTATTTGCGCGAGACCTGAGCCCTTACCTTTTGAACCGAAGAGCATATCTATTTCTTCCAATTCGGGAAACATTCAGGTTGGCCTAGTCGCTGATATATGGCCTTCTCAGGCTTATTCACATGTCACTCAAATCGAGACTATTTCTGGCAAGCTTCGTGCAGTAGTGCCACACGGGTCATATACGAACATCTCCAGTCTTATGGGAAATGTGACTGCCGCAATTCAACCATACCCCGCGAAAGCACCAAACGCAAGGAGTGAGCTAGTAACGAACTCCAGGGGAAGTACTGAGCTCTATCTCTACGACCCGCCTGGACAATCATATAAGAATTACAATCCTCTCAACGTCACTAAAAGTGAGCACAGTGTCTTTAGAGGAGACCTTTCAGTACGATACCCATACTCATGGTGGGGCGAGATCGAAGCGACGATTGAAACAGGAAAATTGAAGTTTGATGGCAGCTCTATAGAGGGCTTGGTGCGAAGGAAAGGATATCTGAGGGCGAAGAGAGGGAGCGCTGGGGGGAGTCAATCAACAGCACACGTTGGCAGTGGGTTACTGGCTATTAAACTAGGTTTGTAAGGATCAGATGTCACGTAAAAGTGGATTTCGTCGTGGGACCGCGGCAGAAGATGCTTACGTCCAGAGCTCCTTGATTGAGCTCGGCAGGTGAAATTGTATTATGGTGTAAAAGAAACGCAAAGACTATTAGCGGTCGCCCATGGCAAATGAAACTGATGATTCAATAAGGCACTTCAATAACCCGTTCGTGGTTACCTAGAACTCGGCTCTGTTCTGCATGATAGGGCAAGTACTAGGAACTGGGCTTTTTCAGTTTCTGTGTCAGAAAAAACATCACCATTGATTCGTCAGACATATGCCCGAAGAATTCATAGACAAGTTGGTTCATATTCATATCTAGACGCGCACTGGCTATGGGCTGTTGCACTGTGTAAAGTAGTCAGCCGTTTGCTGATGGAATAAGACCCCCGAACCAAGATCGGGCGTACGCGCTTTGATGTGACTACCTAGTTCAGCGCACAAGAGATATCCGTGCTCATGATTAAGCGCTCGTCTGACAAAGCATTTTTGCACTCTCGTGCGAGTTATGGCAGTGTGGTGAGAAGCTGGCTGGTCATGTTACCTTGAAGCCAAGAAAGAGCCCCAGTGTGGGGGCGGATGTACTATTTCAAGTTCGAGGAAACACTTGGCTTAGGATCTCGGTCTAGTAGTTAGAACTCTTGGACTTATTATCATAAATCTTGGCAAGTAGCAAATATAGGGAAAGAGCAACGAGCAGACTTAGGCGAAAGGCAGGACACTTTGTGACTGAGATCACGAGCAGGAGCCCTTGACGACTCTATTAACACATTTCTACCTGCATATTGGAGTAGAAACGGCGCATGGAAATATCTTGAATAGGACGAGGAAGGCTACGTGCGAGTGAGAACCCCATCTTGAAACATGACCATATTCGGGAAATATACGTGAGATTATGCGCTCGGAATAGTCGGGCGTTGTGGTGACTTTGACGCTAAGAAGCGGCTGTGTTGTGTAGCCGCACAGACCCTTTCAACTACACTCATCTGCACGGTCTCCTTTTGCTACACATGGTCGAAGTGCTTAAAGAGGCATTCCCTTCGAAATCAAGATGAAGTTCATCAACATTATTCACTCGTTCTTACACCTCGGGCTTGTTTAGTACCCCAAAACTTGAACGAAACCTCGGCCATGCCTCGGGTACACCCTATCAGCCTTTTGGGCCTCATAGCTCAGGTTCCCGGATTGCTTGCACATCCTTATAATCTAGAACTCCGAGAGCTGAGCATCAGAGATGACCCAGACCCTTTCGTCTTCGCGGCTCTTGGTGATTCTTGGGCTGTAGGTCTCTGACACCCAACTTTATAGACCAATTACTCACTTTGAACAGAGTGGAGTTGCATATCCTGGCCACTTTTACGATGACGACTCAAGCGGTTGCCATCGATACAGCCAAGCTTGGTCTACCTATGTCAAGTCAAAAGGCTCAGATTGGGTACCTGAGGGTATGGAGGCCAATCTTGAATTTGCAGCATGCTCTGGTCGTCGCATTGATAAAGTGGTCGATGAGATGGTTGACACATCGAGACCCAAGGTCGTCCTTATGGAGGTTGGTGGCAATGATGCCGATTTCTACCCTATGGCCAGTGCTTGTCTATTCCATGACGATACAGACCGCGACTACGGCACCCTCTACGAAGATGATGATAGAAACAATCCTACCGGAGACTGCATGAAAGAGATCAATCTAGTTCGGGGAAGGCTTACAGGGGGTGAAGCTGAAAATCTCAAGAACAGGATGGTAGAGATGATCAACAAATGGAGAGCGGACAGCCACGTCACGAATAACGCCGCAAGCTTATTTCTGGTTGGCTATGCGAAGATGTTTAACCCAGATACCAAGGGGAAAGACACCTGTGATGAATGGTCTTTCTGTGTTCAAACTGCTAAGAAGGACCAAAACGTCAAGTCGGGCATGCGAGAAGACTTCAATGAGATGGTAAGCACAAACTCTGAATTCGATAAAGGCTCTTATCGAGAAATTGCGGCTGACAATGGCTCCGTAACAGGTCGGATACATGAACGGCATCATTGAGAGTGCAGTCCAGGTGTTCAACGACCCCAAAATTCAATTCATCGACATTGATTCCGCTTTCAAAGACCATAGGTTCTGCGAACCAGGACACAGCTACAATTGTCAACTGAATTATGCCTGGTGCGGAAAGGTCTGGATCTGGAACAGTCCTGCCAGATGGTGGCTCAAGAATGGAGATAATGTAGAATGGAGCTTCGACACTGGCGATGTTGATGCTGCTGCAAACACACTCCCTCCTGCCGATTTTGACAAGTTCTCCCAGACGGACGGTGTCTTCAAGAAGGATCAAACGGAAATGGTGAAGATCTGGACAAATCCCGACGATCCCTCCCGGACGCTAGAGTACAGGGTGACTCCTCCACAGCTTCAGGGTGGAGCAGGCGGCTTCAGAGATCGCACCCTTCATCCCACGAAGGAGGGTCACGAAGCTATGGCCGGTGTCATCGTAGATCGGTTGAAAACGCAAGACTTCAGTGATGTGAAGAGACATGCCCTGTCTATAATCATGGACTCCATGGTAAACTCACATTCTGGTGGAGCAACAGTGGATCAGAAGTGGTCCTTCTTCACGACAAAGGTCGGCAAAGCAGTACATTGTGCAGATGACAAGAAAAACATACACGAAATCATCCCACAAGGCCCAAGTGACCCTAAATTCGGAGAAACAAAGGATATTGACAACCCCCCTTGGGCTGGAGGAGAATACAAGCTCAATATGTATGGCGAAGATTGTACGTACAAGTGCGATGGTACAAACGCGGGCCGACTTTTCTGTCCAAACAGGGAAATTGATTGTTACGAAGACGTCAAGAAGAGCGCGGGAGAATCTGGCACAGACGAATGTGGAAGCAGCCGTCATCATATGCATCCTGTAGCTTTCTGCGAGTGGTAGGACTGTCAAATGGCGATATACACGGCGTTAATTTGTTTAGTGGGAAGCATGTTTGATGGAATGCAGCGTTCCTATATGTTTTGTCTGATATTCTGTAGTATATCTGTATAGCTGTCATTAGTGAATGTTGAATTTTCTGTCACAGGAATGTTATTTCTTCAACAAGAAAGCCTAGAGAATTTTAGATACCTGCTAGAGCCTGAAATCGAGAGAATTAAGTTAAAAGGTTTTCTAGGAGGAAGGTATAAAGAATGCGCTAATCATACAACTTTGTACGAAGCAGTAGAAGAATGTCAGTGGTGAGACCTCAAATAGATTTGATCATAGCATTAGACGCGACACAAGTAGATCGAGGAATGCCCAATTTATACGGGGTAGGCCAAGACCGGAAGTCTGTGTTTCCAACGCTTTCGTTCTCGCTAGAGCTAAATTCCACAAAACGGTTTGCCATATTCTTTCCCCGATCCTTCAAGAGTGCTCTTTGGGCTTCATCACAGTAATCATTTTGTTCCAATCACAATTGTAGCCCAATCGGACCATTAGCAGTTCAAGGTAGTGATTCACACGAAGTGAGCTCGACGGCCTTTATAAATCCAATACTGATCGTAAAGAGCCTGATTCTTTACCCGTCCAAAGTATGCATTATAGACTGTAACAATTAATTTCCGACATAGAAAGAGATGACAATTCCTATCAATATTCTATCCTCGTCCTAAGCCGGTGTTTTCAGAGACATTGAGCCCACTCGAGAGAAGTCTCTGTTGATATACTGAGATGGAGTACATAGCCAATGTAAATCAGTCGTGAAAAGGTGGGTCGAACAGCTTTAACACTGGTTTTTGAAGTAGCTGCGAAAGCTCAGCTGAATGGGAAAACGCCACCCTCTTAAGCGCGACGATGATATCCAATGACAGCAAATCTACACATTGCTTTCTGGAAGTGATTTCTCTGCTTCCTCACCGCCTTTCTCATCTATGGATCGCTCGAAAGCATTTGCTCTAGGCCATACGTCTAATTGCTTATCAGCCTGAACTGTTTATGGTCAGTACAGACTACAGAGTCAAGGAAGGGTCGGAACAACCCACTCCCCGGTTCACTTGCCCATCTGCGAAAGCAGTCTGTCTTGACCCCGCACTTAATAGGCAGACGGCTAGGGCGAATATGTGCGAGAGGCCATGCAGAGCGCCAACATAGGACAACGCGCCCAGCCAAGCCAACAGTTCGCACTCTTAGATCTACAGCTTGCACCTCAGCCCTCTATTTAGACCGTCTGATTGGTCGATATCTGGTCACAGTCACAACGTACTAGCTCGCATTTCACCTAGTGTGCGAATAGAGCATATGCTATCATGCCAAAGTTCAGCTGTGAAATGCAAGGCCAACGCATACGTAGCACGCTGCACCGCTGCAACCAGACGCATGCCATTATCCCGCATTTCGCATACTATAGAACATCTTGTTCCCTGTCCTTCATTATTCTCGATCTTCACCCAACGATCATCTGAAACCCCATATCGTCTCGCAACGGCGATAAACCACCAAGCCATACTTCTCTAGTAACCTCTACTCACTACGAAAATGGGTGTTGCTCTAGCAATAACAAAACCATTTATATACTGCTTCGTTTTCACTTGGGATTTCGGGCTCTTCCTTCTCAATTCTATTCTACCTAGCCGAAAAGCTGGCCGTGTAATTCAAGTAGGCGCTCCTGGCTACAGCGGGCAATGGCCTGAATACATACCCCCACAAAACGAGGATTCTCGTTCTGCATGCCCAATGCTCAACGCGATGGCAAATCATGGTATTCTACCACGAAACGGTAGACGAATCTCCTTTCGCGAGCTCAACACGACAGTCCACCAGACCTTCAACTTCGCTCCTTCTTTCTGCTTTTTTGTTCCAAAGTTTGCGGCAGACTTCTTGGGACGTTCGTACTGGAATGATCGATTCGATCTAGCAGAGCTGAGCAAGCACAACGCCATCGAGCATGATGCAAGTCTAACGAGACAAGATGCGGCACTTGTTCGAGACCAGGGAAAGCCAGACTTGCAGCTTGTAGAGGATCTGCTTCGAGGTGCGACGGGGAAAATGCCAGACGGGACGCCTCAGCTCACAAAGGCCGATCTCTCCTTTGCTTTGTCGAAGCGAAGGTTGCACGCAAGGAAAACGAACAATGAATATACCGAGAGCTTGTTTCATAACATGTTTGGAAGCGCAAAGTATGTTGAACATCATCTAGATACCCTCACTAGTTGCTAAGTACTACCAAGCTCATCCACGATGCTCACTATTTTCGGTGGCCGAGTCAACGATTTACGGCCCATACTGCTTGAAGAGCGATTTGCCGACAATTGGGAACCTCGCATTCGGTCTCGCTTTGGACTGACAATGGCGGCCTTCAACTCGACGGTAATTCCAGTGGAGATGCACATCAATACAAAAGCCATTGAGCAAAAGGATCATACCAGTTAGCCCGGCAGGATTTGTTCCCATGTCGTTTGGATCGGGGTGGGCAGTACTTTGAGATTCTCAGTCGCATCGCTCATTGCAGGATAAATCCGAGTAAGAAAGTAATGGATCATACGCTAAACACTCGGTCCGATGCCTATCAAATTGCGTTAGTGTAATATGGTATATGTAGATAAGGATCTGGATATTTGTTGCTCAGTTAATGTGCATTTTCTCAAATTTACTAAGATGATGATTTGCCTTTTGTGATTGTACTACCTACATCTATCCCAAGCATGGCACAGAAATCTGTCTCAACAATTCACAAACCATCATACATATGAAAGAATATGCGGGTCTTTTCTAAGTAGAAGAAACTGTGCCATTCATGCCGCTAGGCCACTTTCGTCAAGCTGGACGACGTAGGTGGATGTGTTTACCTCATCATAATCATACGTACGGTCAGCAAAAGCACAATGTCTACCGCTCTCTTCGCTACATGTTCCATTGATATGCGAGTTGACTCTTATGGTAACTGAAATGCTGAATATAAGGATTCTCATAATATCGTCGTTATTACAAACTGATCCGAATCGATCATTTTGTTCCGAAGAGAAGAATTTAAGAGGTAAGTCGCTACTTATAAGAGCTTAAATTCTAAGATATGTCAGTTTTAAGGGTTCAGACCTGACTCTCGGGTTACCGCAAAAAGACGCGTAATGATTTTTACGGACGACAATACACTAGCTATCGTTCCCTATATGAGACTAGTACTACCCATGCAGAATCTTCGCGATCAGCAGTATCCTACCGCAAAGACATTTTTGGAAGTTCAAAAGTGTGGGTCAATCAATGCAGCAAAAGGCGAGACCATTCCGTCTCTGCAAGTCGCTGCACGTCCATATGAGGGTATCTGCTGCCCCGGGCATAGCAGCAGCCAGGATTTCTAAATCACTGATACCAGCGGCCTGGGGTTGAACCATATGAAGCTACGAATCCCAATGGTTAAATCTTCCTCCATGCGGTCTGGGTAAAGTCCACAACCCTGGCGTGCGGGGTTGCGCCCTGTCCATAGGGAACGATATAACGGCAAGCATGTCCACCTTTGACCCGGATTAAGCCTCCCCAAAATTGGGGATTGTCGAAGGGTTGTAATATCAGCGGCCGCGCCCGCTTCGCAGGTAAATGTGTTCAGCCATGAAGATCCACGCCGGGACAATCACTTTGCTCGGCGCCGTCGGTTGCGTGGCTGGCAATGCGGCGAACGGCGGTTCGTGCCGTGCGCCAACCGCCACGGTGGACGGAGGTGTGCTCGTGGGAACGACAACAAAGGTACATGGTGCGACTGACGTGGTCGAGAAATTTCTGGGCATCCCCTTCGCGTCGGCACCCATTGGAACAGCTCGCTTCTCGCCGCCGAAACCAACCAGCTGGAGCGAGCCAAGGGACGCAAAAGTATTTGGCCCTTCTTGCATTCAAGTCTTCAGTACGTATTTTTTTTTTCTTCTTCTTGCCTACATTCTCAGTTTAGCAGAGTGCTAATCACATGCTAGACCCCTACGAAAGCCGCGACTATATCCAGGATGTCTTCAGTGTGCCTCGACCAGAAGAGAGCGAGGACTGTCTATACCTCAACGTCTTCGCACCCAAGAGGTCCCGTCACACGACATATCCAGTCTTGTACTGGATGTACGGTGGGGGGTTCAAATTTGGAAATGCGGGGCAGCCCATCTACGATGGGTCCCACTTTGCAGCTTTGGAAGACATCATTGTCGTCAGTGTGAACTATCGCACGAATGGTAAATGTTTCACTATGGAACGGCAAAGACGTTTGCTAACTCTGCAACAGCCTTTGGGTTCCCTATAGCACCAGACATTACTAACCTCACCGAACGCAACCTTGGCCTTCTCGACCAACGCGCTGGCCTGGACTGGGTGCAACGAAACATAGAATCTTTCGGCGGCGATCCAGACAGAGTAACGATATTCGGCCAATCCGCAGGAGCATATGCGGTCGATGTTCTACTTACCAGTCCGTGGCCCTCGGGTCCCCCATTTCAGGCTGCAATCATGGAAAGTGGGACCTATTCGTACAATCCGCTGAAGAACTGCAACAACACCGACTATGCCGCCTGGGACTCGCTTTTGAATCACACCAATTGCTTGAATGCCACGGATACCTTCGGCTGCATAATGAAAACATCAGTGGACGACATTAGATATGCGCAGGAGATGTACGGTATCACTTTTGGTATGGCGGGCGACAACATTACGATTGTGTGCGATCCGCGCTTAAGACGAGAAGCTGGAAACTTTGCTCAGGTCCCAGTAATAGGAGGCTCGAACGTGGAAGATGGAAGTTATTACGGCGCCAAGAACGGGACCGACATCGATCATTACTTCGCGACGGTCTTCGCCAACGAGACGGAGCTCAAGGCCAAGATCCTGGCAGCATATCCACTAGGCTCCGAGGGCCGCTTCGACAATTTGAGCATCCTAACGCAAATCCACACAGACTGGAACTTTCACTGTGTAAGTAATCCTTTGCAGTTCATACCAACGATTCTAACATGCTTTCCCCAGCCCGCCGTCTTCCTCAGCAACTCCTCACAGCGCTACGTAGACACATACCGCTACCTCTTCAACGCATCCTTCCCAAACCAGCGCCTCACCAACCTCCCAGACGACCGCTGGCCCGTCCCCTACCAAAAAGCCTACCACGCCTCGGAAATCCCCATCGTCTTCTCCACGTACAATCTGACCAATGCGACCCGGGCGCAGAAGTCTCTCAGCGACACGATGCGCACTGCCTGGGCGAATTTTGCGCGCGATCCCGACCGTCCGCCCATGCGTGGGTGGAGGACGTCGGGCACGAATGGTTCGAGGGTCATGGATTTTGGGATTGACGGGAGAGATGAGACGAGGGTGGTTAGGGATACTACGGGGAAGTGTTGGGCGTGGAAAGACTTCATCTGGAGTAAGCATTTGTGAGGCAGCATAGATTGCATCGATATATTTTGTCCTTCCAATATACTGAATTGGACGCGGCCTCTCATCGTGATGTTTACATTCATTCAGGGTTTCACTTTTCTCCCAAACAGTTTCAACACACCTTCGTTACCACAAGCCGCCGCAACATCCAGCGCCGTCCTCTTCTGATCGTCCTCCATCATGGGATCCAGCCCCTTCTGCAACAAGAGCTCAAAGATCGACTCGGGAGACGTCCCCAATTTGTTCTCGAAGAACAATCGCGCTTGTCTCGTGATTGGTGGCGTGCCTCTTGCCCCCGATCCCTTTGCCGCAGCGTGCAGCAATCCTCTCCCGCGTTTGTCCCTTGCGAAGAGATCTGCACCTGCCTGCTCGAAGGTGGCTATAGCTTCACTAAAGGTAATGTATGCTTCTTTAAGGGGGGTGTATTGATGTTCGGGTGGAAGACGCTTGGCGGGGTTGAAGACTGGTGTTTCTCCGCGGTTGTTCCTTGCGTTGATGTCTAGACCACGATCTAGTAGCTTAGCAAAAAGAGCGCGAACTTCGGCACTTCCTTCGAGACGGTAAGCTAAGATGTGAAGAGCACCATTTCCCTCGTTATCGCTAACGAAGGGGTCGGCGCCAGCTTCAAGCAGTACTTCTGCTGGCTTGGTCTCCAACTCCAAGACGGCATGTCTAAGAGCCAAATGCAGAGGTGTCTTTCCGTAGGAATCCGCGCAGCTGAGAAGAGTTGAATGTTGTTTGGCTAAACGGGCCATTGTATCAATATCAGGGTGAGGGTCAAAGCGACGCTTCTTAGACTCAAACATATGGTGCAGCATATTGCGGCCCTCGCGGTCGACAGCGAGTAGATCTGCTCCGCAAGAAATGAGATGGTCGAGGAAAGACGGCAAGGTGGATTTCACCTCAGAATCAACCTCCAATTGTAAAGCATTGATGGGTGCGCTGATTCCGTTGCGGTTGTGACATGCGACATGCAGAGCCGTTCGACCTCTTGTGTCTCGTACATTGGGATCCAAATTCTGCACTGTAAGTATAGGGTGGACCACATCGTTGCGCTCTAGAAGGTCATGCAAGATCACGACATCTTCGAATACTGACTGGGAGGTTTTCTTTCGGAAAGCCAACGCTCCATGCTCACCCTCTTCGCCAATTTCTCCTTCCTCAGGATGGCTGTGAACATATTCTATATTTATCCTCTTGAATTGAGCATAAGGATTTGCGCCTGCGGCTAAGAGTATCTCGACAAGCTGCAATGCGGCAGTGAGGTCACGCTTCTTCTCGTCCTTCGGGCTGCCAGGATATTGCATATGATTTATCGCTGCGTTATACAATGGGTACTGCTCATGTGGCAGCACTCTTTGATATACGGCATCTCGGTGTCCTCTTCTAGACTGAGTACCCTTTGCAGGCTCTGGCGCTTCGCATCGCATGTTTGGATCTGCTCCCGCGTCAAGGAGAGCTTTCAGTACGTCAACGCTCTTTCCTTGTATAGCCCCAAGAAGCGCGTCAGCTGTAATGGTAGCACCGTTATCAACCAATAACCGGACTAGATCGGCATGTTTCCCCGCATACCCAAGGCAGCTTATACCTTTCCCATCCACTGCATTCACATCTGCACCGGCAGTGACGAGGACTTTCGCGGCGTCCTTGTGGAAAATTCCTATCCAATCATTCGAGGATTGAAGCGCGCAGTGGAGCGGGGTCTGACCAGCTTGGTTCCTGCTATTCACGTCGGCACCCCGTGATATGAGATAAGGGAGGGCCAGTGCTACATGCCACCAATACAAGCCTGGGGCAAGGTAATGTAGCATATTCTCCTGCCGCTCCACGTCATATCCGCCGTTCGACGATGGCGCGCTCGCGTACCGAAACTGGTTTACGTCGACATGGAATTTTTCGACTAGAACTCGCACAACATCCATATTTGGAAGCTCACGCATGAGAGCAATTGATAGGAGAAAGCTGTGGTAACGATTGGACTTGATAAGATCTTCTTTATCGACTTCAGCATAGAGACCCGGCTTAGTCTTATCACCGAAGGCGTGCCACTTTCCCCGCGGGAGGTGTCGTTCGGCCTCTAGCGTACCAATTCGTTCGAGTAGATTTGCAAATCCGTGGTGTACAAACAGGTCTAATGCAGACTGATTGTTAGGGCCCTCTGGGGCTAAGAAGTCAACCCCCTTATGGAACAGAGCCTCCATAACATGATACTGCCGCTTTTTAAGCAGGTACCTAATCAATGGAATATTCGATTTTCCTTCCTCAAAATGCGGGCTGTCATTTACAGCCTGAAGCTGTGCATCTTGCTGCATCCTCAACTCAAGCTCCGCGAACAGGTTTATTGCAGGTGAGTGATACATCGCATCACTAGGACGCTTGACGACAATTTCCCCGGGTGGGCTGGTTGCAGGCGAGTGAGAAATCGTGTGAGCAGGCTGCCATGCTTGTGCCCGGATGAGGCAGGCTAAAGTGTATTCATGCTGGGCGTCCGTAACCAAATCAGGAGATGCGATGTTGCAGCACCCCTTGTCCACCAACATGTCGACAATTTCGTCCAATCTAACTGTGTCTTTGAGACCTCGGAGTCTAAAATGGCCAACATTGATGTCTGGTACTATTGGACGAGTCTTGTCTTCCAGAGTAAGGCCCTTTGCAGATGAGCCAAAGTCATCATGCGAGGAGACAAAGTCCTCGTCCCAAAGTTTGTCTTCCGTTTCAAAGGCGGCGCAAGCTTCGAAGAGATTCCCTTTAGACGTATCCGCTCCCCCGTCCAGGAGTAGTCTGACAGACTCGACTCTGCCCGATAGACAAGCATAATAGAGCGGCGTGTGTCCCTTTTCGTCCTGGGCATTGATTGTGTCCGCATTAGTGTGCTTGACAGCTTCAATGAGCATGCCAACTATGTTGCTCTGTCTTGCTCGTGCCGCAAGGTGAAGCGGTGTCAAGCCCTCAACCATTGTCACGGCAGGATTAGCGCCAGCAGCTAGAAGCTTCTTCGTAGAAGATGCTGACACAGTCGCGGTCAGATGCAAAGCGGTCAATCCTTGATGGTCCGCATGGTTGATATCTTGACATTTTGAGATGACAAAACTAAGAGCACTGAAGGACCCAGCTTTGAACCTGGGTCCCCGAAGAGACTCGCGCTGCGATGGTGGGGGTGCTGCCAAAATGTGAAGAGCAGTCCTGCCTTGGTGGTTTTCTTGATCAAGATCGATGCCATGTGCGAGAAGCTGCTCCCAAAGCAAGTCATACTTCGGTGCAAATGTTGTGTCTTGCACTTCGGATCGCAAAGCCAGTTCGTGGATTAAGGTATTTCCGTAATAATCAACTGCACGAACATCAAGGCCCATGCTCACCAGAAAATCAAATCGTGAAACAAACTTTTCTCCGGATCCAATCATAGCTGTGGTGGTTGCTTCATAGTTCTCGACTGCGTGATGTAGCAAGGTTCTCCCCCTGAAGTCGCGAGCGTTCAGATCTGCTCCCTTTTCAAACAATGCCTTCATAGCATTGTACTCAGATCTTCCATATCTTGAATAATAATTTATCATCCAAAAAATCACAGTTTTGCCCGTCGCATCCTTTGCGTTTATATCTGCTCCGGCTTCAAGAAGCATATCCACTGTCTTGATTGATTCCTCGTTGGCAAAGCACATGACCGATAAAGGAGTTCTGCCCTTCCGATTGCGTCCATTGGGATCTGCGCCTCTAGAAAGAAGGGCCTTGACCAAAAGGTCATCTGAGTCATGTTTGAGGAGAGCCTCGTGGAGTGGTCCATTACCCTTTTTGTCCTTGATAGTCAGATCAGGACCGTATTCTAGGAGCTCAAGAATCATATCCCTATTTGGCTGTTGGAGCATATATAAAATAGGCGGTATTTTGTCGCGTCGAGACAACTTGTTGATATCGGCATTTCCTTCCTCGACCAGAAGGGCAACAGACTCTGGCAACATTGCCAGATGAAGTGGCGTCAATCCGTCGTCGTCGACAGCATTTGCGTCCGCCCCAGCGCGAAGAAGTAGGCGAACTAAAACTGGGCTGTTGACTGCAGCATGCAGCGGGGTTTCTCCCTTGTGCGTTTGCTGCTGCACGTTGGCACCTTTTTTGACTAGAAGTGAAAACATCTCATGCAATTTCTCGACGTCTGAGGCGAGGTCAAATCGAGTGGGGTAGCTTCGAACCGCTGTACACAAAGCATACAACGCCGTAAGGCCTCGTTGCTCGTCAGAGGCTTCGGTACTAGAGCAGAGCCGGAATGACCCAGCGCCGCCAAATTCGGGACCCGAATTAGGACAGAGTATTGTCGGATCCGCACCGGCCTCGAGCAGGCACGCAATCGTGTTTAGGTCTGCGTCGGCACAAGCTAAATATAGCGGGGTCTCACCGCGTATCTTAGCATTGACATTAACCCCAGGATGTTGGAGAATGCGTTCAACGAGTTTCGAATGACCTCTCCTCGCTGACCAGGCCAAGGCACGGTGAACTGTATCTACATCTGTCAAGAATGGCAGGAATTCGTTAAGGGCTTCGAGATGGCCATTGTGACAAGCGTACTGTTAACACGTTAGTTCCTGGCCATATGTCCTCCAGGAGGGTGATTTACCATCAAAGGTGTGTGACCCTTGGTCCTAGGAGCATTCCCACACCAACGGCCTGGGTTTTCTCGGGTCTTAATTGTGAGTGGACTGACCCCAGCCTCCAAGATCGCACGCACAGCACCGGCATGATTCAACTTGGCCGCCTGGTGCAAGGGTTTCAATCCTGACACTTCGTCATGTTTGTCAGGGTCGGCGCCGGCTTCGACTAGAACACGAATGACGTCTGCATAACCACCAGTAGCAGCCCACCATATTGGTGTCTTACCGTATACATCACACGCTTGTATACCGGCCTGGCTAGCTATCAAATAACGCGCGTAGTCCCTCAAGCCATATCTAGCTGCAATGTGCAGTGGAGTGACTCCCTTACAGGCACACTGGTCATCCGGTGCCCATTGAATTTTAAGCCAGGCCTTCCTGCGTCGGGTATGCCCGAGGAATAGATCGAGAGCAGATTTTACTTCATCCTGGGGAAAGTCTGCGGTAGCAGCCCTCTCGGCGTG
Organism: Periconia sp. TS-2; assembly: GCA_030378425.1. Taxonomy (NCBI): domain Eukaryota; kingdom Fungi; phylum Ascomycota; class Dothideomycetes; order Pleosporales; family Periconiaceae; genus Periconia; species Periconia sp. TS-2. The sequence goes on along the minus strand of JASNQO010000035.1, from coordinate 287,577 downwards.
AACGTGCCAATTAGCGGCTGCGTACGCAACAAACGGATATTGGAGCCTCATATGTTGCTGCTCTCGTGCATTTTGCAATGGATCTGGGCGTGCATTCTCAAAACTCATTCTGTAAGAACTGCGAATTTCTTTGCTCGTCATGTCGTCGTTTTCACCCTCGGGGACTTTGACCAGATCTAGGCAGCCAGATTGTAGATATTGAAGGCATGCGAGAGCGAGACGATTGTGAGTCGAGCCGAAGCGCAAGATCGGATATCCATGGTCATCTTCGGACCTGGTCATGCATTTGAGATACTCGGTGAAGGAGTGATGGATAACGCAGACGGTTTCGTCGGGTAAGATTTCCAGTAATGGCCCTACTGCTGCTCGCACAAGGTTCTTGGTTGCTTCTAGATTTTGCTTGTCACCTTGGCGGTGGACGACGTTGATCATCTCGGCGAGCTCTAGGAGTCTTAGCGGACGAGTGGCGTGTGTAACCCACTGGAGAATGAGCAGTTGCACGTCATCTGGCACGCCGGACCGCCGAGCATGCTCATGAAGGAGATTCGCGTACATTTCGTGCAGATCAACTGGCAATGTTCGGAGGACTTCTTTCGTGCGTGCCCCAGGCTCAAGAAAGGCGTCCAGGGCAAGTTTTGCATAAAGGAATAGACCGTTCGCGCGACCGGGTATAGCTGTTCTAATCAGATCTTGCTCGTCCATAGGGATTGCGGACGACTCTAGTCCATGCTCTACATATTTGGAAATATCCACGTCGACCATGTTCTCCTCTAGACGTATGTGAAGAGTCTCACACTTCCTTAGAGGTCTCTCCACGCTTGGGACCGGACGACTGGTGACCAAGACTTTGATTTTGTTAGGGTGTAATCGTCCCAGCGCACCTAGCGCTTGGAGGAACTGGTCATTTCCCTGGTCCATCTCGTCAAGCGCATCAGCAACGCAAAAGGCCTTGCCGGGAAGGCCAATAAGTGCGAGTCGAAGGTTTTTCCAGAGGTCCTCCATGGACATGCTGTGAATGGATCGCCGAGCTTGCAGCAACTCCTTTAATTGCTTCTGCAAGGGAGGGCTATACTGTAGTATCTGATGGAGCCAATCCCGAAGTAAAGCAGCAGGGGCGTGGTTGGCGTCGATGATCTGGCGGAAGAAGAAATACAAGACTGGAACTTCCGGGGACGACCGCGACAGCTGGTCGATTAAATGGGCGGCCACCACTGATTTACCCGAACCTGGAATCCCCTTGATCCACAGCATTCCATGCTCTTTGCTGGTGAGCCATTTTTGATACGTGCTGCTGGAGGTAAGCCAGGAGCCCGTGCCTGCCATGTGAGCGGCGAGATGTTTGCGGTACTCGCCGCTCTCGAGAGCATAATCGGTAGGCTTCAGCCATTCTTCGATTTTTTTGATTTCTTCGGGCGATTCGGGAAGGATCTGTTCTGGATTGTAGTTGCTGATGTCGTCTCGTTCAATCACAACGACATCGTCGCTGGCGCTGCTTGAAACAGATGCCATGCTTGGATGCGGGGATGGATAGGGGGGAAAGCTTTATAGCGTTGTTTTGGTATGTATCTGCACTACAACACACCTACATGTGCATGAGCAGTTGGTAGGAAACACTCGGTGAGTAGTGAGTTGGAAGACGAAGCCAAGAGGATGACGACCCAAGGCAGTCATCCAGCAGGCACCACTCGCACGACTCGATGCCGGATCAGCCCTGCCTCCCGGTCACTTGTAGGGCGAGATGGTATTTTCGTTGCCTTGAAACAGATTTGAAATCTGAGCTGATTGATTCTAATAGTTGTGACTAAGAGCCATGAGAGTGGGCGGTTGTTCGATTGAACAGTGGAAGGATGCAAGACCGTATGTCAGCAATGAACACCGCCACATCGCCCCCGGTCACAACCCCACATAGTTACCGGGCACGGAAAGCATTGTGGTAACGTACGCGACTCATTAGAAGACGATCTTGACAAGGCACATAGCTAATAAGACTGTCAAGCCCAGAGCTATCAGAAAGCTATACAGGCCTTGAAACGACGTATGGAGTATAGAAGCCACATCTAGGGTATCTTAGATATATACATCACCGATCAGCATAGGAACTATGCGCCCATGTCATGGTCTGCAAGACCGAAGGGGTTGTACGCCGTCCTCGTTCAACATCATCAGGTCGACTACTTACCAGCAATTCGAACACGCTACGAACTCGGCATCCGCAGTCTATCTTTCCTCGAGCTGGCGCGTTATACTTCCATTCGTGCCCCGGCCACCGGTAGGATCCTTCTCAGCCTCGAGAGCCGCAACCGCATCGTCAACCTCTGCTCAACACGGTCAGTCAAAAACTAACTATTCATCACGTGGGGGGGCCCAAAGCAAAATCAATTCACCGAGAATGGACGGCCTACCCTGAAACCCTTCGTCCGTCTCGGCCGCCTCCCTGCCCACCCACCGCTTCATCTTGTCCCTCACAAACTCTGAAAAGTCCCACTCTGCCTCTTCCAGCCTCTGCGCCCCGGCAATCCACACGTACGTTTCCACCTCGACCTCGTCGTCGCCCTCGACGTTTTCTTCCTCGGGCCGCGACAAGTTGCCCATGCCGCCTTCGCCCTCGCCCTCGCCCTCGCCCTGCAACACCTTCACCCTGACCTTCTGGCGCTCGTACTCGCTGCCTTCGAAGATGTCCAGACGCCACATGTCCCCGTCGGTCAGGCCTTGGACCAGGGTCCCGCGCACAGACGTGGAGGGAGAGGAGATGGGCATGATGGCGGGGTAGTCAGCATGGCGAACTCTGTGGCGCTGGAAATTGTGCAGGATGGCGGGCCGGATGTGCAAGAGGGAAGCATGGGCGGGCGTTGGGGGCGTGGACTGGCCCCAGATGACGCGGTGGAGGACTGGGGGCGCCATGAGGGTGCCGTAGAAGAAGGCAGAGTGCGTCGACATGGTGAGTTGGGGCTACCTGACACGTCGCTCTCGAGGACCCAGCAAAAAGGAAAATGTTGTAGAGAAGTTGAAACGGGCATGCAATTGAGCAATGCAATAACCCGAGAACTGCCCATCGATAAGGGCTTATCAGCCAGCCCTGTCCGGGCACTAATGCACCGAAGCTTGTTCCGAGAGGGCCCACCGGCGCGCCGCGGCTCGGCTCCCTTTTTTGTTGTCGACATTGTTGCAATCTCAACATGAGCGGATAATCCCTGACGCACACACTGCCTCTCCTCTTTTCTGCCTCTACTGCTGCCGCTGCTGCTGCTCGCGTGCGCATCTGCGAGAGCACACCATGGGTTTCATCAATGGCATCGTCACCTCGATAGCACCCATCTTGTACGGCTTCGTCCGCGCTCTCTAGCTGAGATAAGTTGCTAACGCACGCGACAGCATCGCGACGAGTCCCATCACCAGCTATGCCGACCAGACGTACAGCATACACCGGACGCGGAGCTCGGCGGGCTTCTCGCTGGACATTCCGCTCATCATGCTGGTCGCCAGCATCCTCAAGTGCGTCCGGAACCTGCGATCCGCTCCCATCCGCAGTAGCAAGAGCTGACCCTCACGCGCACTCAGAGTCTTCTACTGGTTCGGCGCGCACTTCAGTACTTCACTGCTCATCCAGGCCCTCTTGATGATCACCATGCATCTGCTGCTCCTCCACGTCGCCCTCACCCACCGCCCCGCGCCCTCGCACATGCCCTTCCAGCCCGCCTCGGCGAAGCGCCCCTACAGCTTCTGGCAATGGCGCTCGACCCGCCCCTACTGGACCTTTGTCACATACTTTGCCCTCTCCCTGCTGATCCTTCACCTGCTCCTCTCCCCGACGAGCGTATTCATACCCTACACCGATTTGCTGGGCTACATTGCCCTGACCGTCGAAGCGACCCTCCCCTTGCCACAGCTGCTCGCGAACTGGCAGAGAAAAGGATGCAAGGGTTTCCGTCCCAGCGTCATTGCAAACTGGATCATCGGAGACACCTTCAAAATGTGGTTCTTCTTCGCCTCGTCCGCCGGCGAGGTCCCCTGGGCATTCAAGATCTGCGGCATCTTCCAGGCCGTCTGCGATTTGGGACTGGGTGTACAATGGTTCATATGGGGCGACGGCCCGGAAGTGGACGGCGCATATGGCGCGGAGCGGGGTGGGTGGAGAGAAAAGGTGCTCAAGAGTCCACCACCTGAGATGGACACGTTCGTGAATGAGAAGATTGGTTTGCACGGGGCACCGGGCTACGGCGAGAAGGAGACGGTGGGAATGGGTATAGACATGGGAAATGGGGCCACGTGGGAGAAGCAGAGGGCGGGCATGTAGACGACGTTTGGCTTACTGCCATTGTCATGGATTGTTTGGGTCATGGAATACAATATACATGTAGACGCACAGAACAGTTTTGATATGCACAAAGCTATGAAGCTTCCATATATTTGGTGCACGTAGCCGTGGGCAGCAGTGGCCTTATCTACGCTCCATGCGCTACTAGAAACCGCAGAGATCCTAGAACTAAAATCTACAAAAGACCACCTGCCCAGCAGCCGCCAGACCGACAAATCATGATGTGAGTCCCATAAAAAGGTAAGGAATCTCCATTTACAAACATTCTCTCGGAATTCAAGGGCCGTTTCGTCATGCTCTTCATGCTATTCGTTCAAAACTCCAGGTAAGCCACCATCATCGTTCGTCCAGCGCCATCGCTATGCATAACGAAAGAAAAATTATCAACGCACAGGAGAAGCTCTCCTCGAAAGAGGACTTTCCGGCACCATGGTATCGCTCTCCCCTTCATCAACTTTGCGCATCGTAGCACCCCTGTGATTACCATCATTGTCCTTTTCCCGCGACGTCGTACCCTTGTTCTCACCATCGCTAGCCGTCTGAGGCTCCACAGCATGGGTATTCATATTCTTTTTTCTTTTCTTCTCGGCCTTGAGCTTCTTCCTTGCCTCTTCCTGCTCTTCGTAGAGCTGGAACAAAATATCACGCATGGTATCGCGAATCCTCGACGTCCCCATATCGGGCCAGTCCGCGAGCGCATTCATCTCTCCTTTGAGAAGCTGATGTATGAATTCCTTAGGGTTCTCGAAGAACTTTTGTGCATAGCTCAAGAGATAGACTCCACAATCGCTAAAGTTGTTCTGCATGGGTATTTGTGTGCGCTTGGCATAGAAAGCATTTTGCGTCAAGTTAGCCTCCATGCCTCGCTTCTCTATTGCTTCTTGGCTGATGTAGTCTTTGAGAGCACGGACGACACTACTTCTGGCGCCTCCGCCTAACGAGTCAAGGATGACGATGGTGGGTTCCTCAGGATCCCACTTCTTAGCTGGGGGGCCAACCTTCCGTTTGCTCTTCTTGGGCGAAACCCGGGACCATCCGAAGGGTAGGATGCCTTTAGCAGGCTGGTCAGCTTGTTGGCGCAATTCTCCAGCATAAACCTCTCTGGTAATGGATGAGTCATCGTCTGATTTCTTGCCACCAACATCTTTTTGGTCTGAGCTGAGCTTAGTTGAATCTGCATCGACTAGGTTCAAGTTCGAGTCTTCCTCATTGAAAATCATAATCTCGTCTTCTTGCTCCGCTGCAAGTGGACTCTCCGTTGATAAGAGAGCTGTCTCTGGATCCGGTTGAAGGTGTGTTGCCATCTCGTCTGATTGAGAAGACTGTTCACTTCCCTGTAGAAGCGGTTTCCGAGCAATCTTTGGGAGGTTGCAGATGATGGCAAGGTACCAATGAAGTCTAAGACCATGTTAGCACATATGTATGTGCGTGTATCAATGACCCACTCTTGATTGATAGGTACGACAATATAGTCATAGCTGAAAAGGTCCACTTTGGAGGTCCACCGCGCCACTGCGTTGTAGTTGATTGATGTTTTCTGACCGGCAACTTTCCGCGTCAGGCTAGAGTAAAAGTAAGTGTTGAAAATGTACACTTTATTCTTGGGCACATTCAATTGATTAGAAAGGTACCTAGAGGTATCAGTATGAGCTCCGCCAATGATATTCGATACATACAGCAGATAAAAGTCGATTAATTGGTCATTCAGAAATTCACCCTCGTCCAGCCGTTCAAGATCATCAAAATTGACGCCGACACCATGGCGACCCGAGCCGTAGGTAAGTGGTCTATACAGTGTTAGTGAGCAGTCAAGATGGCAAGACTGGTTGCATACCTCGCCCAGGGCATTCCTAGTCCTTTTTCTATTGAATATTTAAAGACGTTCAGTTCTTCGGGCATCGCTTCATCGGCGTCGAGATATATTAGCTCACTCGCTCTTGTGGATCGACGAGAATGGCCCGATGCTCGCACGACTTGGGTTGGTACAGAACCCGTTCTCGAGTCCCTGGACTTCTCCGCATGTTCGTCTTTCTTATCGTTTTGTTCGAGGTTCCTCATACGATCCCATAATCTTGGTCGGTTGGTACTATTCGGACTCGCGACTTTCGCATCATTTTTAGCCTCAGTCTTTGCAAACAGGGGGGTTTGCCTTTTACTAGGAAAAGGCTTGCTGAAAATCTTCTTCATGTACTGCCTATGGAGAGATTAGCATGGTTCGAGAAACCGAAAAGGTGACTGACTGATCTCTTGTGATCACACACCTAGTCGTGATGTTCGCTTTAACGATTTTGAGGAAATCTTCAAGATGTTTCACCTCCTCGAATTGCAGGTCGATCTGGTATTGAGTATCGTCCGCGTTGCGAGGCCCGTTCATCCTGATGCGATATTGGCAATCTGTATCGGCATGGTTGATTTTCGACATAGCTATCTTATGTCGGATAGCTACTTGCAGCGAGTCTTTCTTCTCAGGTCCGTGAACCCAGATGCAGCACTCCGATGATTGGTCCACCTTGAGTGTTAGATCTGGCCCCTTCTGATGAAGATCGTGTGTTGCTACATATATCAGGGGCCACTGCGGCGCCCGTGTAGGGCTTTGCTTGAACGCCTTGGAAGTTCTACTCAGGGGCGCTGGTTTGGAGGATGAATAGCTGCGCTTCCTTGTGAAAGTCTCCGGTCGAGAAATCGCAAGATCGTCATCACTAACTTCTTCTCCGAGCTGTGAACGTTTGAAGTGATTGCGAAGGGTATCGCTAGCGCTGACCGGCCTCGATGGCTGATGTCTAGATTCTTCGCAAGAAGGCAGAGTGGATTGACCTGGCTTGGCGGACTTCATAGGAAAGTGTTTTGAGACCTGAATAGTACTCGTATCTACAGTGAAATCATCTATTGCCGCGTCGATGCCTTGTTGGAAGTGCCGGAACTGCGGCTGTCGCAACGTTTTTGAAATGGAAACGGGCGACTCATCGTCCAGAATGATGGGAGACGACCGAGCGGTTCCTTTATCAGCTGGCGCAGCAGCGTGGCGTGTGGGTGTGTGCTGAGATGCTAGGTATTGGCGCTTCCTGTGTCGGGAATCTAGGATGGCAGTTGCCTCAAGTTCGCTGCGAGGGAAGTCAGCAGAATTTCCAGTAATCGAAAATCTGCTTCCAGTGTCATGCCGGGAAGAAGACGGGGCGGCACGCTGTGACGGGGTAGAGCGTCGTGTTGAAGACGATGGCGGAGCGACTTGAACGACCCCGACAACTTGAATGTCAGGATCGGAGGCCATAGCTTCGCGGTCGAATGGCGAGGAGGGAAGAGGACTACTATGCTCTGTCTTTCTTCTCTTCCTTGAGTAAGAATCCTGCTGAGCGGTGGAAGTATACGTGCGGTGTGTAGCTGGATTGGGTATCCACGGAGTATTCGCATGTGGGCGCTGACCGTATGGGCCGGAGGCGCCCAGGCCGTTGTTGAAACCGCGGTCCTCGAAACGGTGCAGTGGACGCACCACGTCGTCAATGGTATTGAACGGCCTCAGACTACTATTATAACCAGGCTGCCGACCATGAACATTAGACCCAGAAGAGAGAGAGAGAGAGAGCGGGCTTACCTTTTTGGGTTGCATTCTAAGAATGGTTTCAATTAGGTGGTCGGTGAATGGGCCCGGATCACTCAAGTTGCTGCGCAGATTGTTAATACCAAGTGGGCCGTGGCAGAAGGTAGGGTTTGCAGCAGCACGCACAGAGGGATCTGGTTGCAGTTCTTTATTTCGCTCACAAGCGTACTTCTCTCTGGTCCTCCGCGCGGTATTTTCCACGGCCTGTCGCAGTCTGCGTGCGTCGGAGGGGTTCGTCGCTTCAGCGGCGGCGGCGGGGAGGGCGAGGTGAGGTCGACAGTCGCAGTGGTACAGCTGCGGGACGCAGTCGGTCGTGGACGCGGCGGAAAGTCCGTACGGAGAAGCGATGCGGCATCGTTTGCCTGCGGAGGATGGCGGTCAATAGGGTGGGCTTGGAAGCGTTCGAGCCGTTCCGGCTGTCTGTCCAGGCGGTGCGAGGTGCGCACCAGGTGCGGTGGAGAAAGAGTGGCGCTTGAGGCTCCGATGAGGTTCGATACTAGAGGGCCTAGGTCACTTGCCATGGCGGCTCACGGTTACGCGATCGCTGGCAACAAAATGGGAGGAGGAGAGAGGAGCAATGGAGACGGCGCTCGGCAGACTACACGCAAGGCCATTTTGTCCGCAAGCACCCCAGGTGAAGCGCTCGCCGGCCTGCTCGTGGTGAAAGTCGAGGCGTGGTCCGTGCCAATTGACGTCGAGCTGCAACCTGACGCTTATTCACTGTGGCTGTTGCGGGGCCACTCCACCTCTAACTACATATGTACAATCACAATCTGCGCCCACCACGGTACAATAGCTAGCTGCCAGCTGGACTGCAATGTGCACGGTGAGGAAACATGTCCATGGACGCGTCTTCACATTCGGCATGACTGGCGTGCGCCCGCCCGTCCCAAAGCCAACCGGAGCACCTGACGCTACCAAAGCCCTGCCGGGCATGTAGAATACAAAATGTGTGAAGAACAAAAAGAAGGGAACCGTCATTCGTCTCGATGCAGCCAAGTCGCTGCCGAGGACAGAAGGGCCCGCCGTGACCTCGATGCTAGTAATCAAAAACGCAGCACGCTATCCAGACACCTTGTAGAAGCCATCCCATGCATGCTACCAAGTTGGAACGGCTAGAAGAACGAATTATGATGGGAATCCTGCCCGCCCCTATGCGGTAGTCTTCTCCCGCTGAGACTCGTCGGTCGACACGAGGCGTCGCTTGTCCTGGTGCGTCTTGTCGTGGCGTGCCTGGTCGATCGCGGACCGTTGCGCGATGCTCTCGTCGTGGCTACGCCATGTTATCATGGTACCCTCGGGAAGGTTGAGCACACGCTTGACGGTTTCGCTGTTGCTGTGAGTTCGCGCCCACGTAGACCATGTGCATCTGAACTTACCGGATCTTGATGTTGCGCCCGCCATCGTTCTTGGTCCAGATGCTAAACACATCCTCGCCGCTGCGCACGCTGAGCACGAAGCCGCACACCTCGTCGGCCGCCTCCATGAACTGGTCGCCAATCAGTGCCATGAGAAGATCCTCCCAGTACCGGTCGGCCACGCCCTTTTTCAGGCGCATGATCCACTTTCCGCCGCGCTTGTTCTCATCATCCTCCCATACTGGACGAATTCCTTCCTTGAAGAAATGATAGTCGGACACAGTCGGGAGCGTCGATGGCCGGTTGAGATGGGTGAAGACGCGCCAAAAGTCCTGCGCCGAGCTAATGCGGCACAGCGGCTTGGTTGACTTTTCGTAGTCGGAGTTCTTGGGCGTGGGCGGGCGATACCAGATGACCCATGTGTACTTGAGCGGCCACATGGCACTTGTGTCTGGCGGAAGGGACGAGCCCGCAGCCTCTTCCGAGGCAGTGGTGGACAGCGATTCCTTTCGGGCGCTGCCAAAGCTCTTGCTCGCCAGTTTCTCCCTTCTCTCGCCAGGCGTTGTCGGAGTGCCTGTGGCCGCCGGGCCCGTTTTAAGATCGAAGGCGGTCCCAGGCGTCTTGGGAGTCTTGGTAGCAGACCCGAAGGATGCGAATGCGCCCGAGCCCAAGCCAAATGCAGACGAGCCGGCGGTAGTGGGCGATGCAAGACCCGGGCCGGCTACAGGAGAGAGGGCATTGAACGGGTTGCGACCGCCGTGGGACGACGAATCGCCACCAAGACGTTTTGTCGCGGAGAATGTGCGTTGCGGCGGGTCAGGCTTGTCGCTATGCTGGCCCGAATTGGCCATGGACAGAGAGAGCTTGCTAGTGCTATGTGCATGCCGTCAGTCTTGCTGTCGAAATGGCGGGGGGGAATCATGAGTGCGTACTTGGAGCGGCGGGTCCATAGATTCTCTCTGCTGTCCATTGGCACTTTTCCAGGGTTAAATAGGGATATTAGAGACTAGGGGGCTCTGCTAGAAGCTTGGTGGGATAAAAGAGCGAACAAGCAGCAGAGCAGAGGCGGGCCAGCGGCCAATGGCGTAGCGGGGAGCACGACAATGCGGAGGGTATATGGAGAGAGAATCGAGTGTAAGTGACGTCCGTATTGCACTGCTGTAAAAGCGTAGGCGGGGGGCGTGAGGCGGAGGGAGGGCGGCGGGCAGGTTGGGGATGTTGAAGTGCTGTGGTTTGCTCGGAGACATGAAAACGTTTGAGAGGTTGGCGCCAGCGAGCCCGATCCAACCACGCGCGCGCATACGGCGGCTAGAGCCCCATGGCCCGTGCGCCCGCCGTAAAATATCCTCGCAGCCGGCGGCGGCCTCGTCTTCTTCTTCTTCTTCTTCTTCCACAACACCGGCCCTATACTCAAATCATCGCCAGCTCGACGCAGCCCACGCTTCTGGCGATTCCGATAAAGGCCCAGACCGAACCCGACCTCTTCTAAAACCATCATCACGAGGGCCGCCTCTGCGGCTTCCATGATGCGGTGATGACCTGAAAGCAGGCACATTTGCTCGTCACGCGCGGCTCGTCTGCCTGTCGAGACGGCGCCCTGTCTCACAGACTTGGCCTCCCTTTGTATGTATCCGTACTTTCAGCCGCATGTCTCGGGATGATCTCGTCCGTTTGGACTACTTCTGGTAGTCTGATCCAGCCAGGAGCTACACTTCGCACACGCGAATCCTTGGTTGGCCCTGAAGTTGCAAGGCAAAGTCTGATGGAAGACGTCTCTGCCTCAAGCCTCATGACTGCGTGCGAAACGATTTAGCTAACAGTGCCGTAGTTGTGATGTTGCTAGCTGTTCGCTTTCCCTACATAGCACTGTGACCTGTGAACAGCCTTGGGCGAGCGCCTCTGACGGCCTGCGATAATTAGTGGTCACAATTAGTTTCCCTCCATTTCTCTTCTGTCGGCAGATCGTCTTAGAACCTCCTGCGTAGCCGCTCTAAAGAGCCAGTAAGAAATCCTCTGCCGTAGAATAGAAGATCGTAGCCGGAACGGGCGACGACAAACAACATTAGGCCAAGTCCCTTCGTCAGACATGCACGAGACCCGCGATGGTGGTACACATGCCTCGCCGTCTCCGGTGCCTGCATTGTGAGCCTTGCTAGAAGCGCAGCAAACGTGATGGATGTGTGTCCTTTGTATTCGTGGATTCTAGGTTCCTGCAGCTGCGCAGTGGAGCGCAGCCTCGGTCCCTACGTCATCCTCGCCCACGGTTGCCCTTCACCGGGACAACCACACGACCCCTCCTCCATTCCCGTCACAATCGCACCCTCCACCGCTTGCCTACAGCTTCATCCGTGGCCTATCGCCCATCACACGCCGCTCGACTTCGGTCCATGACTACACGTCTTTATTGTCCCGCACCGGCAGCTCAACAGCCCGCTTAGCGAACTATCTGGCAAGCGTCACCCCACATCGTCGCCGTCGACGTACTCGACGCAACCACAAAGCGATTTCAACTGCTCAACTGCCTATCCACGACGCTTCCTGCCATCGCAAAAATGACGCACGGCTCACCCAAAATTCACTCGCCCTCTCACCACCCGGAGCGGCCCAGAGGTGAGTTGCTGCCGCTCCACTTTATCCGTGGCCGGGACTAACCAGCTCTATAGGCATCCTCAAGAACTCGAGCTCCTACCGTGCCCAGACATCCCCTACCACTGAAGGCCCTCCTCTCAGTCAGACACCGTCCCAGGAACGACCGAGCATCGCTCGCGAGCTCTCGGAGAAGGAGATCGTCTTGGAGAACACACTGCGCAATGCTGGCCCCGCCCACCGTCGTTCATCCTCAAACCCGCGCGGGCCCGGATCGCGCCGTCAATCGGGCACCAGCGTGCATGCCGATGAGAATAGCCCGAGGCTAAAGTGGGATGAGGCAAATCTATACCTCACGGAGCAGCAGCGAGATAGCACCATGAAGATTACGGAACCGAAGACACCCTATGCCAAGCAATATGACCCTACCGAGGATGAGGAGGAGATTGAAATGCTCAATGCCGAGGACCTCAAGGTCGATGAGTTGGACGACAAGCCCAAGACGCGCAAGCCAAAGGTTGACGACATTCCCGAGTTCGATCTCGGCGAACCCGAGCTGGAAGCCAGCAGCTCGCAGACTCCTGACAGTGAGAAGCGCGTCATCGTCGAGCCGGATGCAGAGGACAATGCTGGCCACCACGGTGAGGAATTTGCGCACATGACGCAGGAAGAGAAAGAGAAGCACCTAAAGTTTGAGCAGATGCGAAAGAAGCATTATGAAATGAAGAACGTCAAGGATCTGCTTGGGTAAGCATTCTCCTCACATTGCAGCGATAGGATCGCTTACCACTTGACAGTCATCCTGAGATGCTTGATGAGGATGACGACGATCAGCCAGGCCGGGTCCCGCCACTACCAAATGGGCAATAGCGATATCATTGTCTTTCTAGCAACGACTTCACGAGGTACCGTGCGAGGATAACAGGTTCGTCCGAGTTTACCACGGCGTTGGTGTAGGTGCTGCAAATGGAGGAATTTGGAGAAGTTAATCTGGTGGATTCCACCCTTAACTTATTAGTCTTTTGTTCAGCATCCCACGAGCATGCCTAGTTTGCAGTCTACTTGGTTTCTCAGATACCTGCGCGATGTGCGCGGCAAGTAAACACTACCATCAAGCTAAGTGTATGGCTCAACGGTTCAGTGATGCCTTCTCTTTTGGATGTTATTTCTATTTGCCTATGTTCGACGTTGCTGCATCCGGCGGAGTTGTATTTTGATTCCCAGAACTTCGGGCTCTATGTAGCTACAATAACGTACATATCACATCCAATTCAGGGCGCTCTCAAGCACGAGTCTGGCACATGCAAGTAGAGTGGCACAATGGCATCCCTTGATAAGGCCTGAAACACGTCGAGCACATGATTGGGGCCAGCCGACGTTGATGTTTTCCGCATTGGGCAAGCCTGCACCTCCACAGCTGCGCCACTCACGCGGGTGGGAGCTTGCGTATCACCTCGAGCGACTTCAGCTGTGACCCTCCCAGTCTTCCCCTCTCCACCGTCTCCCAGCCCTCGAATACCCGTCTATCAACTGAAACCCCCTACCATGACGAAAAATCATCCCACTCTCCGCAAAACCGTTTCGACGGCCGACCTCTACTCCGATCCTTCCCCGCCACCACGCCATGCCAACCTAACTCGCGCCTTCACGACGCTACATCATCGTCCACGGGTGAATCCCTTCCTGCAGACGAGGGCAGCGGCTTCCCAGAGTTCTTTCCATGAAAGCCATAGGCACAGCTTCGCGGCTCCGCATTCGTCCAATTTGATCGATCTAGATGATGAATACAGGCCCCCGCAGGAGCAACAGAGCCCTCCGCCAGTCCCGCCCAAGATCCCTGAGATACCGGTCGACGAACAGAAAGAGGATGTTCTGAAAGCGAAGGAAGGGCCCGAGAAGTACACGAAGCCCTTCACCGACTTCATGACGGCGAACCCGACTGTATTTCACGCTGTAGATGCTGTGGGTAAGGACTTGGAGAAGAGCGGGTACAAACGACTGTCGGAGCGCGACAGCTGGGATTTGAAACAAGGCGGGAAATACTACGTCGAGCGAAATGGTTCATCGCTGATCGCCTTCTCGATCGGAGATGGTTACCAAGCGGGCAACGGCGCAGCCATTGTGGCAGGACACATAGATGCGTTGACGGCGAAGTTGAAGCCCATTCCCACGCTACGCACAAAGGCTGGTTTCGTTCAGCTAGGTGTCGCTCCTTATGCTGGCGGCTTGAACAGTACTTGGTGGGATCGTGATCTGGGTATCGGCGGTCGCGTACTAGTCAAAGAACATGGCAAGATTGTGACCAAGCTGGTCAAGCTAGATTGGCCTATTGCCCGGATTCCTACCCTTGCGCCGCACTTTGGGGCTGCAGCTGCAGGACCTTTCAACAAGGAGACCCAGATGGTCCCCATCATTGGTCTTGACAACTCCGACCTTAGCGGCCTTTCCACCAAGGATGACGAAGGAGCATGGAAGGCGAGCGTTCTCGGTGGAGAAGGTACTTTTGCTGCAAGTCAACCTTCAGGTCTTGTCAAAGTAATCAGCAATGAGCTCGGCATTCAGGATTGTAAGTGTACTGGACGCATGTAGATACGGGCACTAACAAATATCAGATTCGACAATCGTGAACTGGGAGCTTGAGCTTTTTGACATCCAACCGGCCCAGCTCGGGGGTCTCTCTAAGGAATTTATCTTCGCCGGCCGCATTGACGACAAGCTGTGCTCATGGGCTGCCATTCAAGCCTTGCTCAACACGTCCACTTCGGGCTCCTCACAGATCAAAATTGTTGCTCTCTTTGACGATGAGGAGGTCGGCTCTCTCCTCCGCCAAGGCGCTCGTGGAAATTTCCTCCCTGCTATTGTTGAGCGTATCGTCGATGAGTTTGCCGACAAGGGCGTCCGAAGCCTCATCTCCCGCACTTACGCGAACAGCTTCCTCGTCTCCAGCGACGTCATCCATGCCGTAAACCCCAACTTCCTCAACGCTTATCTCGAGAATCATTCGCCTCGCCTCAACGTGGGTCCCGCTGTGTCGGCCGACCCCAACGGACACATGACTACCGACTCGGTCTCGACCACCGTTTTGCAGCGATGCGTTGACCGAGACGTCGGTGTTCGGAAGCAGGACCCCAAGCTGCAGGTGTTCCAGATTCGGAATGATTCTAGGAGCGGGGGTACGGTTGGGCCCATGCTGAGTGCAGCAACAGGAATCCGAGCGATTGACTGCGGCATCCCGCAATTAAGCATGCATAGTATCCGAGCGACGACGGGAAGTCGAGACCCCGGGTTAGGCGTGTTTGCGTTCCAGAGTTTCCTGGAAAATTTTGAGAGTGTCG
Organism: Periconia sp. TS-2; assembly: GCA_030378425.1. NCBI lineage: Eukaryota > Fungi > Ascomycota > Dothideomycetes > Pleosporales > Periconiaceae > Periconia > Periconia sp. TS-2. The sequence goes on along the minus strand of JASNQO010000035.1, from coordinate 272,388 downwards.
ATGCCGAATTTGCATAATGGGAGAATGTAAGGCAGATGTGTTGGCGCAGCGTGATGGATGTAAGAGTACGGCGTTGGATTGCTAGCAAGAATACATTGGAGCGAATCGCAATTACAGAAGGATCTAGGCGCATATAGTCGATTTAGAGATTAGCAAATCCATCTTGGGTACAGCAGAATATGACTCTGGGGTCGACAGGACGAATCTCTTGTGCAGATCGCGCGGTCACGTGTGCGTAGCATTCACTCCAGGTCTTCGCCCAGATACTCCAACTAACCAGCGATGGTGATGGACCCGAGAGAACATGCCATTCTGTCGTCGCCTGACCTTACTATCAACACATGTAGTACACATCGTCACCACGGACATGCTACAGCAGATCCTGTACCATGTCATTCTGTTAGTAGGCATTACGATTGGTGGGCCTGCCGATGCTGTGCTGCCACTGACGATGGAGCAAAGCCCATGACAAGACGAGGCGGACAAATAAGCAAGCCAGTGGGATGCAAGTGGGATGCACGTCTCGATTGAGTATGCCGCCGCAAGCAGACGTAAACCCCACAGCGGTGTAGCGGGCAGGACTAGCACCGCACACTACCGGACCACTGGACCTAGTCTCCGTGCCGGCGAGAGGTAGTGCGGCCAGAATGGCGCTCAAAGCCGCCGTCTCGTGCCCAGGGCCTTCGGATCCCCCGTTCTGCGGGCCTTGTGCTCGACATTGTGTCTGTGGTAGAGCAGCATCTGTGTGATGGGCATGGCCATGGTGGCGGGGTGCCCATTGAGGGGTCGCGCCTGCCCCGGCCAAGGGTCCCGCACTAGTGCCCGCCCGCCCTCGTAGCGCCCAGACGATAAGCTCTAGAGGGTAAAAAACCCTGGGGGGTCGCAAACTGCACCGCAGACATGAAGTCTCTCCTACCTACCGCCGTCCTGTACATGTTACCATGGGGCCTACAGATCCCAAAGATGCCCCCTTTCCTACCAAGCAGCTCATAATCGTCGGTGCGTAACGCGGGCTTCACGGGCGTACAGCACGCCTTGATATTGCCTGGTCAGGTGCTGACCATTTTTCGCGCAGGAATATGCCGGTTTTCCGAGCCTCTGGCCTTCAATTCCATTCTGGCCTACTCGTACCCCATGGTGCAGGAGTTGGGCATCCCTCAGAAAGATGCTTCATTCTACTCGGGCCTGTTGCTCTCGGCGTATGCCGTGGCCGAAGCAATCACGGCGCTTGGCTGGGGTGCCATCTCTGATGTCTACGGACGAAAACCGGTTGCCCTGATCGGCCTGGCTGGTGTTGCTCTCACGAGCATCATGTTCGGCATGGCTCAGACGTACTGGGTTGCATTGCTTGCCAGGTTCATCGGCGGCGCTCTCAATGGAAACGTAGCAATCATGCAGACCATGGTAGCTGAGATGGTCAAAAATCCGGATCATGAACGTGAGTCTCTCCAACATACTTCCTCAATATCAATGGCGTGCTGACTTCAAACAAGCAAGAGCGTACGCCACTCAACCATTTGTATGGACGTTGGGCGGTATCATTGGCTCGGCTATGGGTGGCTTTCTTGCGCAGCCAGTCAAGTACTATCCCAATACCTTCTCTGAAGACGGCATTTTCGGACAGTATCCCTACCTATTGCCCAATATCGTAGCCGCCGGTGGAATCTTTTTAGCCATTCTGCAAGGGATATTCTTCCTCGAAGAGACCAATCCACGCCACAAGGACAAGAATCAAACGGATAGCGCCATCCACGAAGAGGTCAATGAACGGACGCCGCTTCACCGCCCCCGAGAACGGGATTCCGTATCCAACATGTCACGCACTCGCACCATCTCGCACAGCGAGAGGGGCCGATCAGTATCCGTGGTCGATAGCCTCCGTCAGATCCGTAAGAAGCCATCTTTCATGGAGGAAGGAATGCCAATGCCCATCGATCAGCGCTTTGATATCCGCCGGTCCTCCTTCGGGACCATGCATTCCATCAAAGTTCCTCTCCACGAGACTCTACCTACGACCCATGCAGACGTAGAGCCGACTAAAACGTTCAACTTCACCGTGATCATGATGATGCTATCCATGACACTCTTCGCCTTCCACCAGATGGCATACGTTACGAATCTGCCCGTGTATCTTTTGGACGGGCCGAAATCGAGAGGCATCGATTTCAAAGGCGGCCTAGGTCTCGATCTACACGACGTGGGCACATTTCTAGCCGTCAACGGATTCATCGCCCTCTTCATCCAGGCCGTCATCTTCCCCATCTTTGTCGAAAACATCGGAGTTTGGACATCCTTCATCAGCACAGTCATACTATACCCAACAACGTATCTCATCGTTCCGTTCATCAGCGCATTGCCCGATTCCTTGGTATCCCCCGGCGTCTACCTGTCCCTCATATTGCAAGGTTTCTTCAGCATCATCGTTTTCCCGTGCGCGCTCATCCTCCTCAAGAACGCTACGCCGTCGCCCCTTGTCCTAGGCCGCGTCAACGGCGCCGCCATGTCAGCGTGCTGCTTGGCCCGAACCGTCTCGTCTCCGCTCGTCGGATGGGTCTACGCTTTTGGAGGAAGCGCGGCCGCTTGGTTCGGTCTTGCGTTTGTAGCGGGCTTGGGCGTCCTTCAGCTCATCTGGGTCCCCAAGGAACATATCGAGCACGTCGAGGTGGAGAACGGGCTGAAAGACGTCATTCACCCGCATCATCACGAGCACCATCATCCGAGCGAGCGGGATATTGCAGAAGTGGCCATTGACGACTCGGAATAACGACTGATACAAGTGAGGCCACAATGGCGGGTGTGCGAAAAAAATCATGCGGCATAATCTCCTTGCTTGCCTCCTCGATGATGAATTTTCCTTCGCTATTTTCTCCTTATTAAAAGGGCATGTCATCTCTCTGGCGTTTTGGTTTTCTCGTTGATTATTCATCCTTCTCCCTCTCATCACATCACATTGGTCGGGCTCATATCATCTTATAATATTGGCATGTCTTGGGGGGAGGGGGGTTGGGTTATTTTTTTGGATACGGCATCCTGTTGGCTATTCAATAGCATGTTAGCATGTTCCAGGGCATGGTGAGGCAGCGGTTCTTGTCTATCGTTTCTCCCTCCTCCTCCTCCTCCCCCCAATGCAGTCATCTACAGCATCCTCTAGCGTAATCGCATCTTGGGTTGTTATACACGGTCTCTCTTGGATTATTGGGTAATCAAGCTTTTCTATCTTTACAGGCACACGTGTGTGTAGTTTGGATCCAATGCAGGGGGTATGGAATACATCGTCATGCTTTGATTATTCGTACAGACACGTTTGTACATGCAAATACATATAGTACATCTCCAAACGCTACCAATCCCAGATTACTACTCTTCTTCTTCCGCATCCTCACATCTCCTCATCGCCTCCTTGACGTACCCAACGTAACCATCCGGGCCGTCCTTGGAGAGCTCCTGCCCGTCGCGTATCCTCAGCTTCTCAAGCCCCTCTACGCCCTTTAGCAGTGCTTCGTGAACCTGTTGCTGAATCTTCTCTGCGTCCTCTGCCATGGGCATCTGCTCGTCCAGCACGGTTCGCGTTGTGCTGAGGCCGTTCCAGATGGGGATCAGAGGGTACAGGGTGTGTGAAAGCTGAGCTAGGCCCTGCGCTTGCTTTGCCTTGTTCTTGTAGGTTGCTGCCGCAAGCTCGTTGGCTTTTTGAATTGTAGTCTGCCGGAAGTTAGGAGAGCCGCATTGGAGGGGGCCCGATGGGAAGCTTACATCCACAAAGTTGTGCTGCTTTAATGCAGTCATCAGCCTGAGTGCGTACTTCTTCACCTTCTCAACATCCCCGTCATGCCTATAGGCAAGCTCAGCTGCCATTTCCAGGGGCATTGCGATGACGGCGGGATTGGTGCGGTGGTCATCGACACCGCTTGTCTTTCCTAGATGCTCCTTGTTCTCCATCAGCTCCACCACCTGCTCCGCCATGCTGAGTGCCTTCTTCAGCTCTGCTGCATCCCAGTCCGTGCTAGAGGCCCTGTCTCTCACAGCGCTCATCACCTGCTGCACGATCGCCCAGTCCTTTAGCCGCAGACCGCTCGCTCGAGACCTTTGCAGCGCTTTCAGAATCACATGTTGCATCCCAGCGTTACTCATCTTCCTCAGAGCCAGCTCTTTCCACTGCGGCTTCAGATGTATTCCCGCATCTTCATATCCTTCCATCATGCGCAGCACATTCTCCCAGTCTTCGGGTGTTTTGCTCTGCTTTACGATTTCGCGAAACTGCCTCCCGCGGTCGGGAAGGTCGCGATTGCGATCGATGTGTTCGAGGGGAAGTGTGACATCGCCGAGGGAAATCTCTATGGGTTCGGACTCGAGCTTGGCGCGGGATTCTTGCTTGTAGACGAGCTTTTGCTGGTCGGAGGTGAGGTGTTGCGGGAGGAAGACCTTTGCGTTCAATGTGCTGAGGAGCGCGGAGAGCTCGGGGGACGAGGGCGTTAGGAAGACGGGCAGGGCGCCTGGGAAGTATCAGTCGACTATGAACTGGATCGCGATGGTACGGCATGGGGGCATCTACCTCGCTGGTGAACGCTGCTGCGGGAGAAGGCGCGCCGCGAGACATTGGCGAACGGGCAGACGGTGGTGCTGCTTTTGAACGCCGACTGGCAGCTCCGCCGTGCTGAATGCATTGCGGCGACGATTATGTGACAATTGTCTGCATTCGCAGAGCTCGACGTTGGACAAACCGCGAGCTGTAGAAAATTTGGGACAAACACGACAAACGTGCCAAGCCTCGGTCATCAATTCGCCGAAAGGGCAAAGTACCACTACCTTTCGGCATTGCATTACTTTTCTTGGAATGCAATAGACTCATGTCCCATTAAAGCTTCCGAAACGATCACTGCGGCCGTGCCATCCACCCTGGCCATCATGGACAATGCAGAAGCCTCATCCTACCTGAGCCAATTCATCGGCAAACCCCTCCGCATCCATGCCTCTGATGGGCGCGTATTTGGAGGCCAGATGAAGTGTACAGACAAGGTAGGCCATTTTCTTCTGAATAGATCTTCAAGTGCTAGCATGCAGAGCAATATTCCAGCATTCAATTCTCTTCCTTCACACATTCACCATGCCAAGACCGAATTCGGCGTACTGACAGTGCCCAGCATCGCAACATCATTCTCGCTCTAACATATGAGTATCGTGCGCCGTCTGCAGAAGTCATCCGTAAGGCTATAGAGGCTTCGGGAAATCCATCGGCTCCTGTCAATTGGAATAGCCGCTATGTGGGCTTGGTGGTGATCCCGGGGACCCATGTGAAGAAGATTGAGTTCGAAGAGACCGTTGCTCATGGGTTTAGGAGTGAAATTACTCTATGAATGGACAGTAAAATAGGGAGTCGTATGCATGGGCAGCCTGTCATAGTCATAGTCACGGTCACGGGGGAGTGGACGATGGAGAAGACGGATGCACGTGATGACTACTGGCATGCCCCAGTTCGCGAATGACACTGCAGGTCGCCTGTTTGCTTCTTTCACTACAACAACCGCGACACTCATGTCCGTGTTTGGTGGTTGATTGGGGCAGTTTTCCGCCACAATGGCGAACAATACAAACGGTTGCGAAGTGTCGATTCACTTTCACTGGACGGTGAATCTTCGCCCCTCCCGTTTCACTGCTCACGATCCACGGTTATTGTTACCTAGCCTTCTATTGTGCAGAATAGTACAATGGGCGCGGATTGGAATAAAATCCAGTAGATATCACAACCACCGCTTCCAAACACTTTTCATCACAACACCTACCAAGTCCTCTCCAATTTCCAGACATCTTCTTTCTCATCGTACCTCAAAGACCCTCATCATCACTTTTACTTAATTCGATATGGCACCACAAACCAGGAGTTCTGTCGCCCGACCAAGTCTCATCGCCGCTCAAGGCACCCTTGGAAGACCCCAAGGTATCCAAAAACGCAAAAATCATTGCTCTCCGAAGTACACCAGACCACGCAAAGCACATCCAAAGATTCTTGGTTGTGGGAATCCTGGCGAGCAATTCGAAGCCCGCAAGCAATCACGCCTCCTCAGCATCCCTCCGGAGCTTCGCCTCCTAATTTGGGAGTATGCCCTGACCTCAGAGGAGGGCTCGCTCAGATTCGACCACACAACCCGACGATTTGATTCGTCCAAGATTGCCGCTGGCCTCCTCACCACCTGCCACTCTGTGGCGCTCGAGACCCTCTATCTGCCAATCAGGCTCAACACGCTACTATTCAACATCAAGGACGATTCCAGCAACGTCCAAAACTCACTAAATTTCATGTACCGGATAAGAGACGTCGAGTGCAAGATGGGTTGCAATTTCAAGTTCAAGGGACTTAAGCTGAGCACGGATGCTACAGGGAATTAGTAGCTACAATCTACGATGTACGTGTGTCGATGATGCTTGATGGGAAGGAAACAACAGCACATCAGCAACGACAACATTCTCCCGTCTACCGGCAGCGAACACAATCACTTCCGCGACGTCGTCCGGGCTGAGAGGGTCGCATCCACTGGGATTCATTAGTTTGCAGAATCTTAGGATAGATGTAGCTTCAACTTACGCATATACTGCATCTGCCTTCTCCTTGTCGAACCTGTGTCGAATGTGATTGAATTCCTTCACATTATCAGAAATCGCTTTTCCACAAACATAGAACTTTAGGAGCTTACTGTGAGCACTTGTCCAGGATCCACGGTCATTACTCGTATCCGAGTATCAATCAGCTCCTTCCTCAGTGACTCTGTGAAAGCCCTGATCGCTGCCTTACTTGAGCAATAAATCTGCATGCAAAACGTGAGCCTCATCGCGATCCTTCTCGTAAAAATATGGAACTATACTTACACTACCTCCTACATACGGCTCCCTCCCCGCAATACTACCTAACATGATGATGTCTCCCTTCCCGCCATCCGGTCTCTTTTTGAAAATGGGTAGAATCGCTTGAGTCATGTGTATCACGCCGGTCACGTTTGTTGCCCAAACGGAATCGATCACCTCTGGTGGGATATCGGGGGCGCGCTCCATACCGGACATGAAACCTCTATCTCGGCGGTGAGTATCGACCAGCTAGAAAAGTAGAGAGACATACGCATTGTTTACGAGCACATCTACATCTCTAAAGTCCTCCGGTAAGCTCTCTACCAGCGCATTCACCTCGTCTGGTTTCGACACATCGAGCTGCTTCACGCATACTTGAACGCCTTCGCCCACCTCTTCTCGTATTTGCTTCGAAAGCTCATGCAGACGTTCGACACGGCGAGCTGTCAAGACAAGTTTCAAATTGCTTGACGACGTTCGAGCGAATTCGAGTGCTGTGCTGCGGCCGATGCCGGAGCTAGCTCCAGTGATGAGAATGGTCTTCCCAGAGAGATTGCGGGACGTGGATGTCGACATTGTGATCGATAGTCTAGCTATGCACACGTGGAATTGTTTTCAGAAAGCAAACCAAGATGATGAGGATATTTGTGCGGAGAGTTCGCGTTGGCGGAGTCATACCTTCTGTATAAGATCCTAACACGGAAATGACGTTAATATCCGCGACTAGCCTAGTTGAGTAATGAACTGTAGCTGTCTACCCCCGTTACTTGGGCACGACGTCTCTATGTGATAAGTTGGTGTAGTCCAACTACGTGTAAGGAGAAATGCTGTTTCTTGCGAAGCACATAGTAGTCCTCCACTTCCGCACTTCTTGGCGAGGTTGTAGTCGGCTACGCAACCTCGACGCTGCAACTCTCTGTCGTCTAGCTCAATCGAACATACCAATGTTCTATATCTTCGCTTCCTACATCTTCCCTCTTCTGATTGTTCATTCATTCGGACATTTTTGCAATCAGTAAGAGCGCTTGGTACCCGCAATGAACGCGACTAGTCTCCTCAATGAGGTAGATTTCCAGTCGCAACAGTAAGGTAATTAGAGTCGAGGTAGTAACGGCTTGAAACGATCTACCAACAGCCTGGATCACAAGATAGTCGAAGGCTTGGAAGGCTGGGAGAGGATAAAAGAGGTTCAAGGTACGACTTCTTCCTTCTTAATAAAAACGGAAGACGTATTCATCCGCAAGACACTCGTCATGTGAAGTAATTAGCATCTTCTTTTCTCTTTCCATATCTATAGAGTAAATATATGCCTGTAGTCAGGATCGTCTCTCTTATTCATTAGACTTCTACACGAGAGCACCCTAAAATGCAAAAGAGCGATGTGAACATCTACAACGAATGAGATGATTATAAAGGACCAACGCCAACCCATGGGATGCCAAAAGACTCCATAACAAGATCGTCAACGTATCAGCTCAAAGGCCTACCTCCTTATCCACTTCTTCGATTTGGTACCAATGGGCACTTCACCTCCATTCTTCTTCGTGCCCATCATTTCGTCCCTTGCCTGGTAAAACCCATCCATTCGCGCAACTTCCCCTTCAAACCAAGACGACAGCTCTTCACCTTTCCACCACTTGGCATGCAGACTGACAAGTCCATTTTTGACATCGGTCTTTGTGGGGCGGATAATGTTCCACGTCAGTGCGAGGTCGACCCATGGCATCGGCCCGCTCTTGCGATGGGCATAATTCAGTAGATTCTGCTCGGGGTAATCGGGTTCAAACTTGAGGTCGGATACGTTGGCGGCTTGGGTGAGCGATGCATAGTACGAATGCATGGCGGCCGAAGGGGAAAACATGAAGAAACCAGCATTAAAGTAGGCATGGCCGTGGCGGAATTCACCATCTTTGGGTGGGAAACCGTGGTGTGTCCGGGCCTATGATGGGTCAGCTTTCAAGACGCTACAAGACATGGAGTTTAGTCGTTTACCTCCGGGACAGTTGCGAATAGGTAGCGGTCTGGCGGAGGGCTTTCCGCCTTTAGATCAGCTGGACTTAGGGGGTCTTTCACAGTGTTCACGATGGCCGCTCCGGGATCATCGAACACGCCATCCAAAGGCTTCACAAGCGCACCGTCGACATCAAGAAACACTACGCGATCGAATTGATCGAGCTCCCATAGCCTAAGCTTTGTAATCACATCGTTCCATCTTGACCTTGCGGCATGGAACCAATCAGGTGTAGGCTCGGCCTCGACGGGCATGACGATGGCGCCGTCTCGGCGGAGTCGTTCTCTTTGTAACTCAGGAACAGACTTGGTGACAAGAACAACGTAGGGAATTCCGCGCCGCGATCGTGTGCTCGGCTTGTGCATCAGGTGGTATCCAAGTAAGCGCGCTGCCGTGAAGTATGTATCCTTCTCGAAATCGGCTTCAGTGACGGTGATATTGCCCTCTTCTGCCATGGTACCGGCCAAAAACGTAGCGTAAGCGAGTCTTTCATGCTTGATGCCTTGTATCCGGTCCAGGGTGTCGTAGTAGGCCGAGGTCACTGATGAAGACCCTTTTGGATGGTGAAGAGCCGAAACATATAAGAGACAGAATATGACGAAGCATCCGCTGAATATGAGCGAGCGAAAGTACAGCGGCGTCATTATGAATGTGAAAGGAACGACTGCAACGAAAACACAGTACTATGGCGCCGACAAGACGAGGAGAAGCGTCGGTGAAGTCGAAGGAAAAGAGCACACGACGCCAGAAAACTACCAGCTGAAAGTCACACAGATAAGGGGTTCCGCATGTTCGATAGACGGCCGAGGTGGGCTGGCCCCCTGCTTTAGGCTTTGTGGCGCGCATCATATCTGGAAAGCTTCACGCGACCTTCGAGCCTACCGCCAGGGGCACACGAGCAAGCGTCGGAGGGCTGGCTGTAGCGTCAGGTACCAGAGAGAATCTGCTCCACATTCGTTCGCGGCCATGGTGGTGAGTTTAGCTATTGGCCAGCCAAGGCTGTGGCGCCAGCGCCCACGCTACTAGCGACAGTAATGCCACTTTAGTTCAGCCAGCCAGACTCTCATCACTTATTTTCTTTTGGGTCCACGTCAATGCACACCATCTCAAAAGGCCACAAAATCGTCAATACATCTTCTATGATTCATCGCCGCAGAGGACTGTTCGAAAAATATTGAACAGAAGGGACGAATACGCCAAGGACAGCAGGTCGACAGAAGCGCTATTGATAAAAGCGAAATCTGCGGCTGAGAATTCCATTAGCTCGGGCCTGTCGTGTCAAGCAATGGAACATGGATAGGCGAGATGCCACGGGGGTCGAGATGCGCGGCAGATCGACGGGATGCGCCCAAGTGGGCCATTAGCGTGAAAGACCCCTTAATGGTCAGTGCACTCTGTCATCCTACACGGTGCATCCCACGCATATCTCCAGATTCCGGAAAATAACTATCCAAGAACTTGATAGTGATGCCTTCGGACAGACTTGTCATCTTGCAAGTGCAATACTCAAAAAGTTGAAATATCATGTCCGTGAGTCTGAATGTAGTCTTGGCTATTTCACCGAGTGTTATTCTTGTGACACCGCTGTCGTTGCGCAACAAGACTGCGAAAAAGTGACGTGTATTCAGATCGCTCTTTCTTGAGTTTATCTTCAAATCATGCATGGATACAACCTATCATAAGGCTAGGCCCCTACTCTACGCCATTGTCTACTCGAACGAACGTTTGTGTCAGGAATGAGGTCTAAGTGACAACATTGGGTCACGTCTAGACACGCTTGCCTTTCTAGTAGTCTGGAGAGAGATTGAGGGGCACAGCGTTCCAGCTATTGAAGAATTGCCGTTCTTATGAGGAAGATTTCTCCCAAGTCGTTCCTTGGCCTCGACAAGCTGTAAGTCAGCAATTCCAGCAATCACAACCTGTCGTTGTATGATTCCGTAGGATATTTTCTCCCAAGAGCTGACACACAGATTCTCTCTATAACCTAGTTTTAAAACCTAGCTAAACCGGCGTTGATATGGGCAGTACCGCTGAGTTGCACTTTGCATATGTTGGCAGCATCGACTTGCTCGCGTTGCTATTATCATTTCAAGTGACACTCAATCAAGGCAAGTAATTGAACATCAAATCATCATAAAGGCTTTTCTAAACGAGGTCTTAAATATAGTCAAGTGGCTGAAGCCTTTGTGCGGGTGAGGCGTACTAAAGACATATTCTAGCCGTAGGTAAGCTCATGACCCCAATTTAGTCGAAGATGGCAAAATTACCTTTTCGAATCCGGAATAGGGCAAGGCCCTACCTCCAAGCAGAACCCTACGCAACTATTAACAGCGGCAAAGTATAGGTAGTCTACACGGAATTGTGCTTCTGAAGACGCAATCTACAAACAGCGAAGGTCTCTGTAGCGGCTCTCTACAGTTACATTTTCTTGTGAAAAAGCTGGAGAACATATCTCCGGTTCTTTACATAGTAGTCTTACTCACGGCGGGTATAGACTTTCGAGGAATAGTGAAAGAAGCTCGGGGTCCGAAAACGATGTTAGACCAAAATCGGGCCGACAGGATGTCGCTTTGGGCATCTCCGCACGTGTCCTTGCTATCATCTTCCCCAGTCACCTTGAAGTGCTTATTTACATCACGATGGTTCATTCTAGTGCGCATGTGCGCGTACAAAAATGTCCCGCAAGTATGCGGAAATCGACTCGCGTTGACGACGCACGCCGCGTGAGCCGAGGACCATAGCGGGGAAACGAGTAGAACCCACCTACCTTATGCGGCATGTGGTAGCCCGATTCTATGTTAGAGTTTCCAGCTTGAAGTCTCTGGCGCCTTGGTCCGTGAAAAAAAACTTCATAAGGATTATAGGGCGAGGTAGATTTATCCGCAAATCACGAACGCCGGATGAACACCAAGACCGGGACAAATCCCGGGCCATGACAATCAGAAACCTGGCACTCGATGAATATAACAGCTGTTCGGTCGTACGAGTTCTCCATCAAAATTCGCACCATGGCTGCCATGCACTTGATCGTGATTGTCACAGCAGTGTTGCTAGCACTAACGGATGCCCTTTCCCTTTCATCGTCTAAGTACTGGAATATCAGTAATGATGTTGAGGGCTCTGTCCATCTCAACGGCTTGTCATTTCAACAGCGTGCCCTAACAAGTTTCGGCGACTACCAGTATGTGGCCTTCTACAAGACCGCAAGCGGCTATGGAAAGCACTATGTCAATGTCGGTCGGCGTCGGATAACGCCTTCAGTCGGAGACTGGCAATATTTTGCATTTACCGACTATGAGCAAAAGACGTTGGATGAGCATAATACGATCAGTATGGGTATCAGCGGGGATGGGAAAATACATCTGAGCTTCGATCACCATGATGTGCCGCTCAATTACCGAGCCTCGACTACAGGCATCGCAAAGACAGTACCATCTGACTGGAGTATGTCGGCTTTTGGTGGCTCCGTTCAACATAGTTTACCTGGTTCAACTGGACCTTGGACGCCATTGACTTATCCGCGCTTTGAACGGCTCGTGAACGGTGACTTGTTAATGGAATTTCGCATTGGTCAGTCCGGCGCTGGTGATTCGTACATTCACCGCTACTCCAGTACATCCGGACAATGGAGTGCCGTAGGAAAATATCTTCAGGGCCAAGACAACAATGCATATATCAATGGATTCACGTCCCAGGATGGCAAGCTTTACGTTAGTTGGACCGTCCGGGAAACTCCCGACGCAAGCACCAATCACGACTTCTACTTTGCGATCTCTGAGGATGACGGTAAAACTTGGAAAACTACGAGTGGAACCAGTGTCTCAAAGCCCATCACCCCATCCACTGCGGGTATCAAAGTATACACCATTCCTCAAAACAGTGAAATAATGAACCAAGAAGCCCAAGCAGTGGATGAGAAAGGACGATTCCACGGCCTTATGCGCGATAAATCGTCGGGCACATCAAAGTTCTACCACTATTTAAGAACGTCGACTGGTACCTTTAGCAAGACAGCAATCAGCGCTTCGGGCCTGTCGTCGCCTCCCTATCTTGCATATCGAGGAAAGCTAGCCGCGAAAGGGGACTCGCTAGTCGCGCTTCTACCAGATCAACCCAGCGAAACAATGTCCTTGTATGGCGCGACTGGCGCTGGCAATTATCAGGATTGGAAGCTATTGACTACCGTCACCCACTTGGCAGGCGAACCGCAAGTCGATGAAGAAAGATTGGCACAGAGCAACGTTTTGAGTGTTTTCGTGAGGCAAAATGGACCTTTTGGGGAACGAAAAGTTCAGGTCTGGGACTTTGATGTCCAGTGGTAGCATAGGGTGGCATTCCGGGAGAGTGAGATCACTGGTATTTTGTATATCATGCACATTAAGAGACTCGAAGCATAAATACTAGCAATTATTGAACATTGAAGAGCTCTAGTTGCGCCTATTCAAAGATTGCAGGCCACTAACACCACTCGAGTCCATCGATGTTGTACCCTAACTCTGTCTAAAAACAGTTTTCGATCACTTTCCTAGCAGTCGATCCTAGAGTGCATCCATTTGTACATAGTGGCTCCCACTTCTGAAGTACATGTCTGTTTCGTCCTTATCGTCCGCATCGGTGACGTCGTAGGCAACGTTCATAGGAAGACTCCCTCCGTGGATGAGTGGTGCATCGTTGGCTTCCACTTTCATGTTATTGGGATCGTACAGATGCTAGATGAAACAACATTAGCATACCACTGGGACTTATCGTAGTCTGATAGGAAGGGGAGGATCGAATGTCCTCTGAATTTGACCCATGGTCTTTGCTTACTTGTTCAGCTCCTGACGGCCTTCCTTAGGCTGCGAGACAGCCAACGTGCCGTGATGTATCCAAGTTTAGGCATCTTCCGATTATCTTTCTTAGACATATCTACTCAGAATCATTGTCTGCAGCAAGAAAGATTCGGTAGTGTTAGTCATGCCATCCGCGTGTATGGGCGTACACCGCTAGGCATTATCTAGTACTTTCAGATTCCTCCAATACCTGCTCTTCTTCATCTAGGCCTTTCAGCTCTGTATTGTTGCCTCGTTCTTGAACCGCCGCGAGTCTGTCGTTGAGATTCTGGGGGTGCACATGGAGGTCGGCTGTCGTGTCGTTGAGCAGCATCTTCAATTCTTGGATTGCATGAACATTCGTCATAGTCGTTATGAACTCTTGGGTACGTCTCAGGCGATATATCGCAATGACGACAATTCGAGGCTGCAGTCTGCCAAAGGACCACAGAAGTCACCGGAATCCAAGAAGGCAATTGAGAGCAAGATAATTGAGAGAAAGGCATACAATAGCAGGCAAATCCAACATGCAGGCTGAAACTCAGGAGGCGACGTTTCTGGCTTATGGAAGCGATAACTATCATTTCTTTTCAGCCACGGCATTCTCATTGGCGGCCTCGTGTCTTTCCATACCAATCACGATGAGCATCAATAGTTCAGCTTCAGCCTTCCCCCACCATCAGCTTCCCTGTGTAACCCCAATTGTTGATCACATGCAAGGCTGGGGCTCAAGGCAATCATTTAAGCGTTGTCCTTGGAATCCGGTAAGCGCTGAAACTTGCTAGTTTTGCTCCACGAGACTTGTCAAACTCTTGCAATCCAAGCATTTCCGTGAAAACGTGTCACAATTAACACTATCTCTCCTGCGAAAATTAGTTCTTCATTCCTAGCTGAGTCTTGACAGGTAGAAGCTCTCTAATTTCTCGGCAATATTTTTATGAGGCTGAGTTTCACAGTTCACATGTCCAATACGAACAACCACCCGAGCGAAATCCTCGAGACCCCAGGGCAAGGTCTGAAACAGAAACTCGAGGGAGAAATGAATAGGATAAAATATGTCCAGGGCCATAGAGAAAACGGATTCGTACCGCTAGCTGATTTGAAGAACATCTTTGATCAGGATTTGGTGGCTAGTCTTAGACACGACATCGAAACACTCAAGGAAGAGAATGAAGAAGGTATAGGACACGTAGATATTTCGACACTGGCTACTAAAGTAAGCGAGAGCGCTCAGAAGCTGTACGGCGTCTTACTGTTGGTGAAGAAGTCTCACTTGATTGTGAAGCTTCTTGCTGCACAACCCCCCGTCACTGACAAGATCTTTGAGAATGCGGATGATGCCGGGTATGGCCCATACTGCCCTATAAAGTATCTAGAAGGTTCAGAGATATTGAAAGATATTGCGGAACAGGTGTTTAAGATGCAATGGCGGATTCCTCCGGTCTTCAAGACAGATACAGACTTCAGATTCCCCAAGAAATGTTTCAAGGACATACAATTCCCGTTTACACAGAGGCCTATCAAGTTGCGTAGTGGGGAAGGTGCTTTTGGTGAAGTTTCAAAAGTCCTAATTGCGCGAGGACACCTGAAAGCACGTAGATACGACGAGGTGAGTGTTACTTCCACTCCCATAGTACGCAGAGCATATTTTGGTTGGGGCTAGTCGTCATGTGTGTCCGTAAAACGAGCCTAGGTCGCCCAGGTTGCTAATAATTGCGTAGGGAGACCCTGTGGCCTGGAAGTCAATTAGAAGAGAGGGGATGGATGAGGAAAGAATGAAACGCGAGGTCAAACTTGTGCGCGATCGGAGGCATGCAAACATCGTAGACTTTTTTGCGAGCTTCTGGGCGGGACAAGAAAATCCAGTAGACAAGGACGACCTCAGCGAGTGTTTGCATATGTTCTTCAAATACACCCAGCGTGGAAACATGCATGACTGGATGAACTGTAGCACAGCCCCACAGGACTTGTCGGAGGACAAAACTCGCCATGATTTCCTTTACAAAAGTATCTTGGATGTTATCTCTGGAGTCGCGTTCATTCATCGCGAGATCGACGCTTTCATAGCTTATCACCATGACCTAAAGCCAAGAAACATTCTACTCTTCGCGGGAAACCCTCTAGTCTGGAAGATATGCGATTTTGGCCATGCCAACGTTAAAGATGCTGATGGTTCCAGCGGAACGAGAAAGGGCAAGGGAAACGAGTTCGGCACATACACATATCTGCCTCCCGAATACTTTATGCCTGAACAAGATCCCAAGGATGTGAAATATGGTCGCCCTTTTGATGTTTTCTCTCTCGGATGCATTCTTCTCAATCTTGCAACGATACTGAAATTTGGCTGGAAGCCAGAGGGTATTCCGAAATTTACCAAACTGAGAGTAAACAATAAGGACCGTCTTTATCGTGGAATTGAAGCGCAGAGGCGTGAGGATGATTCGTTCTTCAACAGCCCAAAAGTCGTTGAGGACTGGAGAAACCATCTCAGGTTAGAGAAAACTATTGACCGCTACAACGACCTCCTGGACCTGATTAAAGAGATGATCGAAACAAAGAGCAGTCACCGAATCTTCGCGTGGGAAGCCGAGGTAACTATGTACAAAATCTACCACGAAAAGGCAAGCGCAAACAAACGGCGAGACCTACTAAAAAAAGTTGTTCAGAGATCGAGCACGCCGCTGAATAAACTCGATAGCACACATAATCCGTACAAAAGAGCTCGCGAAAAAGAAGAATTCTGGCAGCTCCCTATCTTAAAGGAAGCAAACTGGTCGTACAAAGACCCACAGTTAGGCATTGAACACACGAGCGAGGATCAGTTTCACTCAACATTAGCCTTGGATAAGTGCACACGAGATTTCGAGAAATGCACGCTTTTCGGACGCCACGATATAGATGGACAAATTCTTGATGGCTTTAGACCCAAAGGGGGCTCCAGGGTTGTCGGATTGCACGGATTGAGCGGGATGGGGTACGTAATGCCCATACTTGGGGGTTTGAACTAATTTGACTCTAATGTACGTGCTGCAGAAAGTCTCACATAGCATTCAACTACGCCGCTAGATTTAGAGATAAGGATAGACGACATACATTTTGGGTCGATGCGAGCGAGGAAACTAACTATCGTAAATCCATGAAAAAGATAGCGGAGAAGGTAGGACTTGACGTCTCATCTCCAGAGGGCATATGTGCAGAAGTACAGGTTTGGCTCTGCAACAAGAAGAATGAGCCGTGGTTCTTGGTTATCGATGGTCTTGACGATAGCAAAATTGTGAACGAAGTCCGGGGACTGTTACCCGGGGATTGTGGGCACACATTGATCACTACCAAGGACCAAGGCATATTGAGGCAATTGTTCGAGAGAAACGGGGGATCGGAATTCCAAATTTTCGTTGGAGAGCCTAGCAAGGACGACCGTCGAAGTATCTTCGAGTGGCACAACAGCGATATCTTTGTTGACGCCACCAAAATGGAAACCCTACTTGAAGCACTATATCTTCCTGTCCGAGTCAGGTCGAAAGCCCGGAGTTTGAAGACATACGGCACCAGGACTAGCCAAGGATACAGTGATATCATGAAAACCATGGGTAGAGACGAGAAATATGCACCATTCCGCCTAGACCCTTCTTGTAAAACTGTTCTGAACAATCTTTTCAAACCCATAACTCCCCAAATTGCGCAGAGGGGTTCCACTCCGTGGCCAAGCCATGAGTTGAAGCTCCTGGGCCTGATGTCGTGCCTGAACATCGAACGAATCGAACAGAACGTCCTGGAAATCGACATTGAACAAAGTCATCATGGAAGTCTTCGCAAGATGATAGGTATATTGAAGAATCTCTCCTACATAAGCGAGAAAGAAGACGCCACAAACAGTACACATACGTATTCCATGCACAGATTCGTCGAAATGGCCGTTCGCCAGTGCATCCAGGAGACCACGGGGCTCGGTCTTGTGGCGCTATTGGAACGTCATCAAACTGCCCTTATCTCGCTTCTCCGCATTTATCGCGAGAAGAAGAAAGCGCTTGAAACAACAGACGGGGCCATGCGGCGATCGTCATACTATTTGAAACTGCCACTGATGTCGCATTTCGAACCGTTTGTCAAGTTTACCAAGAAGAATAGGATGAATTCGTTCACAGAGTTTACGCGTTTCGAAGATCTGACGCATTCCGTTATCACCTTCTCAAACGTCTTACTCGAGGAAGGTCGTTACGACGATGTAGAATGCGTGTTGGAATTCGTTAACAAGCTTAACGGCGACGAGATTCATCTCCCCCAGCTTAGACGTATTCTCGCAAAGGCATACACATTGTCGCCATTGGCAGCTTACTCAACGGGGGGCTGGGAAAAGGCAGAGGAGCTATTACAACAAGATATGAAGCAATGTTGTCAACGCGCTCACGATATACAATCATGGCTATCTCGGGTCGATCTAGCCCGGCTTTACTCGAGGACAGGGAGGCCAGGAAAGGCACTTAGCGTACTGGAGTTTTTTGGTGGGTTCCGATTCCGGTTCAGTAAAGGCCATCCACAGCTCTGCCAAAAGAAAAGTAACGAACTTGCCGAGAATGCGCGAAAGCGGATTGCTGTCCTTTGTAGAATTGAAACAGCCCTAGCCTATGCCGTCCGCGCAAATCTGCAAGATGTCCATCAAGCAGCGAAGACCAACGGTAAACAAGGTGACAAACCAACAAAGAATAATGCGAACCGGAAAAAATCAAAAAAAATGATCGAAGAAGCGGAGACGGCCTACAGCAAGTGGTTTCAGAAGGAGTCTCAGTCGATCGTGGACCCTATGATAGAAGAAGGCATCATCTTGACTTTAGCCACCATTCGCGACGAAGAAACGCTGCTAAGTGCCAAAGACAAGCTTGACGAAATTTTCAAACGCTTAAGCGAATCCAACAGCACTGGCCCATGGCTCGAGAACCAGGGACGACTAAAGAGCCAGAAACGGCCAGAGAGTCAGAAACGACTGTGGGATGCTGTGGTTTGGAGGGCAAAGCTTGACTTGGAAAGCGATCGCAGCCCGGTGTCCAAAAGAGATGCAGTCAAAGATCTGGGAAACGCGCTCAAATATTACCGAGACTGCTTCGGAACGCATTATTCACACACCCGCAAGTGCGCAATTTTGCTCAACGAAGGCTATGAGAAAGTCGGCCAAGACGAAAGTCAGCGGGAGGATCTCACCGAATATTGCCTTGAGGATCTGCCCACCCAAGTCTCATTCGATGATGTGGATGAGCACAAGTCAGCGCTTTTTGTAGTGACTAAAGTGGTCGTACTGTTGGGCTTGGTGACCCTGGGAGCATGTGTATTTAGGAACTTTGTGTGGCCGTCCTTGGATCCACCGAGGATCGGAGAGGAAGGAGCTGGAGGAGAAACGAAGTCGCGAGGAGCTGGAATGGAATTGAGGAGTGCCAAGTCGATCTCCTGGATAGGATAGTGATGACTGATGTATAATCCGAATTGATTGGACAATTTGAAGTGATTGAATGATCCGAATCGATTGGGTAATTGTGGATAACCCATATTCATAAAACTGTCGGTTCACCGCATTGGCTAGACGACCTGGTTTTTCATGCTAGGATAATATGTTCATTTCATAAAGAAGAGAAAGCCGTGGCTTTGTACATTTAGGTCCGTACCCCAGCGTAGAAGAGAAATTAGATCCATTCCAGACGCTCCTCCAAATCATACAGCCATATCTACAAATACCAAAAAATCGACCGCCCCATACACATCATCCAGATTAAAGACCCGGATTCTTCTAACTTTTCCGAGTATCCACTAGAATTAACCATGAAACGCCGTTGACCTATGCCCACCCGTTGATTTCATTCATGTGTCGTGACTGGCCCTCTATCTTCTCATCCACCATATATACCGTCATTCGTCAATCGGAGGCAGGTAGCCGTCTATCGTTTACAGAGGTGACTAATGAGGAAGCCTGTGCGGAGCAAGTGGATTAGCATACATTCATGCCTAGACGCGAAGCTAACGTACCGGCGATGGGCATGGACAGATCGAGTTCATATTCCGACGGAGGGTCTGTCGCAGCCCGCTTCAAAGCGGCACCGGAGCCGACGTCGCCAGACTGCAGCCCATAATGGTCTGTCACAGTTGTGTCGCTAGTCGGGCAGGAAGGAATGCGCAGACCGTCGCCGGCCGCACCATCGCCAGCCCGGCCACCGCGGGCCAGGTCATGTGGTTGCGGAGTGGGCAACCTATCCAGACGCGTGAGTAGGCCGGAAATGCTGGCAAGCAGGGTGCGTCTGTCTTGAGTATGAGCATGAATGCGCCCGGCCATGGTTGGCGTAGTGACTTACCCTGGAGTCGGAAAGTCTGGGTCAGGCAAGTCTGCAAAGCTGGCTAAAGCTATGCCGATTGGGCACACTGGCAATGGAGAGCGACCGGAGCGCATGCGGCGAGAGATGTGGTCTAACACCGCCGATAGCACATCGTCGTGGAGCGAAGCAGCACTGCCTGGGGATTCGCGCTGCTGAGACGACCCCATAAGACGGTTGCGGAAAGAGAAGGGCATGATGGGTAGAGCTTGAGAGAGCAGAGGCGGGCAGAGAGGTTGCAAGATCGGCAGCGAGAGATATAGTATGAGCTGCAAGGAATGGCGGCGAAGGGAGTGAGACACTCTTCGTCTTCGGCTTCGACGTCAGTGGGAGAAGAGGTGAGGGGCCTGAGGTCTGGGGCTTAGGGGAGCTCTGCGCCGACGTCCTTCACCTGCTGGCCCGTGCTCTTTCACACCCGCGGCCGGGCACCCACGTGCATGTGCATTGTGATTGTCGTGTTCGAATTCGAAGGTGCTTGTGAAATAACCAGTCCGCTGTTGACGCATTTTCTCGTCGGCAGGCTATAGGAACTCTCGCGAACAGGAACAGGAAGCCCAGATGCCCCGCCATGACATCACGTGTCATAGCTCTAGCCATTAGTCCCAATTGGGTCTAACCCCGGCTCTTGCCGAGTGCCGACGTCCGACTAAGCTCTTCTCATACATACGTGCAGAACATCGCCGGCATAGACCAAGAGCCTTTCTCCCGATGCAGGTACTCTTCATCGGTCCAGCGAAACAGCTCTAGCGTTCGTCCTTGCAGCTAAATAATCATGCCGTCCGACTACAGCAAGGTATGTTCATCGGATTGGAATGATTGCTACCATACCACAGGTCCATGAGGGACACGGACAGTATTGCCAGCCTGACTCCAGGACTGGGTGTCTGCGGTATGACATCCCGCTATACGCAGGAAGGATAGCCACTGTCTTAGACCGGCTCAAATTCAAGCTCATGCACAATTCCAACTCCAGGAATTAGGAAAAAGCTTGAGGTCCGCCGTTACTCCAGCCTGCAGCTGGTATAGTTCCATGAGCGTCATCCGCCATTGCACTATCACTCGATGAGAACACATAGAAGAAGGCGTTTCTCCATACCTGTGCATGCTGGGCTGCCTGCCGTCTGCCCGATGCATCCAAGTAGGACTTGCCAATGGTGATCCGAGGCCGTCTAAGTCATGTTTCACGTCCATCGCATATTATCAAAGCACCCAGATGAATGTATAAAGCATATATTGGCCCACTAAGTGATAAAGTATTACTAGCCTAACTATCTACTGAATAGTGACTATTCATGGTGTCGACTCTTCCTCAGCAGTCTGCCTATCCCCTGTTTGTCGCGCCTCTACTCCGTATTTCGCGGGCGTATGTTATCCCGACTAAAGGCGTCTGAGCGATTCGAATTCCAGCTAACCCTATATCGGCTTTCGGAGGATCCTTCGTTGATGATCGTGCCGTGGTGCCAACCTGACAAACCTGTAACAGCAATGAGCTTAGGAAGAGTATGGTACCCGACCAAGGTGAGAGGCATTACCTTCAAACCAGACCCAAACAAGGTCACCCGGTTCATACCTGGCTTGCCACTCGGTGCCGTCCGGGCACTCTGGTCGTTCCATTCTCTTCGATATAGAGTGTTTCGTTGTCTAGGTGCAAACGTTAGGGACGGTAAAGCAAGGTCCTTTTTGATGCACCTGCCTGTATCTGAACGCTACTCAATAGTGTAGCGGATTTGATTGTTGGATTGAAGCTTCCTGGACTGGGCTGGATTAGGTATATGAGAGAAATTGATTTCAGCCTGTTCTTACATGTGAACCTTTCTGCCTGCTGTGTGTACACCCGAAGTTAGCAACGCCGAGAGTGTTGAATCGCCTTCTGGTCAATCATTCAGCCTCGCGCCCACGTAGAAGGCAGAAGCCCTCACACTGCCACAAGGCTGATTGATCTATGGAATCAACAAGGCTTTATAGCCTTCTCTTTCTCTGTGGCAATAAATGTAAGAGAAGGCTCCAGTGCAGCTGGAAATGTTACAAAGTTAGTCGCTGGTAGCCATGGATATGTTGAGGATTATTGGTTCTACGGCCCGCTCCAACTCGAGCTACAACAACAGTTTTCGCGTAAGCAGAGCCTGTTAGACATCAATATGTATACATTAGATCACCAAGGATGATAGGTTCAGCCTTGCGAGAATAAGAAAAGGCAAAATTTCAGCCGCACGGCAGTGACGTGACAAGGCAAATTTCAGCCTCGTCACCTAGCATCATGACCAACGTAGAGCCTTCTACACAAGATTAAACCTCACAGAAACCTGAGACGGCTGAAGAGACTTGCTGTTACCGGAGCATAGCACACAGAGTAAGTGCTTGTGGAAATCAAAGCCCGCTTTAGGCCGTTATTACTATGCTAACAGTCCGCGACTAGTTCCTGCTACCTCCACAATGATGCCATGGCAGATCCCGTATCATTTACAGCCAGCGTTCTGACCCTACTTGCTGCTGCAGGCAGTTCCTGCAGATTCCTCTACAATGTCGTCCTCGATATCAAAGACACGCCGGTGGAGATACGATCACAGAATATCAAGCTGCAATGCCTATACCAGACAATCTCCAATCTCATCCGGGTGTACGATGGCCTCCCACGAGAGATACAGCTGGAAGCACATCTGCGCTCCGATATAGTGCGATTCATCGAGGAGATCGACAACATTAGAACCAGTATCAATGAGAAAGACCGCAAGCTGAATCGTGGGCGAATGAATCACTGGAAGGAAAGATTAAAATGGCTTTCCTACGAACGGCAGTTTACAAAGTTCTACAATTCGTTGGATCAGTGGGAAAAAGTGTTTCAAAGCGTCGCATCAACCGTTACTACGTATGTTACTATACAAGTCTCGTCCTCTCGCGGAGTCTAGTCTGATGAATTCAAGATCCCTATTATCGGCAATATACACCGAACTTTTAGATTCAAAACCTTCGTCTCCGGCTATCTGCACCAATGCCTCGTTTCGACCTACATTACTCGGGCCGGAAACAAATGTCTTTGAAGAACAAAATGGCCATGCTGCTATTGGTTCATATTACAATGAGCTCCACCTAAATACTAATTCGTTAAGCAAAGGGCCTCCCAGATACAACCTCCCAAAACGCCTGAGAACGTACGTAAGAACCGTATTCGACCCAGTAGGATTTACTACCCGGCATTGGTTTACACTTCGGGGAGGGTTGGTTTCAGCTGATATCCGTGTAGGGCCGGTGATAGCTCGATACTGGTGTGATGCAGACCAAGACATGCGGAATAAGGTGCTCTCTACTAGAGAAGGCTATTGCATATCCCCAATAGTGCAGCTGAATCACTTCATACAGGGCCGTTTCTTGATGGAGATGTATATAATGCGTGTAGCGTCGCGCTTGTGCCGGTTTAGTCTTCGTTGGAACATACGCTACTCTGGGTTATTGCCACTGGACAGTCCTGCCTATCTTGCGTGCGCGGCGGGGGACAAATCAGCTTTGAGAGGTTTCCTTACAGACGGAGTAGTTAGTATCGTGGATGCAACGGCCAGCGGAGATACACTATTACAAGTTAGTTACCAGTCTCACTCAATGCAATGATAGAAACTAAAGACCAACAGGTGGCTATAAAATATAATCAGAAAGACATAGTCACCGAACTTTTTCAGTTAGGCGCCGACGTCACAGTCGCGAATGATTTTGGCGAGTTAGTTGTTCTGCAATCCAGCCATGGCCTTTCTAAATGTTAACTTTCCTAGAACAGCGTTGCACACTGCCGTGCGGGCAAAATGCGACTACGACATAACACGGCATCTAATCAACCAAGGCGCAGATCTAAGTCAGCAAGACGTTGCAGGACGAACACCACTACACGGCTTCTTCAACATGTCATTTAAAGAAGTGATCCAGTACCATCAAGACGACATCGACACTTCGATCGAAGACACGCGAGGCATGACCGTCGCACACCTCGTCGCCTGGAGCACGCGGTCCAATCTCTCCGATTTACTACCCTGCTTAAAAGGTCTATCTTTAGAGACCAGAGACCGCCAAGGACGTACCATGCTCCACCTAACTTTGCAAAGAGGCAACTTTGAACTTACAAACTACCTTCTCAACACAGCTGCCCCAGATATGTTCAGGCCAGATTGGGACGGGCTCACATTATTACACCACGCGGCGATGGGCCTCTGTACCGAGTCGATCGATATCCTCCTCGAGCGCGGGTACGATATTCACGCCACCGACCATAAAGGGAGAACCGCACTCCACTATGCCGCAATGAACGATAATCTGGTTTCCGTCCAGAAGCTGCTGGAGCACGGCGCTGTGCCCGATCTCGGCGCTGTGGACAGATATTCCAGGACGCCTTTGCAATTGGCAGCGTTCTGCAAAGCACGGACGGCAGTTGAGTATCTGCGGCCCATGTGTTCGGCGCAAAAGCTGGAAACTCCAGAGACGAAGATTCGTAAGGCTCACAAGTGGCGCTGGTGTTGGGGCAGAATACTTACTAAGACTCGCTTTTCTCCGCCTCTCATGCTTGTTTTTGTCATCCTGATGACGACTTTAGTCTATACTAAGGCTTTTTTTGTAAGATGACACTTTAAAGACGGGGTGGTTGCAAGTTGGCGATATCTCATTATCACCAACTGCAATCTTAGACGGTCACATTTGAAATACTTCTGAGATGCAGAAAAAGGGGAAGAATGCTGCTAATGCAGTTGGCAAGGGGCTATGTCAATGCATGCTCCGGAAAAGCTATTAAGAATACAGCGAGTGTAATATATATCAAGTATATAGTAGTTAACCTAAGCAACTGGAGGACAGAATGATACAAGGAAAAGCGTAACTTAGCATTCTATAAATATAGTCAGTAGAATATAGCAGCTTTAGCACTCTCATAGTAGTCTACTAAATCTAGTTGTCGAAGAATACAAAAACTTTTCAATAGCAATACGCTCTCTAGAAGGCTCATATCATGAGTCTATAAAGGGCTTCATCATAGGTGCGGGGTCTTTCCGCTACAACAAATCATGTACTCGAGCAATCCGATGATTCCATAATCTGCACTCCGGTAAGGACTACCAAAACGGGCTCCGGCGAAACTTCACGGCCGCGGAAACCCCACACAATCGTTTCAATTGGTACACACAACCAAAAGAAGCCGCAATCAGCTCGAACGTTTTCACTGCGAACATTTGTAAACATGCAGTATGTAATTCTGAGGAAGGGTATGTGTCGCGCAAGATTTACTCATCAATCAAATCCTTACTCATCATTCAAAACCATGCCGACATCCGGTTATTCGAGGCAAGATTCACTTGTGAGGGTAATATATAAACCACCAGAAGCGTTGAATGTGAGTATATACTTTAGAAGTTTTTGACCCCTACAAACAGCGATCACACCGCTCGAAATTAATAGTACTTCACCTTTATATAACGATTTGAACGAGCCTACATGCGAAATGGCTGAAGAAATGCAAGCAGTTGTCATAAGCTCTTTCGGAGGCCCAGAAGTGCTAAAGTATGAGACTGTCCAAAAACCTGTTCCCATCCCGGGAGAGGCACTCGTCCAAGTTAAAGCGTTCGGGCTCAATCACGCAGAAATGCACATGCGCAAAGGAGAATGGGATGAATGGAACAGAATCACCGGTCTCGAGTGCGTTGGTATTGTGGAAGCATGCCCCGGCGGTGAAATTTCAATCGGCACCAAAGTCGCAGCAGTCATGGGGGGCATGGGCAGAAATCGTCCTGGTGGATACGGCGAATACGTCACAGCACCGGTTACGAATGTTGTTCCGCTGAATACGAACTTGCCCTGGGAACACCTCGCAGCATTGCCAGAAGTATACTGTACGGCCTGGTCTTGCATCTTCACGATCTTGGGATTGAAATCCGGGGAGCGGCTTCTCATTCGCGGTGCAACTTCCACAATCGGGCAGGCTGCATTGAATCTTGCAGTGAATGCGGGTGCAAAAGTGACAGCGACAACGCGGCGCGAAGAAAGATTCACATGGTTGAAAGAGATGGGCGCAGTGGACGTAAAACGAGAACAACGTGAGCTACGCGCGCTCTTCGGCACTGGAGATGGCATTGGTTTTGACAAGGTTCTGAATCTTGTGGGAAACAGCGTGCTTTTAGAGTCGATTGAACTGACAAGAACTGGCGGGAGAATGCTACAAGCAGGATGGCTTGGAGGCCTTTCCCCTGTAAAAGACTTCAATCCCATGGTTGAGATGAAAAGTGGCGTTCACTTCAGTTTGTTTCACTCCAAAGTCTTGGGTACGAAGGACTTCCCACTCTCGGATATATCCCTGCGGAATATAGTGAGCAAGATTGAAAGGGGCGAATGGGATGCGAAGCCGACTCATGTGTTTGGCATTGATCAGATTCAAGATGCCCATCGGCTCCTGGATTCTCATGATGCAGGAGGAAAGATTGTAGTCAAGCGTTGAGAAAACACAGGCTACAGTGGACAAGAGTCAAAAGTATCTCATCAGTCGTTTTCAAGCAACCAGAATTTTGATTCAGTATTCTAGTCTAGTATTTGGTGAATTTAGCTTTTATTGCAGTCAGCGACTGGTGTCGAATTATCACTATGCCCCAAAGACCTTCTTTCCTGCAAACCAGGTCTCCTTGACCTCCGCCTTCAACAACTGTTGAGAATCAAACTGCATATCTACAATTACAAAATCCGCCTGCTTTCCTACTTCTAAAGTTCCAAGTCTATCCTCTGCAAAGCACGAGTAAGCCACGCCCCTAGTTGCTGCGTTCACCGCCTCTGCAATGTCAATTTTGAAATGTTCATTCACAGGCATATCACCTGCATCAGGCTGCCGGGCTGACTTGCGCGTCGTTGCCACGTAGAGATTAGGAAGAGGTGCGTGAGGTGCGGTAGGCGAGTCTGAGCCTATCGCAAGTGTTGCGCCGTGCTCAGCAAATTCTTTATATGCAAAAGCGCGCTCGACACGCTTCGGACCAAGGAGTTTAGGCCATGCGCGGAGGATTGCTGGATCAGAATGAACGGGCTGTATGGAAGCTGTGATACCGAGATTTCCAAGGCGTTTAGCGTCCTCGGGGGCCGTCAGTTCTAGGTGCTCGATGCGATGGCGTTGCCCTGGTTTTCCATACATTTCCAGTGCGTTGATAGCATTGTGGACGGCTTGATCACCAATAGCATGAAGCGCACACTGCAAACCTGCATCGCAGGCCTTCTGAACTACAGGTGCAAGCATTTCTGGCGTCCATATCGGATCCGGTGATGCCGCGTTTGAAGTGTACGGCTCACATAGCGCAGCAGTGCAGGCATCAATCACGCCGTCGCAAATTATTTTGATACCAAGAATACGCAGATCCGGACTTGCGGTGCTGTTGTACTGACGAGCGAGCTCAACGGCACGGTCAACCTGTTGCAAGCGATGCGCCTCTCCTTCACCAGGAAGAATGCACCAGTGCGCACCCAGTCTCATCGGTAATGACCCGCCTTCAGCTTCCCGAAGCGCAAGAATAGCTTCCCAGGCATTTTCATCCATAGCCATGTCAATGCACCCCGTACATCCAACCTCGTGATACGCCGCGATTGCTGCTTTGAGTGCTCCCATCTTTTCATCAATAGAGAGTACCTTGGCCAGGTGCGGCCAAACGATGAGAAGCACGCATGCCTCACTCAGTAGCCCGGATGCGTTCCCGTTAGCATCTCTTTCGATTGTTCCACCGGCAGGATCTGACATTTGTTGAACCCCCATTTCCTTAAGAGCCTTCCCATTACACCAACACGAATGCAAGTCTTTTGAATCGATATAGATTGGTCTTTCATCCAAGTCGTCCAACATACTCGCTTTCGCCTCTCCATTGGTCATCGAATGCATCCAACCTTTGCACAAGATCCTCTTCTTCTCCGGATGTTCTTTCGCGTATTTACTGATTCTAGACCGGATCTCGGCAAGGTCTGTGCAACCATCGAGATTTACTTTCGCAAGGGATTGACCGAGCATTAGAAAGTGCATGTGACCGTCAATGAAGCCTGGAAGGACAAATCGTCCATTCAAGTCTTGTGTAGGAAGATCGCCATATGTTTTGAGCAAGGCGGGATCGGAAGCGCCAATGTAGGCAATCCTGCCATCCTTAATAAGCATGGCAGTAGGAGAGGACGAGGGTGCGGCTGCCCCATCAAAAAGTCGGCCATTAGTGAATAGGACGGTACTTTGATTTGCCATGGCGATAGGATGGGTTTGTTTATGAGTGAAGATTTAATGTATGAAAGATATCAGATCCGTGCCGAGATCGGAGATCCGAGATAGCTCCGCTTGGCTACCATCACATGACGGCGGAGACAATTAACGATGAAGAGAAGGCGAGCCAGCCAGACGGGCGACGTGGGAGTCTGTCTAGATATCTTCATAATCTCACAATGGTGGCGTATCATTTTCTTTAATCACTGGTTATGATTCAATAATCGTATTCGTGAAGTTAGCGTACCAAAGTCATATTTATATCTTCTCAGTCCTATCATGACGCCCAGTGTTTCCATTACTTTCAGCTTCTAACCAAGGCGCCACAATCACCTCATCGACAGTCCACATACTGTCTCCAGTCTCATTTGCTACTGTAGGGCCTGTGGCCCTCGTACTCCTTGTGCCAATGGTACCCAGCTTCGGTTTCCCATCCACCATTACAAATGAATTTCTTGAAGGTCGGCTCTCCTTCTTATGCTGCACAAACAACATACGAAACGACCCCACACAAGCGACTATTATCGCAACGTTTGCTTCCACGCTTGTCCAAACGAGCACCCATGGCACATCCATTTGTTTTTGAACTCCAACCGTGGTGACGGTAGCGCGAACGATAGATACGGCAATAGTGATTAGGACGAGGCAGAAGACCCCAGCTAGAGCGAGCTTCTGTCGAAGGGGTATACGCGAGCGCCAAAGGATGTTGAGAGGGATAGTCATGACTGTTGCTGTCAGCATACAAAATTACAGTCCTCTAGGGGATACTGACCGAGGACATCCGTGACCACGTCTAGAGAGCAATTCACCTTCATAGATATAAAGGAAAGATTCTGCTCTGATGTGCAATATGAACTCATCAACGCCTTATCATCCCCAAAGCCGCAATAGTAGGGCAGACTTGGAAAAGTTCCAACAAAGCATAGCAATGTCAATACCGTTACCGCCCACCATTGTATTTTCAGTGTCGTAATAGAGCTGACACCTAGCCCGTAGAAGAAGAGCAGAAACCCAAACTTGACACACCACAAGCATGTGTAAAGCAGAATTTGACAGATTACTCCGCCCGACGACAGTCGGTGCGCGTAGTACATAACGTTCGGTGGGATTTCCTCCGGTGGGATAATTCCGAGGGTGACATCTATGATGAAGTATGTGCTGTAGCGAATCGACGTTGCTATCGCACCGATGGAGAGGGCGAGCAGCCACGCGATGACGGTGAGAGCATCGTCCCAAAAGAACCGTCGAAAGGCACGCCAGCGCGCATAAAAGCGAAACGGTAAAAAGCAGAAGGAGAAGGCGATGAAAGTCCAGATCAAAGGCTAAGAGTAGTCAGCGACATGATTCAGAGTCCAGTCGAGAATATAAGCAGACGAACTAGAAAGGCGGATTTCCTGATCCGGGATCTGTCAAAGCCTTCATGATTCGTCCCGCTCGCTTGTCGCCCGATGAGCTGGGACATTAGTTACGGCGTTTTCCCCACCTCATATAATGTGTGACTAGACAGCAATCTGTGAATAATGGAATGGGAATTGGATGGACCGGACGCGACCCAGCGCAAAGGGTCGCTGTGTATTTGTGTCGGGGTAAAGCAGACAATTACCTGTTATCGGGGTGCATCCTTCCTCCTAAATCCCAACCCCCATGTGGGCCAAAGCTTTAGGACTCTAATGAGAGAATCTGATTTCGTCTACCTAACCCCAGCCAGGTACGCGGGAGAGGGACTCAGAGGCGTGAGCTAAGACGTACATGGCAACTCGTCCACGTCCCCTCCTTGCACCTAGGTATGCTGCCATGGCTACACATGCTTTACGCTCTGAATTAGCAGTATCTACGGGCATTGAAAGTGCGTGGGGGTACTTGCTTTTTGGATCCTTTCGCACGCAATGGGAATCCCTAGCCAATAAGGATTAGAGCGATTGTTGGAAGTGATCCAAAGGGGAAAGGTGTAATCGATACAAAACGGGATGCGACTAGGGCTGGATCATGCATGACGTCTGTGCGTTCAATGATCATCAGACAAGACACTAAAAGGAAGTATCCGTTCCGACAGTGGCATGTAAAGATTCGGTAGATAGAGGTAGGGTGAAACGTAGGCAAGGCAAAACTAAGAAGTGCACGGGGAATTATTTATATTCTAGCTAGGGTCCGGCTATCTTCTCATGCCAAGGAATGTCTCCTTTCTTTTGGGATTTCAGAATGGACCAGGATAGATGGTCTTTCAATTGTCCTTGCGCACTTTATTTACTTCTCTTGTAAATCTTCTTCAGGAAGGCTGCGAACACCTCTTTCTTGAGGCCTTCTGACTCATCGATCTTCTCAATCTTTGCCCTCAGATCTGCTACACGTTCTTCTTCCCACTGCTGGTAGAATTCGGCAAGCTTCAGCTCATGATACAACGCCTTGACCTTGGCCTCCTTTTCCGAGTCTTTCTGGCCATAGTTCTCCTCGAGCAGCTTGCGCTGTTCTGGCGTAACCTTCTTCAGAGCCTGGTTAATGAGCCATGAGCACTTGTTGTCTTGGATATCAGTCCCGATCTTTCCAAGAACCTCAGGATCCGCAAAGGCATCCAAGTAGTCATCTTGCGCCTGGAAGTATTCGCCCATGGGAATTAGAATATCGAGGGACGTCTGTAGGTTCTTCGGAGTAGCGGCGCCAACATAGTACAATGCCAGAGCTACTGGCAGATAGAATGAGTAGTATGCGGTCTTGAAGATGACGATGAAGGTAAACTTGTCAAGGCTGAAGTTGTCGAGATCTACGTGGTCTTCAGGGGCGGTCAACAAGTCACAGCACTGGCCAAGCTCGGTCTGAAAAGTGACCTCGTGGAACAGCTCTACAATATCAATGTAGCTCTGGTGCTGGCGGAAGTGCTTCTTCAAGAGCAGGTAGATAGATGATTCTAGCATGAAAGCGTCGTTGATGGCAATCATGCCGACCTTTGGTACGAGGTACCAGCAGGGATTGCCACGACGCGTCTTAGACGAATCCATTATATCGTCTGAGACGAGGAAGAAGGCCTGGAGCAGCTCGATCATCCATCCAAGAAGTGCAGGTTGGAAGTACTCCTCGGATGCCGGATCGACAGTCTTGCCTAGCAGAATGGACGAAGTGTCCACAACAGACATGCCTCGATTGCATTTTCCGCCGACGGTGTTGTAGTCCAGGGACTGAAGTCACGTGTAAGCCAAGATAGGGTTCACAGTGGATCTTGATCCATGTACCTTGACGAACCAATCAAGAGATTGCTGGGGCAGCTTGTATTGTTTGCAATGGCCCTCGAGATCAGTGCGGATGCGTGGCCACACGCTCTCGAATTCCTTGAGGGTGGTGGTGGAACGCTTCGTTTCTGGGTTGTCCCGGCCTGAGTTATGTGAGCCTGGGTTTACATCGGTGTATTTGCGCTTAGCCGGACTGGAAGCCATTGTCGGCGGGATTCAGCGTCACAGAGGATGCCCAAAGACAAGCAATCTCAATTGACAAAGCCCTCTACGTTTGGAGAGGCGAGACGAGGAATGGAGGACTGTGAAGAGTAATGTTGGACTACCAGCGGGCGGTGAGGGCTATTTTCAGCGGCATACCGGAGAAAAGTGGCTCCGATGTCCGGGATGTTGGTGTTGTGCCTGCCCCACTA
Organism: Periconia sp. TS-2; assembly: GCA_030378425.1. Classification (NCBI taxonomy): domain Eukaryota; kingdom Fungi; phylum Ascomycota; class Dothideomycetes; order Pleosporales; family Periconiaceae; genus Periconia; species Periconia sp. TS-2. Next base: position 240,509 of record JASNQO010000035.1, on the reverse strand, counting down.
CAAACAAGGCAAACTATACAAACACGGCAGCCAAGCATCACGGCACGCGTCGACGAGCTCAACCACCAAAGACGCGCCTCGGCCTATTCAACTTCTATCTCCGCCTCGGCCTCGCATGCGGCGATAGCGGTACTTCGCCCTTCACAATGGGCTCCCTCTCACAGGCCGATGAGGCCCAATTGAAGGCGCAGTTGCAGGATGCGGTAGTGTCCTGCTCGGAGCGCTGTCTCTATCAGTCGGCGAAATGGTGCATATCTCTGTCTCCCCTATAGCTTTGCATGTGTACTGATAATAGCATAGGGCTGCAGAACTGCTCACTTCTCTGCCATCGTCCGATGATGCTGGCTCCGTGACTGACGTAGACTCGCCCATGTCAGATGCAGCACCTCCGCGCACGCCCACCACCCTTCCCAAAGATGCCACAGAGTTGCGCTTGGAAGCCCGAGAGAGCCACAAATACCTCCTCGCCAAAACGTACTTCGACTGCCGCGAATTTGACCGATGCGCCGCAGTCTTCCTACCGATCATCCTTCCTAAGAGCCCGACGTACGCTTCATCGCCTCCTTCAGTCAGATCGAAACAAAAAGGGAAGGCGAAACTAGGAACATCCACCAAAGCATCTCTTTCTACCGACTCAGTGCATGGACTGAGCCAGAAAGCCTTGTTTTTAGGCTTGTACGCGAGATATATGGCCGGCGAGAAGCGTATGAATGAGGACAGCAAGATGATTTTGGGACCCGAAGATGGAGGTCCCACGGTGAACAAAGAGCTTCCTGGCATATGTGCGGTACTGGAGGAGTGGTTCGCCAGCTCGCCAGCTCGCGGTAGACAACCCCAAGGATGGCTGGAGTATCTGTACGGCATCGTCCTAGCTAAGGGCAAGAACGAAAAGCTGGCCATGGACTACTTCGTCAAAAGTGTGCATCAGAAGACATACAACTGGGGCGCATGGCAAGAGCTCATCAGTTTGCTTAGTACCGTCGAAGAGGTAGGCTTCCATGCCCTACCAAACACCAGATGCTAATGATACTCAGCTCAACCAAATCATTCCCCGTCTGCCTCAAAACATCATGACTTTTATATTCCACGTTACTGCCTCGCAGGAGCTGTACCAGTCGAATGACCAGGTTCATAATTCCCTTTCTCAGATTCTTTCCATCTTTCCAATGTCAGCGTTTTTGAAGACACAACGTGCGCTTTTGCACTACCACAACAAGGACTTTGAAGAAGCTGAGCAGATATTTTCTCACATCATAACAAGCGAACCCCACCGGCTCGATCATCTCGACAATTATTCTAATATCCTCTATGTCATGGGAATGCGGCCAAAGCTAGCCTTTATGGCCCAGCTCGCCTCCACCACTGACACGTTTCGACCCGAGACTTGCTGTGTCATCGGAAACTACTTTTCACTCAAGTCTGAACATGAGAAGGCTGTTATGTACTTCCGACGTGCACTGGTACTAGACAGAAACTTTCTCTCTGCCTGGACACTTATGGGACACGAATTTGTCGAGATGAAAAATACTCATGCGGCCATCGGCTCGTACCGCCGCGCAGTTGATGTCAACCGAAAAGACTATCGCGCATGGTACGGCCTCGGACAAACTTACGAAGTCTTGGAAATGCACTCGTATGCTCTCTTTTATCATCAACGCGCTGCTGCGCTTCGACCCTACGACCCGAAGCTGTGGATGGCGGTTGCTCAATGCTTCGGAAAGGTAGGGAAAGTGGCCAACGGCATCCGCGCATACAAGCGTGCACTAGTCGCAGGCTCCTATTACGATGCTGGCGTCGGCTCGTCTTTCGGCTCTGGTGACGTATCTGCGCTCGGCGGCGGCGTACTTGACCCAGAAGTTCTCTACCAGATTGCCTTACTCTACGAGCGCCTCCAAGACATGCAGGAATGTGCAGCATACATGGAGCTCGTATTGGCACAAGAAGAAGGACCCGAGTATGACGAGGTGAATTCAGACGTTAGCGGTGGAGTCGGCGTTACGCCTACCACGAGTAAGGCGAGATTATGGCTCGCCCGGTGGGAGTACATGCGTGGAATGTATCAAAGGGCTATGGAGCTTGCAAATGAGCTTTGTCAGGATGGTGTCGAGGTTGAAGATGCAAAGGCGCTCGTGCGAGACATTAGAGCAAGGATAGAACGAGAAAGGACAGACGGTCGCCCATCATAGGAAGAACAGTGGCGACAGTCGTTCAAAATGCGAACATTTTCCGGCGCATAGGTAAGATACCCGGGTTTGAACATTCGAATGCATGCCCAACAACGTTTCTCACGTTTCGTCGTCATAGCCTCAGAGCCTCATGAAAAATGTGCGTCATTAACGTGCTACACCGAAAGAGGTTAAAGTCACGCTACACGCGTGAACGGTTGGGTTACAAATACATCAAGATTTGTCACCATCCTATGAGTATCTTGCTCCATACTAGATGAATATCACATTGTTTTGTTTGCGATACACCATTTATAAGCGATACATAGACTGTGAGGTCATTGCAGTAGAAAACAATTAAAACCCAACTTTGGGAGAGCTCAATAGACGGCGCAATTCTTGAAAGTAGCGTAAATCTACGTTAATATAGACTTTCGGCACTCAATCCATCCTTTCTTGTACAGTATGGCATCCAATACATCACCCTTTCGCATCTCTGTTCCCCAGCAGAAGCTTGATGATATTGCAAGGCGTGTTGAGAGCTTCCCATGGCAGGCCATGACCACATTCGACCGATCATGGAAGTATGGTCCGCATCCTTCCGAACTGCGCGCGATATGCGATCACTGGTCAACATCCTATTCTTGGGGCAAGACCGAGGAACAAATCAACAGCCTCCCACACTATACTACCAGTATCCAAGGCCTCGATCTACACTTTATTCACGAGAAGGGCTCCGGTGATAACCCGCAGCCTCTATTACTAATTCATGGCTGGCCATACTCATTTATCAGCTACATGGACCTCATCCCGCGGCTGGCCCATCCCGAACGCTTCGGAGGTAGCGAAAAAGATGGTTTTACAGTCATCGTGCCTAGCCTTCCAGGCTTTGGTTTCTCCCAGAAACCTTCCGAGTTTGTCGCTCCAAGACGTATTGCGGACATGATGAATGAGTTGATGACTTCGGTGCTTGGGTATTCGACATACATTTCTCACGGGGGAGACTGGGGTTCCTACGTCTCTGAACTACTCGGCTTTCACTATCCCTCAAGTTGCATCGGCATCCACCTTACCATGAGCTCCGTGCGGCACCACGGCGGCGCCCCACGCAGCGGGGACTACGCGCCAGACGCCAGCGCCGCAGAAATAGCATTTGCCAGAAAAGAAAAAGAACTCTGGGATGGAGAAAAAGCATACAATCTGCTGCAGAGCACGAGACCACTACAACTTTCCTATGCGATGATGGATTCCCCAGTAGGAACTCTAGCATACATTCTGGAAGCCTTCCACGCGTGGGCCGACCTCCGTGATCGCAGTCTCACTCAAGTCTTTGACGTGAACAAGTTGCTAGATGAAGTTATGGTTTACCTCGTCACTGACACATTCAACACATCTACATGGATCTACACTGCAGATCAAGAGCAGGGTACTTGGACGCTACCGGCAGGCGAGAAGATTCGTGTTCCTGTGGGCATTCTGGCTTGTCCAGATCCGGTGTTTCCCATGCCACCAAGGGAGGTTCTGGAAAGGAGTAGGGATATTGTTACGTGGAGGGATGCTAGTGGGGGTGGGCACTTTCCGTTTTATGAGTGTGGGGATGATGTTGTCGAGGAGGTGTTGGGGTTCGGCAGGATAGTGAAGGAGATTCATGAGACAGCAACTTGAGTAGAATTGCTATGTCCAGCGTCTTGCGCCTTTGCCACGCCCGAGATCGATTCTAGCCACAGTACCAGAAAATGTAAAGAAACATTTCTGGTAAATTTCATCTCCGAAAGATTGATTGAAAGAGACAATGCTCCTCTAGCCTACGTAATATCACAGATGCCTGTACGCATGCATATCTGCAAGATGCATGTAAAGTGCGTGTGAAGTGCATAACAAACGATACGGAGGTCGGTGGTCCAACGCCTTGTCCGGCCGACGGCTTCCCCAACTCGACAGGGAGAGTCCCGAAACGAACATCACTTCCGCCTGCACGCTCAAGCGGACTGCAGGATGGCGTAGGAGGATGGCAATATCCTTGATGGAGACCATGTATTTAGTGGCAACGCTTCTTCATTTCTAATTTATAACATTCAAGGATATCAATGCTTGCGCTCTCCCAAGAAAATCTCTCCCAGACACGAATTATTGGAAACTTCACTCTTTTCAAGAATTGTGTTCATAGATATTCGGGTCTGCCCACCCAGGATCACTAGGCGAGCTCGCCGAATTCATCCCGCTATAACCTTGCGACACATCCACCAGCCACGATGTATCCTCCATCGGCACCGTGAACAATGTGTCCCATCCTGGCGCATTCATTAGGTCCGGAAATGCTATCGTCGGGGTGGGGCTATATGACGAGTATGTATTCATAGGAACCATACCCACAGCAGATTCGCCTTGAAGAAGATCGTTTGGAATCGGGCCATGCCCAGGTGGATAGTTCATTGGCTGTGGTTGCTGATGCAAGAATGTAGCAGATAGAGGTGGTGCCGGCGGAGCAGAGGCAACGTAAGCTTGTTGAGATACAGTTGCTGACGCCCGTAAAGCTGAACCTTGTTGAGGCGGTGAAGTATCGCGACCAACCGCCCTCGTCATCTTGTCGAACCAGTTCTGGATCTTCCTGACCCGCTGCTCGTAATGAAAGAAGATGTCCTTCTTCTTGTCACCTTCCCCTGCCCTTCCTACAAGCGCGCCGATCCGTAGAGCCAGATGCCGAAACACATGGTCGATGTTAAGTCGATGCCGGAGTTCTCGCGTTTGGAGTTCGACGTTTGGCTCGCGGCTCACAATGGCGAATTTTGCGGCTTGAGTCACGCCGAAGGAGAGTTGTATCCACTCCGAGTTGGTCAGGGCCATTTCTGACTTAGGAGGTAGCCACAAATACAGGTCCAAAAAGGACTTTGCGCTCTCAAGTCCTTCACACAGGATATTGAGATGCATGGCCGGGGACTGTTGAAGATTTCGTTCGAAGAATGCGACTTGATAGAGGAAGAGCTTTGCGATGTGAAATTGCATGAAAAGAAGATCTGCGACACTACATTAGGGTTATATCATAGAAACACGAAGAAGACGTACGGCTATCGCTAACATCAGTCGACAAATATATCCGGAACTCCTCAAGTTCGGAGCGGACGCGTACATATGCAGCCTGCGCTTCTGCTTCGGAGCTCGATTCTCTTGCGAGCGATTCTATGTTCTCGATGATTCGTTGTAATCGTATAACATGATACAGGTCCTTGTCAGTACGGTATTCAGCCTTCTGACCTAACGCTAAACAGCCTTCTTCTATATAATGTGTACATGGAAAAGTATTCATCTTGTCTAGGAGTTTAGATATCCTATACCATGTAAGCATGTTTTGTTGAAAAATTCCTTTAGGAGAGACGAACGTTGAAGAAGTATAAAATATGCCAGCAGCAGCTCGCTGCTCCTCCGGTCCCCAAACTTGACTTCCTGGTTCGCCGGGGACAAGAGGATCACGCTTATTTCCGTAGCTCTTCGGTTTACCACGAATAGGCTTCCGATCAAGCCTCATATCAACCGCTATAGACACAGCAAGTTGCAGGTATTGAGAATAGTACTTGGACCGCCCATGGTATTGATTCCTATACCTCATTAGCCGTGTTAGCCTAGCGTTATACCGACAAAAGCATCATACCATGCCAACACTATCAACAAACCCTGGAGATATTCCAGCTCTAGACAGTCATCGCCTCCATATAGCACCTTATCGGTAACCATTGTCTTGAATCGATTTCCCAACTTTTCCTGGGCCACTAGATCATGAAAACTAGCAACTGACAGTATCGCAAGAAACAAGAAGGGTTGCTCATGACGTAGCCTCGTGCCTGTAGCTTGCGGTGGGACAATGATGAACGGAAAATGTGGCATCATTTCCGACTTATACATCTCCACCAATGTATCCGCCCTCTCAGTTGTAAGTATATCTTCATCGATAACGTCGACATCGGACGGAGCGCTCGTAGCTTCGGAGGGGGCAGTCGCGGGGCCATCGGGCAAAGGTTGTTGCGAACTGTGCGTAGGATTTTGTGTTCGTAGGAGGTTCTGTACCTGCGCTTCGAGCGCTTGAATACGTCTTCAAAGGTAGTCAGTATACAGCTGGCACAGAGAAATGAACGGTTGTCGTACGAGTCGCGCTTTGCGGAATTGTCGCGTCGCTTAGCAGGCCGGAAGACGCATTGCTTTCCTAATCGCGCACACCTGTTGCTATGAGCCTCAGTGGCGCAGATGTCGCTCTCTGAAGTCGGTACCTATCGCAGATGTCATTTCTCTGTGACCGATCGCATCGTATCTTCAGTGAGAAGCAATTCTGGCACGTTTTTGAATAATGCAATTCGGTAGGCGAAGCCCGTCCCTTCTCTCCTTCATGATCCGTCGGTACATTGAGGGACATGTTCTTCGCTTCGTCTTTGGATGTGAAAGATGGTCATCGAGGTTTCTGCCAACAGATGTAGAAAGATCGTCGAGTACGCGGCACGCTGAAGCTATCTTATATCGTTGTTTCGACAGCTACTCTCCTGCCGGTCACGCATTAGGCACTCAGCCAAGTACGAGATGTCTAAGCAGCTGAACTGGTCATCAATCGCGAAGGTAAGCTAGAAGAGCACACAGGCATACAAGCGGGAACAGCATGGTAGAAGTGTCGCATTGGAAGAGGGGCAGGTGATGAGCCTTGGCCACGGGGCGTTCAGGGCGTTAGTCTCCCCGCGCCCTGATTGGGATGGTTCCGGTGGCTTTGAATTTAGTGTTGTTGTAGGTCAAATCAAAAATGCTGCAGGTATTTTGGCGTAGTATCCACGTAGAGATATTGAAATAATGAGATTTTTGGGACATGTAGTACAATATTTCAGTTTGCGAATCGGTTTATCGGTTTAGAGCTTATACATATCAGCTCAAGCGCACAGAGTGCTTTCGGGGCCGACATTATAGCCCCGCTATCACGACCACTCTTCAACGTGGCAGCCTAGGATAATTTATTATTAGCTCATTTCCCATCAGAACGACCGTCACCAAAGACGGCAATAACACGTCATGAGAGAAAAGAATTGCTGATGAAACAGACCCATTCATTGATGCAAGTCCAGATGATGATTAAAGGAAGAGTAAATACAAAGAAGTCCTCGTAACCATATAAACGTTTTCCGCATTACGCACTGCCGGGACCAAAGTAACTCTTCGGGTATCACAAATAAGAAGAGCGCGTCAAACGAGACTCTGGCTACCAGCTGGAAGAAATTGCTTCCTTTGAACGATTCCGCTGTTCTTCTGGTCGTTCTCGTCCGCTGTATGCGCCCGTAAACGCCATATTACCGTCGTCGCTGAGGTGTACCTGCTCGCGCTGACCCCCTTCATTCATAAGTCGTAAGGCGCTGTGTCCATATCCAGATGGATGGCGTATTTCAAGGTCCTTCAAACGATCCCACCGGATCCTGGAATGGGTCGGATTGTCATTTCATCGTATAACGATCTTCGGGTTTGCCTTCCCTCTCCACAAAGACGGCGGTACCGTAAACACTGACTTGCGCGAAACCCAAAACCTCGCTCTCGCCAAAGCCCATACCAACAATGGCGTTGCCTCCACGGCTGATGCAATCTTTGATCATCCTCTCAATCGCCTGATCGCGCGCATTGTATAACATATGGGTCAAACTCTTCGCCTCGTTCCCATTGCCCACAGCTTTCAAGAAACTCTTCGTGTCTTTGCGCGCGCAGGTGGTAAGACCGTGGACGGTACCAATGACTTTTAAGACACGGTGACCAGGCAGGCTGTCGGTGGTTGCAGTTAAAACGGAGCTTGTGCGGCAGTGAGGTTCGGTCTCCGGCGCTGGATCAGCTCGAAAGCTTGGGGCATTCCCCTGGGGGATCATCATCGTCGAGCGGCGGTTGGTCAACATTGTGGCAATTGTTTATATAAATGGTAAGAGAAGTTGACTTTGAAAAGAGGATTAAAATAAAAGATACGAAAGTCGCGCCGAATTGAGAAGTGTTCGATCGATGTCAGAATGTCTGGAATGACAAGATGTGGAGACCACCGACGAATGACACAAGTGATACGAAGATGTGATTCCAAGCTTTGGGCGCGACATCTTAGGATAATAAAGACTTTCCAAGGCCGATCCATCGTTCTTGCGCAGAATTCTGAAACGCGATGCTATAATGCCTCTCCACCCATCCATCGAGGGCGAATTGCTTGATAGCCCGCGCCACCAACGGAGCGAGCGCGGAGCGTTTCTCCACGACTCAAAAGAAAACTTTTCCCGGATTGCAATATAGTCGAGTACAATTGTTGAGAGTCGGCCAGATGTTCGCGCGGAGCGGGCGCGGAGCTGTAGGGCTGTCTTGCGTTTCAGGCAAGTGTACGCGAAATTCTGTAACAGTGGTGCTGGGCCTCGATGTCGCGCACCTGCAGAGGGGGTTTCGATCATCAGATATGATACCTGGATGAAGCTATCAATAAGAGCGAGGGAAGGGTCTTGATACCATCTGTTGTTGCCAAGGTACTTTCACTCCCGTCTCCCTCCCTCATAGACGGGCCAGAGCGAAAGCGAAAATTATGCCATTGATGAGGCGTCTTCAAGGCGTTCTTGAAATGTGCTTGGCTTTGGTTAAGGTACCTTCGTACAACGATTCAGAGCCTAAAGAATGCGAATGCGGAGACCGCGGAGGCGTGCGTCATCGAATACAGATCTCGATCAGAACCGACCTTCTCGCCTTTTTCGACCATAATTCAACTCATCATGGATAGTGCGGAATTACGTGGCCTCAGGTATCAGCTCTGTTGTTCTGATTCATAGTCACAAGCCGTAGCATTGCAATTGCTTCTGCTCATCTCGGTTGCTGGTCCAAAAAGCCAGACGCGGAACAGTCGGGCTGCAAGCTTTCTCTATCCATTGGCAATGCACTTGGCAGTCATTACCCAAGAGCTCTGCCAAATCTCTCCAATGCTTCATCGTCTACAAGGCTGACATGTATACATAGGCTATTCGCAACTGCTTCTGAGTATGTCTCCTAAAATTTTCCTTGGCTTGATCAAAATCAAAATCATTTTCATCAATTACGAGCACTTTCGCAGATGAATTTGATGATATTATTCAGTCAAGACTTAAATGTCGTCTACAAGAAAAATACAATTATAGTCTGATGTATTGGCGTTCATAATCAAGGAATGGCTTTCTACCTCCTCTGAACGGACAACCCGGTACCACTGCCACTACGAGATCAGCAAGCGCATCCTTTTTCGAATGCATCCCTTCTATCCAATAATATGATAGATAAAAATGCTATAATAACCATAGCGTAGTCACAGGACCAATGGAGACCTAACTGATCCCGATGATGCAACCTAGCCATTGAGGTGCTCAATTGGACAGTACCACACAACAGCAGTATATATTGAGAATAATCATGAATTTTCATTCTTCTGGTTTATGAGCTTCTGCATTCTGTACCCTGGTGTTTACTTACTATTTCAACTCGTACAGGACCTAATGGCACGCTCGAAGGACCAAAAAATCGGTGAGGTCACTAAAGGGCAGCGAAAGGGACCACTCCCAGTCACAGTGCTGTCTGGATTCCTTGTAAATCCTTTGGAATCTTGTTCACGTCACATTTTCACTTACCATCATACAGGGCAGTGGGAAAACAACTCTCCTCCGACACATCCTTCAATCCCCCGAGCATGGCCTTCGCATTGCGGTCATCGTGAACGACATGGCTTCTGTCAACGTCGACGGTAACCTCATTTCACAATCGAAAAACACAAACAGTAGAGGTACAAAGCAAGAGGCCACCAATGAAGGCTTTGTCAAAGAGAAAGTCATTCAGATGCAAAATGGCTGTATATGCTGCACTCTGCGGAGTGACCTCCTTACCGAACTCGCACGCTTAGCATGGAGCGAAAATGCCTTCGACCATGTCGTCATTGAGAGCTCGGGTATCAGTGAGCCGCAGCAAGTTGCGGAGACATTCTCGGCCGAGCTGACGGAAGCAATGGTAGATGCGGAGGGAATGGAGACGGAAGAAAAGGAGACGATTCTCAAAGTGTCAGTAATCCTCCCGCTCACTGAAATATTTCCAGCTAATACATATCACAGTGCTAAGATAGGTGGTCTCAAATCCATCGCGACCGTCGACACCATGGTCACCGTTGTGGACGCCTTTCGCTTCTTCTCGGAATTCGACACTGCGGAATTTCTTCAAGACCGCTTCGGTAAAGACGAAGTGCCTGAGGAAGACCAACGAACCATCTCCGATCTTTTCGCAGATCAGATCGAATTTGCGAACATCATTATTGTAAACAAGGTGGATCTCGTCGACAGAGATACCCTCGGGCGTGTGCGAGCATACGTCAAAGCGCTCAATCCCACAGCGAAGATTGTCGAAGCTAAATACTCCAAAGTAGATGTGAGAGAAATGTTGAATACTGGAACGTTTGATTTTGCAGATGCAATTGCGAGTCCGGGCTGGCTGAGAAGTCTGCATGAGATGACGACCATGGACGTCAATGGAAAGAAGAGAAAAGCACCGAAGCCGGAGACCCTCGAGTAAGTTCAACCTACGCAATCTTGTTCGTTTCGCTCACATGTGCCGCAGATATGGCATTGGTAGCTTCGTATACCGTGCGCGACGTCCATTTGACCCTCTGAAGTTATATCGTGCCCTAGAAGGAAAATTCATTCTCCTCCAAGACGAAATGGAATCTGACGATTCAGACGATGAAATGAGCATTGCAAGTTCCGACACAGAGACACGTAGCGCACACACCCGAGACTCAGATGAGTCTGGCGAAAACGCCTCACATCACCTTGACCAGTTCAACGCCAAGGCGATCCTCGCCAACAAAAAAGCCAGTCCTAATTTTAGCGGGCTGCATCGCAGCAAGGGGATCTTTTGGCTGGCGACACGCCCCAATCAGATGGGCTCTTGGAGTACTGCCGGCGCCATGCTAACGCTTGGCTCTGAGATGCCATGGTTTTGCACAGTCCCTGAAGATGAATGGATGGCAGATGATGATACCATCAGCAACATCAAAGCAGATTTTCAGGGTAACTGGGGCGATCGAAGACAAGAGTTAGTATTCATTGGGGAAGGTCTAAACGAAGAGAGGTTGACAGCATTGCTCGACGGGTGCTTGCTGGGTAAGGGAGAGATGCGGAAGTGGGAGAAAGTGATGAGGAACAAGGTCTTGACTGACGAAGGGAAGGAGGAGAAGTTAAGAGAGATGTGGGATGATGAATATTGGGCCGAGTGGCCAAAGATGGAAGATGTAGAGAGCGAGCATGATCATGGGCATCATCATCACAGTCATAGAAATCACTGAGGACAATATATTCTCCATCATCAACAGACTCGCTAGTTTCATTCAACACTGGAAAGACTGACGGAAATGTAGCCTATACGCATGTTACTTTACAGCGCTTGTTCGAAATTGACTTTGGACTTGCCAATGGCGAATGTGTTTCCCCACCTATTACAACATCGCATAGATTCCGAGGTTAAAGTCAGGGTACTGTAAGACCTACGAATGTATCTCAACCATTAAAAGACTTAGCAGTGCTACATCGTAGGTCACTTTCCACAGGCACCTGTTGTGTAACATCACGTAAGCTTCTACAGTGAGACATTGCTCCTCACAAATCAATCAAAGAAACGACCATTTCGCTAGACTACCAGGCTGATCTGATTGGCTCACTGGTATTGATCATGTGTGCTTGCGAAGGATCTCGAATCGTTCGTGCTTACACGGGCTAGCTCATGGCATTGCATAATAGATATATAATGGGCTAGTATTCCCGAGTACAAAGAGCAAATGTCCCACCTTGTAGCTTCGACCCGTCCATCATAACGAATAGACAAGTGACCCTACAAATCAAACATGTACCTCAGATCCTTCCTCGTGTCAGCTCTGGCAGCCGTCAGCCTAGCCCAAAACGCCTGCACAGGCGACAAGTCCATCGCCGGCTACTGCACGACGCTAACATACATCGACCGCACCACCACCGCAACCAATCCGCCCACCACCTCCCAGTGCCTGGATACATGCCGCGGCATCCTTTCCGACGCAGGCGACTGGATCGTCGACTTCACCGGCCAACCACCCGGCTACATCGACAACATGGTCGGCTATCCGTGCGGCTTTAGCGTCGGGAGGGGAGCAGGCGAACCCAATGATTATAGCTTTTCAATGCATAACCAGGACATTATTGATGTCTTGGATGAGGTGAATCAGCGGTTTGGGGGGTTGCATGGTGGAAGTGTGGCAGCGGAGGGGACGATGAATTGTGAGGGTCATTTGGCGACTTGGTATGTCAACTGAGGGTGCGTGACGGGGGGGAAGATAAAACCCCCAGCAAGGGACCTGAAAAAAAAAAAACAAAGAAAGAGGCTTGAAATGTGCACTTTCGTTTAGCAAAGATGTCAAAATCTCAATTGTAATTTACAAGTCTACTTAATGAAAGTCTCGAAGAATATTCATCGTACCAAAGTTGCACAAGTATTCTAGCCGCTAGATGGTGACTTCATCCCCAAGTCTACATCCAATCTAAGCCTTGGCACCACCGCAGCGCGCAACACACTTGTCAACCATGCTCACAATCTGCGGAGGCAGCTGCGCGCGAAGCGGCCCAAGATCATCCCCATCAACCTTGCCCGCAGAGACGGTAGCATTGGTCCCGGACGTGCTCTGCAAGAAGGGCGTCGTCCCCGGATCCTCGGAGCTCAGCATGACAAACGCCGCAGCAGGCTTGCAGGCGGGCGAGTCGTTGACCTGGAAGTGGATGCTGCCCTGGGGGAACAGCGTCCCCGTGTTCTTGGTCAGCTTGCCGGGGACCTGGGGCGTCGGCGCGCCGTCCTTCAACAGCCCGATCTCGAGCATGTAGCCAAAGTCGAACTCGCCCTCGACGGCGTAGAAGAACTCGTTGGCGCGCGGGTGCACGTGGGGGATGAAGAGGCCGCATGGGCCGAGGGTGGCGTAGTTCAGCATCATGCCCGAGCCGAGGAGAATGGGAAATGTTTCGATGCTGGCCTGAGAAGACTGTTAAAGACAGAAGCATATTTGGGAGGCTTGTTTTGGGGACACTTACGGCGCTATTAGTACCTCCATGTCCGGCGGGCACTGTGACGCTGCCCTTGCTGAAGTCGAAAACAGTGGCTTTGGCAAGGTCCTCGCTGTCGATGAGTTTTGTTCCCGCGTCGGTAAGGAGCTTCTGGAAACGCTTGATGTGGGTTGGAGTGGTAATGAGGTCCGCAAGCAGTTCCGTGTTATCGGCAGGTGCGTCTGCTCGTGGGACGGGTGCCCCTGAATGAGGCAATGCGTTGGTGACCCCAAAGGCCAAGGCGGCTACAATGGCTTTCGAAATCGTGGAGGGCATGGTTGCTGGAGGTGAAAAGGTGTCCTTTCAGGTATTATGTTTTCAAAGAGATGAAGGGTTGAGAAAAGACTAACAAAAAAATTATGCAAAAGGCAATGTACTGGTTAAGAGAGCTAAGATCTGAGTGTGTGAAGCTCTGAAGAATGTCGAGTAGTTGCCATTATATATACTCTTCTCCAGTGAGGCCGTGCCCAAGCTGAGCCTTCCATCGAGCACGGAAATTTGTAATGATCCTTCAAAAGTGCATTCTCAGCTGAAAGCAACCTCATCTCTTGGGTAGGCAAGGTGGAGATGACCACCGAATAGCTGTACGCTACTAGGGCGGAGCACGTGGCAGTGTAAGAAGGTACGCTAGTAAAAGTGCGGATCCGAAGCATACGCCATGTCTTGTTAGTCAAATTCAGAGCTGAAGACTGGAACGGAAACGATCTCGGGATACTTGAACGGCTCTAAAGAGTCCTTTACCATGGATCGAAAACACTGGGCGAATCCTGTGTCTCCCTAGACGATCTACAAAAGGTTTTTCGGCCCTTCCTAACCCCTCTTATTTCTATTGACCCTGAGGACTACTACATCTGTGTAGCAAAAGAAATCGCGATCATCAAATGTAATGTGTACCGTTTACAGCCCTGACAAATCAGCGGTCAAAGCTATGCAGTGAAAACCATCAATGTAGCCCAAGAGCAGACCAAGCCATCGCCGCTCAGCTGCTGGCCAGAAGCAATAGTGGCAGTACGCTGTGTATGTGCCGCCAGTACGCCGTCGATACTCATCTCAATACGCTGCAGGTACGTTGCCGATACGCCAAAGGGTCCGTCGTCGATACGCTCTCAATACGCTCTTAATACGCTGCGCGCTACGAGAGCTATTCCTATTTCAGTCATAAGCATGAGTTTTAGCGTCGGTCCATGTATGTATCCTTTGAACGTTGAGCTGTAACTACGCTATGCAAATCTTACGCTAAGTCCAACTCGGGCCTCAAGCCTCGCCCTATGCTACTTCATTTGGGTGGGGGGGGGGTGCCGTTGTAGGGACAATTTTCCTTTCAGCAGTCCCAGAAGACTCTTACACTACAAAGAAGCGTGCAATTCCTCGATTCAAGAATTTCCGTCTTGTTTCTTCGACTTCGGAACCCCATTCTCTCCCATTTTTTTTAAAAAAAAAATATCATGGTTTTAGTATGTTCTTAGCTCCGTGGCACGCAATGAAGGGGCACCAACCCCAATCCCAAAAATGCCATAGAAAGCCATTAATTGCTGCAACAGCACCGGAAAACTGGAAAAGATCAACTAGGAAAGTTGTAGTAAACTACCCTATTTTACCCAACCATACACGAGACCATGCCTATCGCAAGCGCCGTCGCCCTCACCCCTCGATCGATCGATCAGCGGCCGTCTTCGCGTCCATGGGCGTCGCGCGCGCATACATACATACATACACAAAACACGATTTGCATTAGAAATAGATTGCTCCCCCACCACTACCACCACACCACTACCATGACGCCATACCATAACATGACATGATATGACATGACGCGACACGACACGACATGCTACACGCCAACCAACCCAACCAAGTCCAAAACAGGAATTGCGGGCATTGTGTTTTTTTGTTTTCTTTTCTTGTTTTTGGTTGGTCCGCTGCAAATGTGTGTTTGGTTCGACAAAACACAAGAAAAGCAAAAAATGTCAACAAAATGTATGATCATGATGCGGATAATAGATAGCGCGTGGGCAGACACGATTTTGCAAGCGAAAAAATTGGCCATAGTTTTTTTTGAAAACTCTTCTTCTTTTTTGATCACGAAAAATTTCCAGAGGAAAAAATTCCAAAAAGAAATTTGATAAGCTATAGAACAAAAATGCAAAAGCAAACGCAAACGCAAACGCAAACGCACGCGCAATAAGCAACAAATAGCAGAACAGAACAAGAGCCCAGATAACCCAGAACGCCCGCGGAGAGAGGGATAAAAAAGGTATCGATAAAGGAGAAGAGCCCTTGCCGCCTGTTCCTGTGACCATGACCCGTGAAACGCCAGTGCCTTTGTATACAACGAGGAAAACAGGAGTACTCAGACCAATTAACACCAGAGAGACTGGAAGGTACGCCGACCTAAACCAGATCCGAAACTCCTCGCCTAGTTAATCCAAGAAACTAAAGCCGCCGTGTATGGCGTGCTTGAGCGAGGTCGCAAGCTTGAAGCTGGAGCTCGCTGGGCGGTAGCAGGTCACCCGGCGTACGGCTTGCTTGCAGACGCGAAGCTAGCTACTAGACGCGGTGGGCCAGGTATGGGGGGAAACAAAGCATTAGATGCTAGGTAGAAGCAGATGCTTGGAGCGTTCAAGGTGCTGTACTCGTCGCCTCTTGTGGCTGCTTAGATACGGCCTCAGCAACAGCTACGACCTCCTCTTGTGGAGCAACAACGCTGTTCTCATCCGAGAAGATCTGGATCTCAGCCTCCATCTTGACAGGCTCGGTCTCTGCAGGAGCAGCATCCTCCTCGACCTTCTTCTTCTCCGGGGTTGGGCAGCTGAACTCAAACTCCTTGGACAACCCACTTGGCCTTTCCAGTCCTGCGTCGACGGTGACATATGTTTCTGCATCACATCCCTCAGCGTAGAACTCGACAGCAGGCAAGTCGCTCAACGGCTTGCGGTCCTCGTCCATGGCATCTTGGGCAATCTTCCTCAGTCGGGGCAGTTTGACATTGTGCTGCTCGGCTGGCTGCTCACCAGTCTCCATGGCATCAGTGGAAGACTGGTGGGTGCGGGGCTGGGAGGGCAAAAAGTCTGGAGGGGGAATGTTTTCCTTGCCCCGCTCCTCGTTCCTCAGCTTCGTGTCAACGTCATCATCGGAGCTGATGTCGAGGACAGAGGCGGAGTGCTCCATGAGGTTAGCAGCCTCCTGCTCGGGCGTATCCTCGTGGATCTCGAAGAACCAGCCCTTGGGCATGGACTCGTCGAGGCCAGAGACATGGCTGGGAGTTGCAGCAGGCGTGGCAAGCGAGGACTTGGGAGTGTAATTGGGAATTGATCCGCTGAGGGCAGCATCAATGGAGAATGGCAGAGCAGGGCTGCTGTGGGAGAAGGTTGGAGGGTCAACACGGCGGAATGGCGAGCTTGAGGTGCGGCGCTTAGAGAGGAGACCCACTCGCTTGTGCTTGGGAGAGCCGCGGCTGTGGCTGACAGGAGTTGAGTTGCTGGTGTTGGGCGAGGACAGGGCCTTGCGAATAGATGGGATGGAAGGAGATGCTGTGAGGGCGGGGCTAGGCTTGGAGGGCGAAGCCACGAGCGAGAACTTGGAGGGCTTGGAGAGACCGTCTGAAGTTTTGGACTTTTTGGTTGGAGAATTGAAAATGGAGGGGTCGACGTTTTCCGAGTCCTCTTCTTCGAAAACAATGGTACGGGATCGCTTGCCGGTGGAAGGAGTCAAGCTCGGTTTGAGCGGAGAAGTGAAGTTGGCATTGGGTGTGATGGCTAAGAGCATCACGTTTAGCCACCTTGAACTCTTCTCTTTGCTGTGCATTGCTTACCGTTTTGCCTATTTTTGGCGCTCTGAAGAGCCTGTAGACGCGGCGTGCCGAGTTCAGCAAAGGGCTGGCGCGTAGAGAGGGCCATGTCGACGTGTTTACGTGAGTGAGAGAAGGGATGAAATGGATAACACGTAGAGAAGAAGTCCTGAGAAGAGCTTGATCAAGAGCCAAAGTGCAAGCTGTAAGCAATTGAAGGTGTGGCAAAGGTAGATAGCGGGGTCGGACGCGGTTTTTGCTAGGACAGGCGTAGACGTGTCGTCGTAGCAACGATGGCAATCTTCCCGTCTTTGGTATCCAGCAACAAGAGCGAGAGGAAGAAGAATTGACGGCAGGGAGGGTGGAGAGAGGCGGTGGAAGAGGACTTGGAACGCCGGCAAGCCTGGGAGAGAGAAGGAGAGGGAGGCGACGGCGGTGCTAGACTATCTATGGGGAGCGTGGAGCGTGGAGCGTGTGGTAGCACTCAACGCGTTCCCGATTGGGCAAGCGTGACGGGGGCCGAATCGCGTCCCTTTTGCGCACCCACGCACGCCCACGGCCGTCGCACTCGCTCCGACGCCAGGATGCCCGCCAGGTTTGTACGCGACTCGGCCTGCTGCAGCCGCAATGGTTGGTCTGCGCAATCTACTGTCCCCGGATAGCGTGCGCCACTCCAACGCGGACGCGGTGCGAAAGTAGAACGGCAGTTTGCAGCGTGCATACTACTCCTCATGTCTGCGCTGCCAGTGGCATGCCCTGTAGGCGCTTCGAGTAGCACAGCTTGCGGCCATGGCTGCCATTGTTTGCTCGTCGGCCATTCACAGGCCATTGTCCCGCTTCGAATGTTCCACTCGACGGCAATGGCTGCATATGTCGACAAGCTGTGCGTCCTGCGAGGCTGCTCGCCGTGTTTCATCGCGTTGAAGCCGCTCCAACTACCGAGCGCGTCGAGGCACTATGCACCCCAACTCGACACTCATGCACGCAATTCTCGCAATTCGTTGGTGTCTTGACGGATCCTGTCTGACCATCCTCGTAGCATTGTTTCTTAGCACCACCATCTACATTTATAGACCTATAGCAATCTGTCAATTGGGCCCGGTTATTCATAGAAGTGGTCATATTGGCGGCTTCGCTACTCGCCGTAGACATTGCTATATGCCGACCTACATGATCACCCAGCTCAAACGTCATCGTCTACCCTCGCAGATGCAGGACTCAAGCCATTGGCCTGCATTGACCATAAAGGACAGAATATTCATCGTCTCTGGCCATATCATCTCGTCTTTTTGAGCCACTTCCTCGAGCATCACACATCCCTCCACGACCTCACCGGAGACCCCTTCTTACTGGCATTAGCGCGCCAATCCATATCATCCTTTATGCTTCCATACCCACTACTACCATTGTTGCTCCCTGTGACACCCCAACTCGTATGCCATTCGTGCTGTTGCTTCTCTCCCTCAGAGGTGTCCGGCGCGTCCTCAACAGTAGGCGCCTTGTACGTCGAATAACTCTTCACTGACCTATTATCTGCCTCCTCTGTCCACCTCCTCTCGTTTTCCTTTACCCACGAGTCCCTAGATGCAGCCTTTGAGCTGTGCTGGGATTCAGAAGATCCTCTCGTCGAGCATATCGACTCCTCTTCTACTGCTCGACGCCAAGAGTAGGGGTGCACTGTTGCAGTGCCGGAGGTGGATGATCCACTAGATGACTGGGTATGGATTGAGTGGATGTCTGCCTCAGATTGACGAGCTGGAAACGGGGTGTCAGACATGGCGCGAGGTGGGGAGAGGCGAGAGTAGAATTCGTCCACGTCTTGCTTCCACGAAGCGTTCGAGCCGGCTGCATAAGAGGCCGGCGCTGGACTACGGGCGCTCTGCTTCCAACACCCATCCTCTTTCCACGAGTCCTGAGATACTGCTGCTGAGTGAGATGATTGCGGCCAAGCATCTTCTCCCCAATCCCTACTCTCTTGCCGTAGCATTATTGAAGTCGTTGCAGATCGCCGAGAGGAAGGCGATGCAGATAACCTGCGTGAACCGGACACAGAAGTCTGCCTTGAAGGGGCCGGCCAAGATTGCTTGACTTGAGATGGTGCCGGAGAGGGCCATGCACCGGGTAGTGATGGTCGATGAGATGCTGCGGGCGAAGGAGGCCTGGCTGAAGACGAAGAAGCAGTTGACCAGCAGCTAGCACCGCCGGTAGTGAAAAACTTTGTGGGCGTCAAGTTGCCTTCATCTTGCTCGTGATGCCTCCTGCCTTTTACCTTCCTATTTCTTGTACGGAGCTGCTTGTCTTCTTCATGCCGTGCTTTCTCATCCTTCATATATCGCTCCACCTTGTGTCTCTTCCTTGAATGGTGTGAGGACGATCCCTGCTTCTTGTGTGCTCCCTTCTTCTTATCCTCTCTCCTAATCTTCTGCAATCTCCACTTCATCGTCTCCCCCGGCAATCCCGAATCATACTCCCCATCCTTGTCAACAACAATCACTCGCCCATCCTCACACTCAATCACAACCTGACCAAAAGTAAGGGGCATAGGTATCCACACAATATCTTCTTCTTCCTCTTTCGGACTGTTCCGGGTCTCTGCGTCCTCTTCTTCGTCGCCTATTATCTTGATATTAGCCAAGTCCTGCATCTTAGCAAGACTCCTGCTCATGTCCCCGCTCACTGCCCTCGCTACCTCTTCACTCCAATCCGCCTCTACCTCACTCTTATTCTTCATTTCCTCGGTGTAGAAGTTTCTATCAACTGTGCCAAAGCCCGGTTCGTATCTCGATGGGATTCGCATGTCGCCGCCGTCGTCTACAAAACTGCCCGTATAGGTCGAGCCAGATGCAACTGTAACAGTGGTGCTCTCAATCCACTTGTTAATGTCCCACCTGCTGCGGCGTGGTACGCGCTGTGGTAAGCCGAGGCCGTCATCGACAAAGGATGGAGGTGTTATGGACGTCATAGTGTCTAAGAAGAGAGATGAAAGGGTGGCAGGAGTAAGCCGAACAGAGATTCTACAGTCGGTCAAGTTGAGTCGGCTATTTTGCGCGAGTGAAACATATAAAAGACCAGACGGTGGGAGCGCTTAGATAACAGACTGGTAGGAGTAGAGCAAGAAAGAAAACCGCACGTGAAAGGACCCAACGCAAGAACAGAGGCTAAGCAGAAAACAAACGGTATCTAGACATGAGGGGATTCTACCATCCTCATTCCCATGTTTGTAGCACTTCGAAGAAACCTCACAGCTTTGCCTTCTCCCTCTTCTTCTCCTCTTCCCACTCCTCCTGCACCCTCTTCATCCTCCACCAGCTCACCAACGCCGCCCCCGCCGCAATCGGCGGACACACCCAAAGCAAAAAACTCCACCACCGCGGACTCCCCCGCCTAGCCTGCTCCAACACCCTCGAAACCTCCTTCTCAAGCTCCTCCTTCCCATGATCGTTCCACACGACTACACCCCTCCCCGGTCCCCGCCGCAAACACCTCTCCGCCTTCTCCCGCACATCCCCCTGGCTAACGACACGGTTCCGCGCATCTTCCTCGCTGAGATGCGCATCCCGCGCCCGTAATCGCTGCATTTGAATCTTGGGATCGGTCACGCCGACGACGAGTATTGTCCCGCAATACCGCTCCCACCCGCTCTCAAACAGCAACGGTACGTCGAGCACTACCGCCCAGTGCCCCTTCAAATACGCCCACACCATCTGCTTGTACATTTCCTTGCGCACGGCGGGGTGCACGATGCCATTAAGGACTTTACGGTCGCGCTCGCGCTCTTCGCCAGAGCCGAAGACGCGGCGGCCCAGGGCAGGCCGGTTGAGCGGTCGTCCTTTGGGCGTCGACTCGGGGAGGAGCAGGTCTGGCGTTGAGGGGAGAAAGTGCTTGACTATAGCGTTGTAGCCTGCAGTGCCAGGTTCGACGACCTGGCGGGCTATGAGGTCGGCATCGACGATGGGGAGGGAGTACGGTGGGCGGGAGAGGAGGGCGGAGACGGTGGATTTGCCTGTTGCGATGGAGCCTGTGAGGCCGAGGAGTAGCATTTTGACTGATTAGTAGTATGAAGCTCTAGAAGAATGACATCTAGAATGGGTGCTGCCCAAGGTGCGGATGTTGTTCACATTGCGAGCTATGGGGTCATGGTTGTCGGCGGGGCGGCAATGGAGCTCCAACTACCTCGGAGCTTGGGCCTAGCGGGGGTTCCAACCATAGATCAAGAGAACAAAAACACATGGAAATCAGCGCGCTGTTGAACATTTTAAAATAGGTTTCTCCGCTATGGCTCCTCGCGTCCCGCACGCTGATATGTTCAGCAATGGAAAATAATCGTCAGTACGCCTTTAAACGCCGTCATTTGTTCCTCCGCCGACTCATATGAAGTAGAGGGTATCGAGGATCATACTCATCCAAGAAACAAGCCGTGACTACAGGAGTCATAGGACTGTCAACGACGCTTCCCCCGGCCCTGAGCTCCAAATTAGTATTCTATCGGAACGGAATGACATGCACAAGCAATCTCACGAAAGCGTGTGATCACTTGCAGCATCTCCATTCTGCTCCATCTTTACATCATCACTGCCCACCAACACTCTAGTCTGCAGCCTGCTACCGTCTGCCGACCCGACACCTGGCGTACAAGCTGCGACCTGCCCATTCTCATCGATGAATTCGAAGTTGTAGCGCGAGAGGAGGTGCGGGATCGCCGAGAGCTGCGGTCCGTATCTTGCGGTATTATCGTAGAGCTCGAAAAGTGGGACAGCTAGGAGCTTCATGTTCTTTGGGACGCTAAGGACCTCTGTGCCGTTATTAGTTTCTAGCGGTAACAGTCTAGGTAGGATCAACTTACTACTTCGCGGAAGCTGAATAAAGTAGAGCTTCTTACACTCCTTCGGCCGTGTGACATGTGCGGGGATGAAGGGATACATGAACGTCTCGAAGTTTGGTCGCCACCATTGGGCAAGTGTGTCACCAATCTCCCACTCGTCGTTGACCCCCTCGCCTGTGAATTGTGTCCCAACCGGTGCAAGGCGCTCATTCAGCCTTGCCTTGAAGCCCTCGATCTCGTCGTCTTCGGCGCGTAGGTAGTCTCCGGGTCTGCTTAATCTCAGTATTCGCTAAACTGTATATATTTCGGGTCGTGTTCTGACAGTTTGAAGAAAGCGTTCGCAATCTGCAGCATCAAGATGTGCGGATGGTTGTGCTCGTGGCAGACAAGCACGCCCTCACACGTCCGTCGCATGCCATGCTCTTGGAAATGCTCCTCAAGCCGCTTAAGCCTAGCTAACACCGAAGGGTCCTCCTCTGGCTGTCCATCTTTTGTACCAAAGGTGTAGTTGCTGAGTGGGTATAGGCGGATGGTCTTGGGTTGGTTTGCGTTGAAATCTTTGGGGAGGATGGGACTGCACTTATTAGTATTTCTCGAGGTTTTGACGGCGTCAGTACGCACGGGTATGAGCTTTGTGAGGCCTGCTGAGTGATGGTAGACATCTTGTCTGTGTGTCTGAAGGAGCAAGAGTGAGTGCAGGCTGGACGAAGTTCGAGCTGTCTGCCAAGCACCGACGATGTGCGGCAGGGATCGTGGAGGTGAGTGCACAGACCATCTAGACTACGGAACAGGCTCTCCGCTCTTGCACTCGTGACTTACATGAAAATATATAATAAAGCAACTGTGGTGACGTCGACTTCAAAAACCTTCTGATTCGTATCTTCTACATATTACAAAGATGAGCCAAACAGTGCTTGTCACCGGAGGTACACCATCTCAATCAAGACTGCTCCAGTAATGCTAACATGTGTGAACAGCAAGTGGTCTTCTTGGAAGACAAGTCCGAAGAACCTTCGAACTTGATAGCTGGAAAGCAATTGGGACAGGGCTAAATCGGATAAACCCACCAGAAGTCGTCAAGCTCGACGTTCTCGACTCAAAAGAAGTTGAGCGTGTCCTCGACGAAGTGAAGTGTGGCTCCATGCTCATAGAGCTGAGCAATTGCTAACATAAACTTAGACCAGTAGCAGTGATACATTGTAGGTAGATTCGCAAACCTTCTACTACCCTAACGAGACCAATTGATCCCCGCAGGCGCGGCAAATCGCTTCCCCGACTCTTGCTCTTCCAACCCACAAGCCGCCAAAGCTCTCAACGTAGATTCAAGCCGAGCACTCGCCGAAGCCACAATATCTCGGGGCATCTTTCTAATTTACATCTCAACCGACTATGTGTTCTCAGGCCGACCAGGAGAAGCACCCTACAAAACAATATCTGATCCTGACCCGCCTAACGTCTATGGCCAGACTAAGCTGGATGGCGAAAAAGCGGTGCTAGATGAAGCTGGCAAAGCTAAGTCTAAGAATAAAGTTGTTGTGCTCAGGGTACCCATATTGTACGGATCTTGCGATGAGCCGAAAGAGAGCGCCGTCAATGTTCTCATGTCACAGCTCTGGACCAGTCAAAAGGTTCAAGAAGGGGAGGACAAGATAAAAGTGGATGACTATGCCCTTCGCTTTCCTACTAACACCTCAGACGTCGCCCGCGTATGCCGCGACCTAACAAAGTTGTATCTCGATCCTGCGAATGCGGATCGCCAACTTCCCAGCATCCTACAGTTCAGCTCAGAAGATCAGATGACGAAGTGGGATATCTGCAAGACGTTTGCGAATATCATGGGTCTCCCACTCAATGGTTTAGAGCCATTCAAGCCTAACGATGATCCGAAAGATGCGGTCAAGAGACCGTATGATTGTCATTTAGATTCTAGTGCGCTAAAGGAGTTGGGTATCGATGTTGGTACAGTGGACTTTCGCTTTTGGTGGAGGAGAGAGGTTGGCGCATTCCGCTGAATAGGCGAGAATGCTATAACCCTTCAATTCTTCATCAATTTCAGACCAGGGGGTCTATGAAATACGTTAAAAATGTCAAGGTATATAGGAGAGAGAGCGCGAAATGCAAACGTTTCTATGCTATATCTCCGCCGAACCGCCAAGTACCTAGCATACCATACGTAGATCGTTGATAGAAGGACAATGTACCCACCTCTATACCAACAACAGTCCACACCCATGCTCCTCAGCGCAGCAAGCTCAGCCTCGCTGCTGAACTACAATCACAATCACGCCGACACCAAAAGCTCCTAGCGCTCAAAATCCTCCTCACGCTGATTCGCCCCCATCATCCGCGCTAACCAACCTAGGTATCTACCCATACCTCAACCACTTGCAACTGCACGGCATTAGACCTAATTACAACAACATTCATGGGATCGTCCCGCTTCCGTTCCCAATAAAGTCCGTTCTGTCGCCTATTCCGTTTCATGTACAACAGCGACGGCCGCTAAGTGGGTACGCGCTTGTGTTGAGCGCTTGGGGTTGTGGGTTGGGCGCTTAATGCGTTGGGGGCTAGGGTGCGGCACAGCTTCATGCTTGTGTAGT
The DNA here is from genome assembly GCA_030378425.1 of Periconia sp. TS-2. Lineage (NCBI taxonomy): Eukaryota > Fungi > Ascomycota > Dothideomycetes > Pleosporales > Periconiaceae > Periconia > Periconia sp. TS-2. Next base: position 216,033 of record JASNQO010000035.1, on the reverse strand, counting down.
GTAGGACATATGAGGAGGGACGGGGACGGCGCAGTCGTTGTACAAGAGTCTCTTTCCCTTTCCGTGTTCAATTTGTGCGGATTCCACTTCCCATTTCTTTTTTTTTTCTTTCTTGTTTCATTGCATCTACGGAGTTGAGAACTTTGGCACGGGTATTGATTCCGACTTATCGGCACGTAAGGACTCAATTATGAGATGGAACTTTCCAAATGTCATCCCGCCACCATGGAAAGCCTGGATACATCGCCGCAAGAACCAGAATACGCAACAGAAAACTTCTACGTGGAAACCCCCTTTCCACCATCCCCTCCCCCTCCTCCTCGCCATATCAATATGCTGGTCCCTTTTCATAACCCTTCATTTCCTCCTAACCCGCTCTCAGCGGGACTCAGGCATAATCTTTGCATCCTCGATCGATGACCTTCCTCTCTCGACCACATTTCTTTTTCGATACCTTCCTACTCTCCTTTCCATCCTATTTAGCATTTTCTGGGCATGTATTGATCTTGAGACAAAAAGGTTGGAGCCGTATTATCGGTTGAGTAATTGTGGGGAGGAGGGTGTCAAAGGGGAGGAGAGCCTGTTGCTTGAGTATTCGTTTGAGTTTCTGGTGGTGGTGCCGTGGAAGGCGGTTAGGAGAAGGTAAGTGAAATAAGCAAGCCCTGCGATTGTCGTTTTTGGGAAAGCGGATAGAAATGAGGGGAATAGTTCGATCCGAGCTGATAGTTTTTATAGGCATTGGGCTGTTGTCTGGGCTTCGTTCGCCTTCGTCCTCATCACTTGGGGGATCATCCCTACGCAAGCAGGTATCTTCTCCGTGCGATCCATAACGCGTACGATCCCGACCACTTTCTCCGTTTCCACAAGCTTCATGCCCGCTGCAGAGCAACCATACAAACTCGGTGTTCGATTTGCACAGTCAGTATACGGTATCCTGGCTTTGAACGAGACACTTCCACCTTATATGACGCGCGACTACATGCTTGCACCATTCAAACCGTCGAATCCGAATACCATAAATGGAGTCAGCCAAGTCAATGGGGAGTGGACCGCACCAACAACCATGTATAGTCTAGACTTGACCTGCGAGCCCGCGGTCCGTACGAGCCAAGATAATACATACCCTATATTCAACAGCAGTTATGGCTGCACGGCAGGCGTAGGATTAGGCGGAAACCTCAGCATAGGAGACTTTGGCGGCACTGAGTCTATAAAGAAGAACTTTTCTGCCATGTACGTCGGATACTGGAATGTTGGGTTTTCCGATTACTACCTCGACCCTTGCCCGGTGGAGAGGAACCATACCTTCTATGCTGCCTTTACATGGAATAAGAAAAGAGCAGAGGACCCACCACATAATGCGACAGCCATTTACTGCGAGCCAACGTATTACAGCCAAGAGGTCAATGCCACTGTCGATGCGATCACCAAGCGACCTACAAGGGTTGTCCCTTTGGGTCCCAAGCACCAGCTCCTAGATACAATGTTCAACTCAACTTGGCTTGAGACACAAATGAGTGGTGGCACTTCCGGCATTCAAACCCGTGCCGACGTATTGCCAGGCTCGATGGTGCCGGACTACCAGGAACAGCTGGCAAGCACAGAACTGACCTTGGTGGGCGATAGACAGCCTATGGTTGGATTAGCAGTGGCTGCTGGCCAGCGGCCGTTGCATGAATACCTCGATCCAAGCGCATTGGAAGATTCATATGAGAAGGCGAACCGACTTCTATTTGCGCGCGCCATGGTGGACGTGCTCGGCAAAGACATTACCTCTAGTCAGCAGAGCGTAGGACATAGTGTGATTCCGACAGAAGCCGTTGTAGTTCAACCGCTTTTCACTTATATTGTGGAGGGGCTGCTCGCGGTGGTCTCCTTGTGTGCCATAGCGCTCCTTTATGTGTCCGCGACGAGGGAAATGGCTCTACATTCGGACCCCAGTACGATTGCGAGCGTCATGTCGCTTGTAGCTGACAACCAGACATTGCTTTCAGACTTTGCAAATTTGGACTGTTGCTCTATCAAGGAGATTGAGAAAGCCATTCGGCAGAAGAACTACAAGCTGATCACAAATGAACATCAGACTAGGTGGGTCTACGACGTTAAAGATGTCTCAAATGGTATGGAGTTAACTGGGCTTAACAGTATCTCGGAAACGCATACAATCGTCCGTGCCAATGAACAAGATGACCTTCGTCAGCGACACAGCTCGGAGAGAACGATCACCAAGCCTGTACGACCTCTTGAGTTCAGGTGGTGGGTGTCCGCATTGTTTATTGGTTCGCTTATTACTTTGGCAGTACTGCTGGCAGCCCTCTTCGTGAAAGCGCGCGTAACAGGTCTGTTTCCTACGGTGATAGCTAAGCAAGTATCGAATCGGGCCACACTGACTTACATCAGGACTTCCTCTGCCCTCAAGAAATAAGATCGTCCAAGCACTACTCGAGAACTATATACCTACAGCAATTGCCACTATCATCGAACCCACATGGATCCTCATAAATCGTCTTCTATGCTTGTTGCAGCCGCTCGAACAGCTCCGGGCTGGGAACGCAAAGGCGAGAGAATCGATCGACCTAAATTACAGCTCCCTCCCGCCCCAAATTACAATGTTAAAAGCAATCAGGGCCCGTCATTTCGTTTTAGCTGCGGTTTGTGCCATGGCACTCTTAGCAAATCTGCTTGCTGTAGCATTTGGTGGACTGTTCAATCACGATACGATCCAGATCCGGAGGCAGGCCACGTTCGGGGTGCCGTATGACCTTAAAATCATGGCCATCAATGGAAGTATCGGCCCGATGGACAATGATGGCCAACGAGTATCCGGCGCATATCAAGGGGGAAACGGTGAAGATCAATTCCTCATCGCCGAGTCGAATTCTACGATGGGGACGCCACTGCCAACGTGGGTTAATGACAACTTATTCTACTTGCCTTTCACAACACCCCGGAGTAGTAACAACATGAGCGAATATCAGTACGAAGCCGAAACGAAAGCCTTTGGTGCAGAGCTTGATTGCAATCGATGGGAAACTGATTCAGAAACTAATGCAGTTTCAATAGGAGTGTATGCCACAATAAGCCAACGTGCAGATGTCAATGCCAGTATAATAAGGGACGGGATAGTAGCAAATTGCACAGGTAGCGTTTCGAACATCAACTTCAAGCTACTAGAAGGTACCCGTAGGAATGGGAGCTGTGAACGAGGAGCAGCTGGACTGGAGCTTGTTTGGCCGTTGGAAAATAAAAGTTTAAATGCTTCGCAGGCGCAAAAAGAATTATGCTGGGGGACGGTCATTCTAGGATGGATCAGAGATCGACACTGTTCTTATGACGGACATACGGAATTGAAGCTAAACGCTAACAACTCATACCTCGTTCAATGCAGTCCGAGACTGGTCCGAGGTCAAGCTACAATCCGGATAGATGAGACAGGTCGAATCCTAGAAACCGCTAATCTCAGTCTTAAACAAAATGTTAGCAGGGAAGAGGCGGGAAAAATGTTCAGCAACGACCCCATCAATCTCATAAGACAATCCAACCAATATCTATTTCAATCCAAAAATCTATGGCCGGCGTGGCATAACGACAGCTTCGCAAGCGACTTTATCAATTATTTCACCCGACTTGAGGGAAATAGCAGTCGTTTGCTCGATCCGTCCGACGGTCTTCCAACATTCATGGAGGTTCAGGGTCCGTTGAGCAAGGCATACTCGAAGCTGTTTGCCCTCTGGTTGCAAACGAATATGGACAACTTGCTAGTGAGACGGGTGAACAGCAGTGAGGTACCAATTCCAGGGTGGCAGTTGATGGCTGAGGAACGAATATTTTTATCGACTTCGTCGTTTGCTATTGCAGAAGCAATATTGGCGGTCTCGACGCTCGTTGCGCTCATGGTGTACCTCCGAAGGCCAGGGGAATATCTGCCGCGATTACCAGTCAACATAGCCTCAATTATCAGTCTATTCGCGGCTAGCGCCGCAGCAGAGGACATGCGAGCCACTTCGCAGCTGACAAGGAGGGCGCGTGCTAAACATCTTGACGACCTAGACCTGCGTTACGGCTATGGTAGCTACTTCGGTATTGATCGAGGGGTCCATGTTGGCATTGAGAAGGTGCCCTTGGTGAGATCTCGGCGATCAACGACGGAAGCTGGGCAGAAGAGCAAGACCAGGATGTTCCGCAAAGTCACCGGGGCATCGTAAGAGATATAGATTGGAATGTCATTAGAATGTCAGCGCTCGGAGAACGGCCAGACGAGATTAGAACGGCACATTCACATGTCTCGACAGTCATGAAAACATGATCAGATGTTGCTTGGGCACCTGGAAGGACTTCCTGGTAGGTTTCACGGTGACATCGGCATGTGATCAGAAATTTACAAGGCGCTACAGTACTCCAATAAAGTTTCGCCTTAGAGGTTCTGTCTTATTTGTTCCTTTCTTTCCATCTCTTTTTTGGGGCATCGCGGGCGCGTACTGCAGACACATACGCATGTTTTAGTGCTGAATCAGGATGAATAGGGCAGTCGCTATATGGCCACAGCAGCTCGGGAAGAGGTAGAGAGATCTTGCCACGGTTCTACGAATGTGACACAGCGCGATGGATTTGGTCTCGACTAGGATTCATGATTCTGGTGGTCGCAAGGCTTCGCCAGTACGCTATGGATGAGGATGCCTCGTACGAAAAGAAGAACCGCTGTTTGAGAGCGGAAATTTACCATGGGCACCACCTCGCAAAGAGACCCGTTCAGGCACGCCCTGAACACGAAATCCTTATGTCAGCGTAGCAGTGGACCGCATTAGTGTTGCTTGTGCACTTGTAGGTGTTCCGAAGGACCGCTCTGGTCCCAAGGTTTCTGAAACAACTGACTGTACCGCAAGCGGCAATGCCATGCCAATCAAAATCCAGAGAAGGGAGGTGGAGAGACGCTGTTTCTCAGATTTTCAGTACTCGGAGGCTCTGGGCGATCCGTTAGGCTGGCAGGCTAGGATTAAGCTTGAATGCTTTGCCCCAAGGCCGCACGCGCCAGGCCTCCGCAGCGGGAATTTTCCTTGCGCATCGTCTGGTCTGCACAGTGCCGCCGGTGCGACGTATTATGGGAGCGAGTTGCATTCTCACCGCACCGTTTTTAGCATGCCGGCAATATGGGATAAAGAGATGGAAGGAGCTGTCTGAGTCAACACGGCATAAAAGAATGAAGAAGAGAAACGAAAGATGCCAAAAATAAGTGCCTTGGGCGATGCAGGGCGGAGGAGGGAGCCAGTTTGGGATAGGAAGAGATGACCAGGGATATGCATAATGTTCGTCTCGTGGCTGCGGCCTGGACACACCCGGGCGGCCTGCAATTCCAGTGATACAGACGCAACGAGGCTGCGCAGCCGTCCATGGCGCTCGGTGCCCGCGCGGCCGTGGCGACGAGCACGGCGGCAACCCGGCGGTCGAGGGCGAGTCAAGGCGAGTGGAGGCTGGTGGGGAGTGGATGCGATGGGCAGAGGAAGAGGGTGGAGGCAAGGAAGACGAGCGTCGAGCGCGGTCGGGCAGGACGAATGGCAGCAGCGACTCAGGGTGTGCCTGCCCGTCTGGCTTGAGGCTGGCGTTTCAGATTGAGGAAAGAGCGATCGCGGCGAGCTCGCTAGCCCCTTCCTGGCTAGGCAGGGTGCTTTATCGATAGCTCTTTCCCCAGTCCCTGGCTGGCCCCTGCAGGGTCTCCGCGACGGTCGCTTGCCGCAACGACCACTCGGCTGCCCGGCTGCACACGTCAAACTCGACGACTCCCCCTGGATTGCTCTGCCGGCCCACCGACTTGCACTCATTGACTGTCTTTCTCCGCGCGATGTTTCAGAAACAATCGCTCCCTCAATCTTCCCTAGCCAATCGACGGCCCTGCGTACCTGCCCAGCCCCGACATGGCCGCAAGTTTGCTTTCTGCTGCACCATCCGACCTGCGTAACCCCTTTGATGTCTAAACCTCGTCAGGCACAAGGCCCGCGTGCTTCAGCAGATCGCCGCATGAGAGCCCTCCTCTAGACCTATAGCCTATGCTTGTTCGCTACGATCCGCCGTGGCTCTGCACGCTGCCCCTGCACCATTGCGTTTCTACACACGGAAGACTGACCACCCCCCGTCTCACGACATGGCCTATAAAGGTGCCCGAGGCGCCGCATTGTGTTTCTCCCCCATTGCAGGCTGACCACAGGCTTCGGATTTGTTTCTCTTCTCTTTGTCCATTCTTCCTTTCGTGCATCCAACTCTTGCCAGTGGCAGAGTCTACATTCTCTAGAGCACCACACTCCTTTGCTGAACTTTGATCCCATCTCGAAGAGCGTCGATTTGTTCTCTGACTATTCACCATTCGCCTTTGGCTTAACCTACCACCGCGCCTATACTCTGATTTTCGGTAGAAATCGACGCATCGCTCAGCAGGTCTAGCGATCTATCAGCAAACGAGATCTTTCCAAGTTCCACAACACTCTTTTCATCACCATGCTTTTCAAGACATCTGCACTCCTGGCGCTTACTGCCAGTGTCTCCGGACATCTCATCATGGAGGAACCCAAGCCATTCCAATGGGAGGATGCCGCAACCAAGCAGTCCCCGCTGGAGGTGTCCGACTTTCCTTGCAAGCAACCCGCGGGTACCTATGCCTCCACCGGAGCCAACTCGTACAATGCAGGCGATACGATCAACGTCAAGATCATCGGTGGAGCTACACATGGTGGCGGCAGCTGCCAATTCTCGCTTACCACCGATCAGAAACCTACCATTAATTCCCAGTGGAAGGTAATTCAGTCGAACATTGGTGGCTGCCCGTATGGCGGTAATCCCACGGACAACAAGTCACAAGACCCCAATGATCAGGGAATACCCGAGATCCCAGTCAAGCTGCCAGAAAACCTACCAGCGGGCACGTACACGTTCTCATGGTCGTGGCAGAACAAGATCGGCAACCGGGAGTTCTACCAGAATTGCGCACCGATAGAGGTGGGTGGCGGAGCCAATGCTACTGCTGCTTCCGCGGACGTGGAGTCGGTCCTAGGTTCCCTCCCCGACATGTTCACCATCAACCTTCCAAACACCGAGTGCGGGAGCGTAGGGTATCAAGACTTTGATTACCCCAACGCTGGAGACAATGTCGTGACAGGCTCTCAAGCCACGCTTGGTGCCTCGATGACGGGTGCCGGATGCGCCAAGGTTACCGCGCTTGGTGCTGGAAATGGAAAGCTTGGATCTCCTGCGCAGGCTACCGGCGGTGCAGGCGCAGGCTCCTCCGCACAAGCTACTACAGCAGCCCCGCCAGCGTCTACTAGCCAAGCTGGCGGTGTCTTCGCTCCTGGTGCTTCTTCGGCGGCGGAGAGCTCCACGGCAGCTATTCAGACGCCAGCTCAGGCCACCCAGACCGCTCCTGCACAGAGCGTCGCTCAACCTACCGGCACTGGTGTTGCTGCTCCGACTGGTACGGGAACTCCGTCCTCGGGTGATTGTACCCCTTGCACCAATGACGGTGGTGTTGTCTGCATTGGCTCTACCCAATTCGGTCTCTGCAACCGTGGATGCGCCGTTGCGCAGGACCTTGCCGCCGGCATGACATGCTCCAACGGCGCTGTCACTCGCCGTAGCATGCGCTTCCCGCGTGCTCACCTCCACCGCCGCCATGGCTCTGAGATGATCTAAGCATCATCTCCTGCGACAAGCATATTTCGGAGTTGACGGTCGGTTTGGTACGCACGTGGCATATACCCTGTGGAATTTGGGCCTGTATATATGACATCATTTTCTTCTGCATTGAAGCTCTCAGCTTGTCTTGTATTTTCCGTTCTCTTATACCTTCTTGTCTGTTTTTATTTTCGTTCATGACCGAGCCGCGGCCTCGGCGTGCCCACTTTTCGAAGCCTGGCATCAGCCATTCTCCTACGGGTGAATTAAAAAATCACTTGCGGTACACAGTACGCAGTAGATCAATGAATAACATATCAACCACATCTTATGATCATTCTGAAAGTGACAAGCGGAATTCTTTCGTTTTTGTGAACATCTCACACTCTGTTCTTTTGAGTGGCTCGGGAACGCCAATCGCCGATTGACGGTTACGAGAACATTCTGGACCTGATCCTGTCTCTGTTTGTCGGCGATGTTTTTTGGGTTTCAATGTGCTCATGCGTCTGGCTTTCTCACTGAGTGGTGACATTTACCACGAGTGACGTTCTTATTAGACGGCTTCCTTATTGGGCAATAGCTGCCAAGGCCCATGTAATCCCCTCCAGCTCTCCGCCTATTTTCTCAGCCCTACAGCTCCTCGACCAACACAACAGCACGCGACGACTGCCATAGCGACTGTAATTCAACTTTGCCAGCGCCTGTATGCGATCGAACATTATTCTGCCCTAGTCTCAGAGTGTGTAGCGACCTCGGCACCCGTTTCACCCGCCGCCACCTCAGGGTCATTGCGTCCCTCCCCACCTGCTCCCGCCCCTCGTTGCCACGCAGCCTGTCGACCTCGCCGCCGCATTCGCTTTTGCTCTACAGACTTCGCCCACCATGGATAGCAATCAGCAGGGCTTTGATGAGTCCAAATACCTGGACACGGCTATTCGCGCCGTCCAAGAGAAGAAGCCCCTCCCAGAGATCGACTTTACCCTGCACACCATGGAGGACAACACCCAGGTGAGCACGCTTGAGCGTGTCTGCAAAGGTACGTACTCGTCATTTGTACACCAGCTTTACTCTGCAATTGCTAGGCCCGCGCTCCCGTATTTGCAGTACAAACCAGAGCTGACCCCGCCGTGACCGCTAGACGTCCAAGCGCCTGCCTTCCACCCACCCACACAAGAACAATTTCTCTCGCCACAAGATCGGACGAAGCCCAATCTCCAGTTTCTCAAGCAGCATTTCTATCGCGAGGGTCGTTTGACGGAGGATCAGGCACTATGGATCATACGGAAGGGCACGGAGATCCTGAAGTCGGAGCCTAATTTGCTAGAGATGGATGCGCCCATAACAGTGTGTGGTGACGTCCATGGGCAGTACTACGACCTCATGAAGCTATTTGAAGTGGGCGGCGACCCCGCCGAGACACGCTATCTCTTCCTAGGCGACTACGTCGACCGCGGCTACTTCAGCATCGAGGTCAGATCCCATGCCAAGCCGTGTAGGCAATGCTGACTATTCTAGTGTGTCTTGTATCTGTGGTCTCTGAAGATCTGGTACCCTAATACGCTCTGGCTACTTCGAGGAAATCACGAATGCAGGCATTTGACCGACTACTTCACTTTCAAGCTGGAGTGCAAGCACAAGTATAGCGAGACCGTCTACGAGGCTTGTATGGAATCATTCTGCGCGTTACCTCTAGCCGCCATTATGAACAAGCAGTTTCTGTGCATACATGGAGGGTTGAGCCCTGAACTGCACACCTTGGAAGATCTTAAGAGCGTAAGTTGCAAGCTGTCAATCTTCCCTGACAGCTACTGACACTTCCCAGATCGACCGTTTCCGAGAGCCACCTACTCACGGTTTGATGTGCGATATTCTTTGGGCCGACCCGCTTGAGGAATTCGGTCAGGAGAAGACAAATGACTTCTTCGTGCACAACCACGTCCGCGGTTGTTCATACTTCTTTTCATACCCCGCTGCATGTGCATTCCTTGAGAAGAATAACCTTCTTTCCATCATTCGAGCACACGAAGCCCAAGACGCCGGCTATCGCATGTACCGCAAGACGCGAACCACCGGGTTCCCCAGTGTTATGACCATCTTTAGCGCGCCTAACTACCTCGACGTGTACAACAATAAGGCGGCTGTATTGAAGTACGAAAATAACGTCATGAACATCCGACAATTCAGTAGGTTAAAGCCTTGCCATGGACTTCGCCCGCTAATCAAGCGCAGACTGTACTCCGCATCCATACTGGTTACCAAACTTTATGGACGTTTTCACATGGTCGCTGCCCTTCGTTGGTGAAAAGAGTACGTTGAAACAAGCGATGTATTCGGTTACAATCTCTAATTACTCTAGTCACCGATATGCTCATCGCCATCTTGAACACTTGTTCCAAGGAGGAATTGGAAGAGGAAACTCCCAGCTCCTTGGCCTCCGGGCCCGCGTCACCTCCTCTTCCCAACATGGATCCTGAATCGACTGAGTTCAAGCGCAGAGCTCTCAAGAACAAGATTTTGGCTATCGGCCGACTATCCCGCGTATTCCAGGTATTGCGTGAAGAGTCTGAGCGGGTTACTGAATTGAAGACAGCCTCCGGTGGCCGCCTTCCTGCAGGTACCCTCATGCTCGGTGCAGAGGGAATCAAACAGGCCATACATAGTTTCGAAGACGCTCGAAAAGTTGATCTCCAGAACGAACGACTCCCACCAAGTCACGAAGAAGTACGAAAGTCTCAGGAAGCGAGCCGAGAGCAGGCTCTCGAGAAAGCTAGTAAGGAAGCGGACAATGATTCAGGGCTCGCAAGCGTCGCCCGAAGGATCAGCATGTGAGTCGTCAAATTGAATTGGCAAATATTATAAATTGTTAACGTCCGCAGGTCTTCCGGGTCAGGGCGCAGCAGGAAGGGTTAGTGATGCATGGTGATTCAATGGTTCAATTTGATGAATAGCGACTGGATTTTGCTTTACATTCGGCTAGACATTGTCAGCGCCATCAATATACCACACCGGCGTATTGCAGGCCGAAGGCTGGGACCTAGAGGTAAGAGCAACGGAGTAGTGGATCCTTGAAGCAGACCAGCTGGCGAAGTGTCTAGCACTTTCTTGCCAGCGTATATGAAACGAACATGATTAATATCACTGATCTCCTATCTCCTACAATCATTCTCCTGGTACGGTCGTCTATAACTGCGCGGATGCCTTCTGCATGCTCATCTTTCTAGACTAGTACACAATATCAGGTAACAAATACGATAAATATGGTCAAAATAATCTCGAATGTATTTCCGTCTAGATTCTCAATCAGCAAACATCAGTTGCTTCTCACTTGACTTCACGGACGTGTATGTGGACTCACGTGACACGCGGACCGACCATTCTTCCACACTAAAGTCGACCTCATCACAAGCCGACCTTCTTCGTAGCCAATGTCCTAGCCCGATGCCTCCATGGACGGCAACTCTGCCGCGATCGACGATTCCATGCATGAGGAGACCAATTGGTCGCTTTGCAACAACGCTCCGCTGCCATAATGCCACTCTTTCGCTCGCTTCGCGCCGACATGCTCGCTCCGCGTCGACGCACGTCTCCCCCACCGCCATAAATTACCGCCCGAACATACCGAAAGAGAATCAGGACCTATATAATGCGTTGTCGGGGTTGAATGGGAAGGCGGAGCAATATGTTAATTTGAGTCGGTTGCAGTTGGCAATGAGCGGGTTGACGGTGGAGAACGCGGTTACGAGGGTAGCTGGTAGGTGAGATTCGTGTTCTATGCTGGAAATGGGCGGGAGTTTGGATATACTGACCCTGAGACTTAGTGCTTGGTCTTAACAGTCAGATTGGGGCACAGAGGTTAGCGAGGTTACTGCTTGCGGATCCTTTGCGGGAAGAGGGAGCTTGGGAGAAGGCGTTGGAGGAAACCACCAATGATGAGGCTGTCCTGCTGCGGTCAGAATCAACGTGTCCTTAAAAGAAAAGAAAAATACTAATCTAATGAGAATAGGTACGGAGACGAAACCGACGCGCATCCATCTAGCCCGCTGTATAAGATTATCTCCGTCCCATCTAGGGTACTCGGAGATCATAACCTCGAAATCCTAATCTCGACGTTAAATGTCGCCGTCGCAAGTACGGTCACTTCTTCTGTGATAGAAAGCCCTAAAGACGCTGTCTTGGTGCCAAAATTGCACGCAACTTCAGCGCGAGGGTTGTCAGTCCCATATCCGGTCCACAAAGCCCTTCTGATAGGCGAAGACCTTGATGCTGCAATGGCCTTCGGTAGGTTTACGGCAGATAGCCCCGGAGAGCCAAACGACGTGGTCAAAGTGGCCATCGATCTGCCCGGATCATTCCAGGACACGGATAAAGGCATCGGGAGCACAACGGTTCCAGTAAATGTGTCCATCGGTTACGAGGGTATCGACGCTTTTCGAAAGTCTGTCGCGAATTCCATAACGTACGAACGCCACTGGTTCGCTAGCAACCTCCCATCCCTTTCGAAATGGCTAGTCGCCAATCTTTCGTCTTCTACTTCCCCATCCCAACTTATACCCGCACAAAGTGCTCTTGTTTCTTCAATTCTTAATGATGTGGAATCAAGTATCATAAGAGCTGAAACTCGGCAACTCGCCGAGCGGACTTCTTCAACACCGCTAGAGTTAAGCGACGATATGTCGAATTACCTGGATACCTGGGCAGAGAAAGCACACGAGGAGCTGAGAGATACGCTAGACGAAGTTTTCAGTGGGAAGAATTGGGCGAAGCTGAAGTGGTGGAAGTTGGGTTGGAGAGTTGATGATGTGGGGATGGTGAGTGAAGAGGTGCTTGAGAGGAGGTGGTTGGTGGATGCGGAGAAGGATGCTGTTTATCTTGCGGGGAGGATGAAGCAAGCTGGATTTCCGGATGAGATACGAAACATTGTGGTCGACGCTCTTGAAGAAAGCAGCACTACTGCTACTGAGGCTAAGGCGGAAGGGCATACTCAAGCTACTTCGGAAGGTCCGGTGAGAAATGAGAGATTAGATATCTCAACGGAAGTTCAAGAGCAGATCCCCTGGCCATCTTTTATCGCTACTACTCGCTCGGCCCTTCTCCGCGACACTATCCCGCCACTTCAGGCTCTTGCGCAACGCCTCATACTCACCACTCTCTCTACCACCTCGCTCTCCTCCGCACTTTCAGCATTGCTCTACATCTCCATGCCATCATTTTCCCTTTTCGAAGCTGGTGCAGTAGCGGCGGTCGGACTCATGTTCTCCCTCCGACGGATGCAAAAATCATGGGAAGGAGCAAGAGAAGCATGGCAACTGAGTATCCGAGAGGAGGGCCGGCAAGCCTTGAAGGGTACGGAGGAGCTAGTTAGACTAATTCTCAGAGGGGGGAAGGGGAAGGAAGAGGTGGATACAGGCGTGCAGGAGCGCAGAGAAGCACGCGAGGCTGTGCAAGCAACGTGGGAGGCACTGAAGAAGATGAACGGCGGGCAATAGATGGGAAGGTTGTACTTGTATCGATGTACATTCTTGTACAATAGAGTCTGTCCTACATGCTATAACATAAGGGGAAGACAGATGTGTGTAATTCACATCCACGTTGTGCAGACAATGGAAGACGAAACCTGATTTCGTTGAGTAACAAGAAGCATCTCACCCAGTGCCCCCCGTCTTTTAATTCTCAAGAACTACATATAGACCAGCGAATAAAACTTTCCCCAGCTCTGAAGCCCGAGCAGGATGCCATAACGCCCAATTCCGCAATGCACTGAAGCTCCTTTCAGAAAGCCTCCATCTCCTCAGGTAGGCCTCTTCCTCGGCGCCTCTTGACCCGCCATCAACCGATGCCCCTCCTTGCCCTTCTCCACATCCAAATCCTTCTTCTTCCCGCCCTTGACCCCAATCTCGGGGAAATCAAACTTGTCGCTCTTCCCCCCCTTCAACCCTTCCCAAACACCATACGTCCGCCAATTCTCCCAGGTCAAGGCGCCAACCCACGGTTGCACATTCCAGCCCAGCTCGAGCGTGACGTCCGTGCGGTTCTGTAGCTTCCCGGTGATGTCTGTGATTTGGTACTTTGGGCGCTGGTTGTCTAGTTTGAGGATACCGCGGGGGTAGGGTGATGCTTCCTGCGTCGCTTTGGACTTTGAGCTTGAGCGTTTTGACTTTTGGGATTTCGACTTGGATTTCGGGGTCGGGTGGATGAAGTGGTTTTGGTTCCAAGGGGCTGAGGCGCCTGGGAGGATTGCGTCCCAGATTATGGCTTCGGAGGGGGGATCGGAGGGCTTGGTGGCGGGGTAGACGGCTTTCAGGTAGAGGAAGACTTGTTTTGTGTTCCAGTTGAAGAGGGTCGAGAGGTCTGTTTACATAGAAGGTGTTAGTACATGTGTCGAGTGTGTGGGGTATGGGAGGGGGAGAGGTGTACCTGTATCGAGATCGAACTTGATATGTGCGTACTCCTCCTTCTTATAGCTGTAGTAGTGCGGTCGTCCTCGTACGCTGTACACAATTAGCTTCCTGTCGTCTCTCCCATTTCCTGGGTTCCTCCGCTTGCGCATTACTCGGATCTACACATACACCTGTACATTCTTCAATTCCACACTCGCGCTTGGCGTCTGCGGATGTATAAACGTGCTCAGCGCAATGACTGCCGCTACGCTAAAGGCTACAGTTGTGAAGAAGCCAAAGACATTCTGGAGCCGCACTAATGCCGAGTGCATGCTGGGCGAGGTAGTCGGGAGTGGTGGAACGGAGAGTACTCTTGAGGCGGATCGAGTGTTGAGAGCTTCCTAACACGTTTACTAGAGCTTGGACGCTCAGCCCTACACGCGCACCACGCTAAAGTAGGCGGCGAGAGGCTTGGCATCTCATCCAATTTCTATGCCATCATCAAGTTTTAAGTCTCACATTTACAGAAAGCATGGAGATTTGTGCGAAGAATAATTATTCCTCTTGTCCTTTGAATTTTTCTTTTCCTCTCAATTTGGCGCTATTCGCCAAAGTTCATCTCGATCATACCTCCGTAGCCCTTTACATTTTGGCAGGTTGACTGACCTGTACAACGCACTATTCTTTATGTCATCTGCATGACATGAAACTCCACACCTTCTAACACATTAGCCAGCCATACTAGCTCTACAGGTCGTTTCCTACTGCTGTGGTTGCATCGCAGCTGGAGCACCTCCTCGAGGCGCTCCACGACCACGGTAACCCCCTCGACCACGTCCACGGCCCCTGGGTCCTCCGCGACCGGCATCTAAACCGGCCGGCGGCGGTACGTTCGAGTAATTTTGCGGTCGGAAATTTGGATTGTTCTGTACAACGCCTTCGGAAGGATCGCTCATGTCCGTGATTGTGAAGCCACCCCGGTTGGGCTTAGGACCGCCACGACCGCGCGGAACGAATCCAGATTTGCCGCGACCGTTCTGGTCTTGATTTTCGAACCCATTAGATTGCCCACGTGACGCAAACCCACCACGACCGCCTCGTGGTGGTCCGTTGTGAATGGGGAGTTGCTGCTGGTGGGTGCCATTCTGCACATGTGCATTTCCTCGTGGAGCAGGGCCCCCACCTCGGCCGCCGCGAGTATTTCCATAAGCGTTGTTGCCACCAAAAGCGCCTCGGTAAGATCCGCGCAGAGGCGGCGGTGTATGAGCAGGTACAAGCTGAGGCCCGTCAGGAGTACCCCTGAGCTGAGTGGTCAGAGGTTGAGAGGTGGTCTGGGGTCGTTTTGCAACACCTGCCGATGAGTACGAGATTACCTGCTTGTCAGTCAAATTGAGGACTGCGGATGCGGGGACCGTAGAGCCTCTGAATGGTGAGCATCGATCGCCTAGTGACGTTCCACTCATAAATGTAGCATCAAACACAATATCCAACAACATCGCGCGAGCTGTGCGCGTCTTGCCAATAACGGTACCGCAAGATCCAATGGGTACCCTTCCAGAATCTTGAACATAGACAATACGATCGCCGTTGGTGAACTGCTGATCGTTGAGACGCTGCTCTGCATCTGAAGGCTTTAGCAGAGCGCTGCGTGGCACTTTTCCAATTTTCTTTGCCTCGACGTCCTGTGTGAGCGGCAAATTGGCGTCGGCAGCCTGTTCAATCATCTTGACTGCGTCAGAGTCGAGTTGTTCCGCATCCAATGGTACCCGCTCAAAGCTCTTTGTCTGAAGTTCCTTGAGCCATGCGCCAATCTCTTTCACTTTGTCTTTCGCGACCTCCTTCGGAAAGAAATCGGTATCTTCCCAGCCATCTCCTGTGGGGTTTTTGATGATGGCAGCAATAAAGTCTGGAAACTTGATCATGTACTGTGCGAGCAAGTCGATCGCCTTTTGGGAGTATTCCCAGCCGTTCTGTGACTTCCTCGAATAACCAAGGACCTTCTGTTTCTTGGCTTCGAACTTTAGATTGAGACCAAGGTTCAACCTCAAGCCGCTGGAATTGACGTTGAACGAGGCTGTCAGCTTGGACAGTGCTAAAGGCGGCATGTGAAGCTGCCGAGCAACAACGAAGGAAGGGTAGTACGGTGTAAGTTTCTCTGCCTGTCGAGCCACCTCACGACCGAAATCAGGTTCCTGCTTCTTCATCTTTGCAACCATAATCGTGATCTTATTGTCGACATGGCCAAGAACCTGCAAAGGTCGCCCGTACGCATAGTCACCAAGGTAAAATGCCCGGGAGCCCTCCGGAAATTCTTCCTCGATAGGGAGGGCTTCCTTTTCTATGAAACGAGGATCCTCGCTTATGACCTCATCCACGATAGTCTGAGTAGCGTATTCGACCTGAAGGCCTTCAATTTCGCCATACTCTTTCACCGTGTGGCCCTCGTCAGTCTTCTTGAGCCCTTTGAGCATTTCTACATGCACAAGAGATTCGACTTCACCGACAACCATACCGAGGCGCTTGCTGTACGTATTCTCGATACGAGTTGCCATCTTCTTCCAGTTCGAAATCTGATCTGGGGCGTGCGGGATGCCAACAGGTACAGGTGGTCCCGTGGGAGGAAGCACGTAGTCAAACAGCTCATCAGAAACTTTGACAACCTTTGCCTCCTGCAAGAATGGATACCCAACATGCACAGCCTTGCCTAGCTTCTCCTGTGCGGCAGCAATGCCCGTTCGGGGTTCGGTCCCAAGGAGAGTGACGATCATGCTCTCATTGCGGCTATCTTGTTGGAAGACGCTCACTCCGGCAAAATCCAATTTCCCATGGAAAGGAAGCACCTTGAGGCTAGGGAAACCGGCCAAGGAGTGCGCACCAAGCTTGACGCCGTCCATGAGTCCAACATAAAGCTCCAGTCCTTCCATAGTAGGAAGCTCGAAGATATTTTCGACACAGCGACAATGTGGTAGGTCGGGAAAGACGCCCGGTAGTGATGAGGGGTAGATGAAGTCGAGATCATTAGAGTATGTAAACTTCAACGAGACACCAAACGAATTGCGAGCATTTTCGTCCTCCGTAAGCAGGTGGTCTTTGGTTCCCATTGCAGAAAGGAGCCGGTCTTCTTGGATGAATGGGATTTTTACGACAGCTTCCCATTCCATCTTTTTTCCGTTCATGTCGAGATCGAAATCTCTTGGGTAAAAGTCGATGATGGGCGACTCAGAGCTTGTCATCAAAGGGTGATATGCCTCTGGCACAATCTTCTTGCTGCGATCAGGCAAAACTCCCATGAGTTGCTGGAAAGGCTTGAACGGCTGGCCAAGCTTGAAGTTGATATCTGCTTTGAGTCCCCTCTTCACGTCCGATATCATTGGCGAGTAGTGATAGGCGTAGAACCAAGGCCATGAAGCAACCCCGCGATAGTAGTAGTATAGAACCCACTGTAGCCCCTGCACGTAGTTCTCTGTTAGCTTTCGAAGCTCTTCCTCATCGCTTCGACCCCAACCAAATTTTGTCGTGTAGTATTTGTCCTTCCACGCATCAAATTTCTCTTCGTACTTCTTGTCCATCGCGGTCTGAGCATCTTCCGGTGAGATATCGACGATCTTTGCATTTTCGTACTTTGTTATGACGCGGGTAATTGCTTTCTTGGCCTCCTCGTCGTCCTCTTCATCATCCTCGGCGTCTTCAACCAGTTGAGGCGGAAATGCCAATTGAAGGTGGCGATTTCCTTCATCGTCTTGGACCGTCTTCCAGTTCAAATGCAGGCTTTCAGCCAAATCTTGCACAAACTTCCGATCCGCCGCGTTCAAGCTGGAGGACAAGTTGTAGGGCGTCTGATTCTTTGTGTCCAGATATGTGCCAACCCAACTCTTTATGCTCGAGAACAACTTTCGCTGTTCTGTAGACATTACAATCTGCCCTCGATTCTTAGTTCTCTCCATGACGTCTTCCTTTTCCAGCCGCTTGCCTTTAAACCAGGCAGCGTCTGCATTCTCCGACTCAAAGTGTCTGTACTCAACATGCGATAGCTCATCCAAGAGCAGGGCTAATCGCTCCATGTTGATCACACCCTCTTCATTGATGTAGCCTTTTGCCTTCGGCAACACCGTCTTGTAAACGTTGAACATGAGAGCCAAAGCGCCTTCGTTAATATGCAAGTGCGGTAGATTCGGAAGAAAATCGTTGCCAACAAAGAAAGCCATAAGAATGAAATCGTCAATAACACGCTCCATGTCGAATGGAAACCCTAGAGCACCGGGCTCCTCTAATTCTTGAAACTCTAGCTCCAGATACTCGCGCACGATGCATAGATGCATCAGGTAGAAGTTCTGGTGTTCGAGCTCTTTAGACTTGGTCTTGCTCTGACGGCCGAACGTGACTTCTTCTCGTAGAAGACAGAAATGCGGGTCATGACTCAGCAATCCCAGCATGATGAGATCGGCGTCAAGGCCATACAAACAGTGACGACGATTGGGGTCGTAGCCGGGCTGCGACTTGGCCTGGCGAATGTATTCCATGATCTTGTGCTCGCCCTCACCGGGGACCTCGTGGCCTGACAGAACGACTTCCACGCCTTGCCAGTCCAGATCCTCGGAGACTTTCTTGTTGATAAAATACTTGAGCTGCTGCGTCAGCTTCGCCATGAACTCGGTGCCTGGGGTGATGCAGTTGCTATCGAACGGATCATCCTTGGGCATCTCAACGCCTTCTTTGATGGCCTTTTCACGGGCTTTCTCGGCGTCAAGGGCAGTTCTGAAGCGGCGAGCGCGCTGCTGATTCATCTTGGCGCGCGGTGCGACGCCGTCGATGGCCATGAAGAAGAGTTGTTTGGGCTTAATTTTACCGAACAGGTGCTCGATGTAATTGAAGATGGCAATGAACATCTTGTCCTCAGTCATGCGGGCGGTCGGACCATCCGAGTCATTGTGGGTACAGTTGTGTATGATACCGTTCATATCGAGCTTTCAGAGCTTGTGTCAGTTGCGGTACGCCCCGAGAAGGTGCAGGTTACTCACATATAGACAATCGAATTCCGGGATGCGGTTTTCAGCGATGAGCTGAGAAATAGCGGGATACCGCTCCGACATCCACCGGAAGAACTTGGGGACACCCATGGTTGCTGCTAAGCTCTAGGAATAGCAAGTAGTGTAGATATGCGGAGATAGCGGCGGAGGTGACGAGCAAGACAGAGCTCTGTAATGAGTCGCAAGGCGAGAGCGAGGGTAGAGATGAGGTAAATGTGAGAGGAGCGCACACGGCGCTGTCGCTCGGGTGGAGAGCGAGAAGTTGGGTGTAGGTTCGTGACGCTGAGGCCTTCAAAGAGTGGGAAACTCGCCCAGCAGGCGTGGAAGTACAAACAGGCTGCCAAGCCCCGCTTCTCCAATCACGTGCACCAACGCGACGCCTGCAAACCGCGGTCGCGTCTCTTGCTCCCGATGTTTCTAACTTTCGCATTTCACCGCAACTGAGTGCAACATACATCAGCGCTGCGTTTGTCGCCTAATTCTCCGTCTTTTTACAGCTCCTCCACACCATGGACGATACAATGAGCGGTAGGATGGCCTGCATGCCCGAGATACTTGTTCGTACTGCTAATAAGCGGGAATGTCTAGATGCGCCCGATGCCATGGTCGAGCAGGACCAGGAAGCACTCGAGCACAAGCTCGTCAATGAGGAGTACAAGATCTGGAAGAAGAACTCTGTCTTCCTCTATGACATGCTCTACGGCCGCGCCCTCGAATGGCCGACGCTCACGACGCAGTGGCTGCCAGACAAGAAGCCGTACGTCGCGGTCCCACCGATGTATGTATGTGCTAATCGCGCGCAGAGTTGAAGGCACCAACATGAGCACCCACCGCATCCTTCTCGGCACCCATACCTCGGGCCAGGCACAGAACTATCTCCAAATTGCCCACGTCGAAATACCTGATTTCCGCTATCCCGACCTCGCCGAGCTCAACGAGGAGCGGGGAGAAGTGGGCGGGCATGGAAACGCAAAGAAGCCTTTCGAATTTAAAATTGTGCAGAAGATCAACCATCCGGGCGAGGTCAACAAGGCGCGGTATCAGCCCCAAAATCCCAATATCATTGCCTCATTATGCGTCGATGGCAAAGTGCTCGTTTTCGATCGCACCAAGCACCCCATGCAGCCTAAGACCGATGGCAGCATTCAATTCGAGGCCGAACTGGTTGGTCATGAGAAGGAAGGCTTCGGGCTCTCCTGGAGCCCTACAGCAGAAGGTCATCTCGCCACCGGTAACGAGGACACGACAGTGCGGACCTGGGACCTCAAGAGCGCCTTCTCCAAGGACAACAGATCCATTTCATCCACCGCTACATATACTGTTCATAGCGCTACTGTGAACGATGTCCAATACCACCCAAGCTTCCCGTTCCTCATCGGTAGTGCGTCGGACGACCTCACCTGGCAGATTGTCGACACACGCAAAGCTTCGCACACGTCGGCTCTCTATAGGAAGGAAGCGCATCATGATGCTGTCAACTGTATTGCCTTTCACCCGCAGTTCGAAACCATATTTGCAACTGGATCGGCAGATAAGACTATCGCCATGTGGGACATGCGCAATTTCAACAAGCCGCTCCACACACTGCAGAGCCACCGCGGCGACGTCATCGGACTTCAATGGCACCCCCAGGATGCAGCTATTCTGGCCAGCTCCAGTTACGACCGACGTATCTGCATGTGGGACGTTAGCTTAGTCGGCCAAGAGCAGACTCCTGACGAGGCCGAGGACGGCCCTCCAGAGCTGTAAGTCGCTTTGATCAAATACTCGTGCAATACTAAGGCAATATAGACTTTTCATGCATGGCGGCTTTACCAACCGCATCTGTGACTTTGACTGGAATAAGAATGAGCCTTGGGTCATGCTCGGTGCTGCGGAGGACAACCAGCTTCAAATCATTCGCCCCGCCCGAAAACTAGTTGAGCCTCTTCCGAAGAATACTAATCGCGGAGAGGTTTCTGACTGATCTCTTCTAACTCTACTACCTACTTTATGATGATGATCTTTTACACTGCGAGGTTCACATGCCCCGTCCCCGCGCGTCCTCGATGCAGCATCTCTTGGATACCCCTTCATTCTCCTCGCAAATACGTTCATTTCGGATCCCGAATGATAACGAACTCAATGAAGGATATATTTGGCCGAGGCGTAAGCTATGGCCATCTCCCTAGAGGTCGGCATGTTTTGGAACCCCTCATTAATGTGAGCCTCTGGAAGTGTCAGAAGCACAAGAGGCACATGACAGTACAACAAATGTATTAGTAAACGCAAGAAAATGTTTTCCAGAGGATTTCATATTTCATGCAG
Source organism: Periconia sp. TS-2 (assembly GCA_030378425.1). Taxonomy (NCBI): domain Eukaryota; kingdom Fungi; phylum Ascomycota; class Dothideomycetes; order Pleosporales; family Periconiaceae; genus Periconia; species Periconia sp. TS-2. The sequence goes on along the minus strand of JASNQO010000035.1, from coordinate 194,666 downwards.
TATGCATCTGTTCGTACGATTCCATAAAGCCTGAATTGCTGAAACGAATGAGGATTCTGCTATACAGAATATATCCAATTTTTAGAATTTGTGCTTGCCCTCCCATACATACATTCTCATTTGCTCTTTATCAACGGATGCCACAGCATCCTAACACGCAATCTACCAATTGATCCCTTCGTCTTCAGCTTCCTTGTTCTTCCGCACGTCAAACACAGCAGCAGCATTTGACCACTTCGATTTATTCAGGTATCGCTGTTCCGATCTCCGTACTGTTACATTCTTCGTCGTTTTATCCATCCTCAAAAGACCAGATGACCCTAGTAGAAGACCTCTCAACTTCTACTACTAGAGTAGATAGTCTTCGACTGCAAAGATGGCACACGCACACTCCATATATTAGACTCGTCTACCCGATTTCCAACTTTCTGGCTTGCATTTGCACAGGGCCGTCTGCATGATGTGCACGGTGATATACTTCGAAAATTCGCCAGGGTACGCGGCAGTTGCGATTGTGGCTATAGAAGGCGGTGCCGATGATATCGGCCAGAGCCTCTGTGACAAGCATCAACTTCTAAAATGAATACAGCAATTGTTTGAGAGGCGGCGGCACTTGTGGCATAGCTATAAGGCCTTGCGTGTTAATACCACCTCATCCGGATCTGGCAGAAGGCTCGACTCTGAAGCATACATTGTTAGATGTTCAACCAAAGCATTCATCTTTGATATGATATTACTTTTGTATATGAGTACATGTGCCCTACGCCTTTCGTCACCAGTCCGGACTTCCAGTTCCACAATTCGTCGAGTCCATCCACCCGTCCAACGAAGTCTTGCGGGTCGTCTCCGCCTCATTAGGGCCTATGCCTCGCGCGTAGCTAATGTCACAGCGGCCTTGATTCGTCTTGCCTTCTTGTGGGTCATCGCCGATGTACCAACAGCCAATGCGAGACCCTCCATGGCCCGAGAGTACTACGCGACATTAGCATACAATATCTTTTCAAGATGGCTCAGGGGAGAGCTTACCACCACTCAGAATGTCTTGGACCTGTTGAATTTTGAACACCGAGTTTGCACTTCCATCCTTGTAGTCGATAGAGAAGTCGAAGCGGTCACGGTCGAGACCTGCGACAATATCGTTCCAGTACTCAACCATGTTCACGACGCAGTCCTTGTTGCAGTCATCTCGATGGAGCGTGTCTGGGTCGAAAGGCCTTTCGCAAGTGAAATCCCCTCTTTTCTCTAGATGTTCATCAGCACAGTCTGACTCGACGCAAGTAGCTTTTCAACATACCAAGTAAGTTTTCACGTGGTGAGATGTCCAGTGTGGGTGCAGCAGCCGCGAGGAGCGGCAGGCCGAGAAGAAGTGTGGCAAAGAAACCCTGCATTTTGAAGCTAAGAATTGCCAATAATCTCACGATGTCTTGGATTGCTTGAAATGCTTGGAACAATTGGAAAGCAGAGAGACATCTTATTATACTTCAATTTTCAACGCCAGGACCATGTAATATAGATAATTTGATCCTCCAATTCCATCGCGGCTTCACAACCTATGTACGAGACTGTCGACTTGAATTGGTGACGTGGTGGCATGGGTCATCCATAATAGAATTGTTAGTGCTTCGTCGAAACAAGCAGTGTCCACTCGAAACTAAGCCTTATGAGTGCCACCAACAACAGCCACAACCACGCATCAGCCTCGTGCTTAGATCCTACTAAGATCACCGCTCATGAGCACGAATAATATCATCCTCTCTTTTTGGCGAACTACCAAATCCGGGTTTTCAGACTAACCATCCTACAAATTCCAACAACAACCAAAAGAGGCCATCATCGCAAGTCAGTGCAAAAGTCATGGTCCATTTACCTAATTAGAACGGCTTCTTTCAACGCAATACTGGAACTTTTATGTTAAACTTATATGCCCTGTTCTGTTCGTATCGGGTGCTGTTCAGTCTCTCTATATCATGTGCAATCTTTACCATACGAATTTACCAATGATCAGTTGATGGGTAATGATAACCGGAAAAGGAGTCTCGAGATTCTGTGGTGCAAACTTCACCAACATGGGGCGGAAATTGCTTAGCCCCCGATCAACCAAGGATGCTCTTTTGTGGTGGGTCAGGCCATGTATGAGGAAGCAACGCTAGGAACACCTTGGAACGAATTCGCGCGCAAATAAAATCCTGCGAAGCTACTAGTATATTCTATCCAGTTTATACGACAGATCTGATATATATTTATCCGGATACTCTTGGGAGACTGTTGGTTGATAGCACTCTAAGATTCGTTAATGTGTTTTGGTGGTTCGGGGCTAGTTCGTAGTGCGTTCGGTAGCCCAAGATCCAGGCTGGATTGTTTCGAAAATGTGCCGCAACCCTGGCACTGGCACACGCTGGCACTGGCACTGGCACACGCCATCTCTTCCCATACATGCTGGTGCATAGCCATCCATCCCCTTGAGACTAGCCGGTGAGGAAGGATCCTTCGACATTCAGTTTCAAGAAATAATCACAAAACCCACCTACATCACATACGCTAGAAAGATCTGGACTACTAGCTACATATTGGTCAAGGCTGTGTCAAGTCTAGTGAGATTGTGGCCATCGGCCATGCGCCCGGCACGGAAAAGGGGGAACAAGGCTGTGTTAATTGCAGAGTAATTATAGACTCGTCAATGGCGTACGAAATGTGATAGAATACGTAATTGTTCTTGTTAGCTTGGAGGGCCAGTCATGTACACTGCAGCCTTCTGTCATCACCAACCATCAATGCCTCAACGGGACAAGTGGAGAGCACACCTTTCCGCTCCTAAAGATAATACCGCACAACGGCGGCTAGTGTTACTACGATCTTTTTCGCACGGTTCAACTTCTGAGCCCTGCAAAGGTGAACAAGTCAAGAAGAAGATCCTACGGTATTCCAGTAGTCAGCAGTCGATACTTGCGAAGAGAGCTCTTTTCTACTCCCTCAACATGCGTAAGGGCTGGGGAACTCTACGTTTTGCATCGCGCTGGTCTCGCGGCGGTAATGCGTCTTCAGCATCACGCTCACACCGGCTCCAGATTGGCGTCTCGATTCCATCTTATTGAGAATGCTGCGTTGACAATTGCTGCACGGGCAGTGTAAATATACACAGTTGTTCACCGAACTTCCCGTAATGGGTTTCACGCAGATATGTTCGACAGTACGGAGAGCATTCCGGCATAGAGTCTCGTATGTTTTTCTCAGCCAACGATGCGTCTAAATTAAGTGTTATCGCATAGCCTGCATAGGGTATATATACCGCCTAGCTTCGTAAGAGCATAAGGTATATCTTTTGCTCCTACGTCGCAACAATTGTGCATATATCTTTAGAGCCAATACTGCGAATCACCGAAGATATGCTACCGTGGACTTAGTTGCTGCACTGCGTTTCGTTCAGACTCCCTCATGCACATCCTCACTCGATAACTTGCTTCTGATTCCTCAAGGTTGGACTCAGTACGCTTACAGGTATCATACACCCACAAAGCTGCACATTGATGTGTTTCGTAGCGCAAATTGACCATTACCAGATAATACTCAAAGATGACATCGCACTTTATCACAATATCAGAGAAACTAGACTGTGTGTACATGACTCTCCCTTCGTACCACCAACAGCGTCATTCGTTATCGGAATCACATACTTGGGTCCAGAGCTCTAGGATATCAGAGCGGTGCTAAAGGAATATCAAAAAAACATAATTCCCGTAAAAGTACAGGATGTCATCCACAGCTGCTTGAATCTGAATCTGAATATAATCTAATTTGTTGACAGTCTCCAGTGGAGTTCTGTATTGCACTTAAATACATTACAATAGCCTTTCGCAAAGCTAGCTGTTAAACAACCTCTTTGTCTAGTCTCACAATTCTCTCTCATGAGCTGACCAATATCTGCAGTCCTTAAAACAGCATTCAGCCAGTGTCGCAAGCGCGAGGACTGCCATAAGCTTAGCAAGACAGCTCAAGATAACACAGCATCATGCTATCGACTCTGCAACTGCCCTATGAATCCAACGCTTACATGAACTTTAAGCAGGATTACTGTTGCCATGCTCAGTACTTTTTGGCATATACAAGTCGCTGAGAATGTTTGTGCCGCTCTAACATAGGGCAAGACCTGGAGGTCCTAAAATGGTCTAGTGCACATACCCAACCCTTCCGACCTTTCTTCAATACGCCTGTCTTACTCCGTAGCCTGACTACAAGTCAGCGCATCCCGCTGCGCACGATTCCGAATTAGTCGAAAATTTGACAGCTATACGCCCCGCATAGTCACAAAAATTCCATGAAGGGAGCCCGTTACTCTTCGTCGCGACAGAAAGCCTGCCAACAATGTTCAGGCGCCAAAACAAAATGTGACCGCAAAATACAAGGCTGCACAAGGTGTGCTATGAAAAGCCTGTTGTGTGTGTATCCGCGGGCACCGCCCTCGGGAATCCTTGCTCGCGAAGCCAGCAACAACGGTGAAGCCTGGGTGAGCAGCCCGTTATCCACGTTGGAGAGTCTTTCCACTCTCGACAGCCGTCTTCAGGATGCCGAGTGCATCTCACACGCTGACCCAGGTACCGCATCATCAGCTATACAAATGACTCGGTCCCTGAGAACGAATTCTTCAATGGCTATACTCTCGTCGCGCCCCAGCAGCCTTCCTTTCACCGAGGATGCGAGTATTAGTGGCTGCAGCGGACGACCCAATGGAGACGAGGCGCTTGATTTTACGAATCTGGAAATCTTTTGCCCTATCCCTGCGGAGGAGATAAAGAATCGCTGGCTACACCCCTACATACCCATACCCGGTGAAAAAGTCAAGAACTATCCCGCCACGGTGAAGGCCTTCATCTATCGAATGCTTAAGTCATACACAACTGTTACGACGCACGGACGTGGTATACCGCCCTTCTTGCATCCATCACAGCTAAATTCATCAGTCATAAGACCACAGCTTTCCAAGTGCCTGTCATTGGTTCGGATATGCGAGAAGCCATTGCCAGGAAGTGAGAGTATGGCCGCGGAGTTGATACACAGAGAAATGGCAAATCTTGTCGAACAGCAAGGGTCCTGTGACGACCTTGCACTGCTTGGGACGTTCCAGGCATATCTTATATACTCTCTAGTACTCTTCTTTAGCATTGGGCAAGGCTCAAGTTCATCGTCAATTCCTCTCCGGCAAGCCATGGTAAATCTTCAGGATCTCGCGTGTTCCAATAGCCAGCGAGGAGTCATGTGCACAGCAGAGCAACAACTCGCTCGTCCTACATGGGAAGCGTGGATTGTTGCAGAGGCCAGGAGACGTGTACTGTTCATCATGTACATGTTTGACAGCCTGCTTTCGGCTCAAGACGGTCTTCCGACTTATCTGGGTACGGAGCTTGCGATGCTGCTTGCTCCGGCAGGTCGAACATTATGGAAAGCACGTACACGGCAAGAGTGGCAAAATGAATACAACATCCATTTAGTAGACTGGACTGACGGATATCTTCGTATCGACGAACTTTGGCCAGCCCCTGCCAGCATGGGGGAATCTGTCCTCCTCGAAAGAAGTAGGAGAGTAGATCAATGGCTCATGAACGTTGATGAATTCGGAACAATGCTCTTTGCAGTCACAGGTTGTACGCATGGTGCGTAAACTCCTCTTGCAGCATTGCATAGCTCTCAACGCAGCGAGTCCAAAGCTGAGCAGCCCATTTGAGGCCAGGAACTCTCCAGGTCGAGCCATCACTGAGGTCTACTCACAGCCATCGCTTTCTATTGGTGCGCTCCTTTGTTACAAGTCTACGGCACTTCCAGAGGGATCGTGAAGAATACATGTTCACGTCATTCTGGCGACTAATCCTCTGGTTTTGCTACAAGCTCAACTCCGACGCTAAGACGCATCCGCGGGCGAAACAAGCTCTGATTGGCTGTCGATTGGAGGTCAGAACCTCACCTCCGACACTAGAAAGCTCAATTCCGGATGGTCCGATAATGGGCAATTAATTAAAAAGTTATATAATTCCTTTTAAATCTATAGATAGGAAGAATTCCATAATTTTACGCTTTATCATAAAAACAAATTCAAAGTCCTAGCCATCCTACCTAGTTGCGAATATTCTATTATTCATCCGCTTCGATTAAGCAACATCATCGATTTGCGGCCATGTCTGCTATAGACAAGCAAAGAGAAATCAAGACGAATAGTGACGCTTCACAGTCGCCGCCAGCCACATTAGAAGAGCCGTACACTATTTTTGACAAACGTCAAAAGGTCATCATTGTCCTCACGGTTGCAGTGGCAGCTTCTTGTAAGTTCAAAATCATGTTGATTCTCGAGGCCTCTCTAATTAATCTAGTCTCTGGGTTCGCATCGAACATCTACTTTCCCTCGCTGCCAGCAATCGCTCGCGACTTGGATGTGTCGATTGAAGCGGTTAATCTCACTGTCACATCATACCTCATTTTCCAGGGTATTGCACCCAGTTTCTGGGGTCCTATATCTGATGTCAAAGGTCGCCGAATCGCGTACTGCTGCACCTTCGTTGTATTTCTCGGCGCTTGCGTTGGTCTGGCGCTGACGAAAAACTACGCAACTCTGATAGTGCTGAGATGCTTGCAAAGTACTGGCAGCGCGAGCACGATCGCGATCGGATCTGGTGTCATTGGAGATATTACAACGCGGACTGATCGGGGAGGCTACATGGGTATCTTCCAGACTGGGTTGCTAGTGCCAGTCGCTGTTGGTCCTGTTATAGGAGGGGCATTGGCTAGTTCTCTGGGATGGAGAGCTATATTCTGGTTCCTCGTGATCTTTAGCGGAATCTTTCTTTTCCTGCTGGTTCTCTTTCTACCGGAGACGCTGAGGTCTGTTGTCTCAAACGGAGGTACGTAATACCAAAGGATGGTCATGCCACTGAGATGATGCAACATGAGGAGCATACTAACACAAGTCTCAACTCTAGGCCGGACGCCATCGAATCTATTTGGTAAATATCCACTTACGGTCTTCCAAAGGATGACCAAAGTGAGATGGAACCCGGAGATGGAGTCGGCACATCGCTCACAAAGAAAACCCATCGATGTTACCGGTTCATTTCGAATTGTCATAACGAAGCATGCAACTTTTATTATTTTCTTCCTTGCTATTCACTACACAGTCTGGCAAATGAGTATAACAGCCATGTCTACACTGTTCGAACAAGGTTACCACCTAAAGGAAAGCAGCATCGGTCTGACTTTTATTGCCAATGGCGTGGGCTCTATGATAGGCACGCTATCGACTGGTAAAATCCTCGACATCGACTATCGTCGGCTAAAGAAGAAACACGAAGTTCAAATAATGGAACGTGAGGTTGGTCTGGGTGATGAGCAGACCCCTTTCGTCACCTTCCCACCAGAAGAAACACGACTACGATTCGCTCCCATCTTTTCTCTGGTGCAATCTATGTCTATTCTTCTCTTTGGCTGGTCCATTCAATACCCAAGCCAGGTTCACATTGCCGTACCCATCGTGTCCACCTTCTTCACGGGATGGACTGCGGTCTCCACGCAATCTATCGTTATGACTTATCTTGTCGATATCTTCCCTGATCGGAGTGCATCTGCAAGCGCAAGTCTTAATCTAGCCAGATGTTTATTCGCTGCCGGTGGAACTAGTTTCATTATGCCTCTAATTGATGCGGTAGGTGTGGGGTCGACGTTTTCTATCTGCACTGGCATACAAGTAATTGCATTGCTTGGGGTAGCTGTGCAGTGGAAATACGGTGCTCGATGGAGAAGAGACGGAGATCAAAGGTGAACAAGGAAATGAAGCACTAGATACCGCCGGCATAGAGTCAGGATGAGGGTATGCAAGCAGATCAATCTTGATTCAAGTTTATAGTAGGGGTAGGTCCACGTAGCTTCAGATATTGAGATGGAAGGCTCGCATAGAGAAGATATTTCCGAGCATGTAAATGGAGCATTCAAAACGAGTCGCTCTTTCAGAAAATGGGATTCAAAACTAACGATTCCTTCATGCTCTATAGCATCTACGTCTTCTCGCTAGAGTCGCATCTTGGGAATGGATGCCGATTATATTTGTCTTCATTGGTCTCTGATTCCCCCAAAAACCTCGGCTTCAGCCTTTACAACCTCGTGCGAGCATTATTACACGCTCTTCTCTCGGACAACATTGACTTCCTCATGATGGATGACCTTCTCGACAGCTTCAGAGGCCCGGAGTGCCTTCTCTTCGCCCTCGAATACTGCAAAATAGTTAGTAAATGGCATCTTCGCACCTGCGCAACAACAAGGATGAACTCACAGAAAGCCAATTCCTCGAGTGTCCGGTTGGCCGTTTCGGGGAAGAAGAACCAGACGAAGACCACCTCATACGCGAGCCAGCAAACATAGACGATAAGCCACTTCCAAGAGATGTTCTGAAGTCCAATGGGATTGACGAAGGTTGTGAAGAAACCGGCAAGACGACCGAAGAGCTGGAAGACGGCGATACCACGGGAGCGCTCCATGTATGGCCAGACTTCGACCATGTAGGCTGTATTTTGTGTCAGTGTGATAAATCCGTATGGAGAGCCTTTACGTTGCCATGAAGTAAGTGAGGGAACAGAATGGGGTTAGACTCACTATACGTCAGGGCGTTGAATCCGATGTTGTAGCAAGGCTGGTACGCAAAGATGAAGAAAGCACTTGCTGCACTAGCTGCGCTGTTGTGACCACCGGCATCCTCAGCTGTGGTTGCCTTTTGCATGCTGACAGTCCAGCCAGTGTATACGAGAAGGAGAGAAACAGTGCACAGCATGTACAATGAGCGTCGGCGGAACCGGGTAACGACGAGAGAGACGACTAGGCCAGTGACAAGACTCCAGCATGCGTAGCCCACGTTGAGTTTCTGCTTGGTGATGGAGTCTTTGATGCCGATCATGCTCATTAGATCACCGAAGAAGTAACTAAGCTCATGTAAGTAGGTGCTCAGCTGCCAGAATATGAGTAGCTTTGGAATCTGCACTTACGAAATGAGCGTATTTCCAGACCACTGCGTGAAGAGACCCAGTTGAGAAGTGACAAGAGTACGACGTCGCATCCCACTGGTTCTGACCAGATCCATCCAGGACTTCTTTGATGCCTCAGACTCAAGCTGGATAGTCGCGCGAATCTGCTCAATTTCACCCTTGACCACCTCAGACTCTGCGTTTCCTTCGGCATGATACTTGATGAGAATCGCTTCGGCCTCCTCGACTCGGTCGTGGCTAACAAGCCAACGTGGGCTCTCGGGAAGAAACATCACAAAGACGACTTGTAGCAGCGAAGGCGCAAGTTGCAGAAACGAGGGGACTCTCCACGCCCAGTCGTTTGAGATGCTGTTCGTGCCGAAAACGATACCAGCTGCAACAACCTGGCCGACAAAGTAAGATACGTTGAACAGAGAAGTAAGCACAGGTCGCTCCTTGGGGTATCCAAGCTCTCCAATCAACGAGGAACCTGCGACGATACAAGCAGGAATGCCAAATCCAAGAATTAGTCGGGCGAAGATATACATAGTCACTATTCGATTTAGTCAACAGTCTGAGATGGCGAACACACAGTGACTTACCGTTGGTAGAGAAACCTTGGATGAGGGATCCAATGATCATAATGACCGAACCGTATATAATTGAGCCGCGACGTCCGACCTTGTTATCGACCCATGGGATAAATGGCAATGAGACAATAGCACCAAGGGAGTACGCCGCAGCGATGATTCCTTTCAGTGACCCTTGGGGTTTGTGGAAGTCTCAAGGCACAAAGTTAGCTTCCCAGCGTACGGATACTAGTTCAAGGCACTCTCTTACAATGAATCCATGATGGGACAATCTGGAGCGCGTTGATCAATTGCGAGTCGAACCCAGACGTGATTTCGATTCCGATGGCGGCCGGGACGAGAAGCAAGTACAGAGTCCGCAAGTTCGGCTTTCGGATCCAGGATACCGAGTCTTCTTCGACGAGGCGGGTGACGACCGGGTCGGCAGTCGTAGCCTTGGGCTTGCCGTCCTTTACCTGGTTGATGACTCCCATTGTAGCTTGTAGGCAGAGAACCTGGCTCACACGAAGTGGATTCGACACATGTTATAAACAACTACATTCCACGTAAACGCTCGTTTCAATTATGGCACCACATTTGCGGAATACCTCTCCACAGTCAAAAACAATTTAGGCGAAGTTGATTACAGGCATATTCATATTGCGCGATGTACGTTTTTCCAGCCAATGGCGACGTCGGAGCGGCTATCCGCTGCACCCCGGCCCCAATGTAGCATCACGGAAGACCGGAGCCTCAATATTGTGCCAATAACTTGTCGGATGCTTATTGAAGCCATCAAAGCTTGTTAGCGCTTGCTTCTTTATGTATAATGCCGCATGTACGATCCGCGTATAGTATGGACAGGCGGAGGCATACCGGGAGGGTAGCCTCACTGAACGAATCTAGGATACCGAAGTTAGCAAGATTCTTTCTTGCAGCACGATGCAGCATGGGTTGTCCCTGGGTAGAGAAAGTACAGCATGTCCAAACCACGTGGGTCAACTATGTACCGTGAGCGATTCGCTACGGATTAAAAGGCCTAAGGGAAGCACTTGGCTCCCGTGCAATGCAGGCCGGCAAGACATAGTAAAATGGCGCTGCCGCAACCCCCGAAGTCCGTGGCTGTCGTCGAATGCGCCCAGAGTCTCCAGATTTCCCCATCCGCTACGGCAAATGACCCTAATTTGCGGGAATCCCAAACCAACTTAATGGGCTGGAGCTCATTTACAAGCGCGTCAGCTAGGACCCCAGGCCCAATTTACTCTGCATGAGCGCGCTTCGAGCCCCAATGTTATTTCTAGAAGATCGGCTACCGTATTAGAGCTCAACCAGGAATAAGGCGACGCGGAGAAGAGCCGGGGTATCATATGAGCGACTGTAAGGCAATACTTGCGCTCATTGCAGGAGACTCCTTGACCTAAAAAAGCTCATGTCGAAGAGTGTCTACCGCGCTACGCGGACAAATCATCCGGTCCGAAACAATAGCAGTGACTGAAACTATTTAGAGACCCTCTCCTCCAGTGAAGAAGCCAGGACAAATGTTCGGGTACACGCCCAATATCGCCGACATCGACTTAGTGAAGAAGCTTCGTGCAGCAACTGTCGGCGCAAGGAGGCCAGATCAAGCGTATGCCTAGTTACTACCATCCCCCTTTTTAGGGCGTCCACTCTCAGCTCTCGAATCACATCTTACACGTGTGCCGCAAGCCTCCCACTTGACTTACAGGCAGCCAGATCGCACGGTCAAATAGCGGAGAGAGTTCTTGACTTTACTATCGACTTCCCCGTTATCCAAGGAACAAATATAGACGATAATATAGTGGCTAAGGGAAGCTTTATAGCGGTGTCCGTCTATTCGACATGTTTAGAAGTAGCAAAGTGCACGTGACATGTAACATAGAGAAAGGTAAATACGACAGTGTAGAGCAAGAATGTCCCGCATTTCGTTATCCAAGAGCTAACGCCATCAATGGAATCACATTTGTGAAGAACTCTGTTCGCTGATGGAATGTGCATTGCGTAGTCTTGTATGACCTATATTCACTGCTATGTTCTAATTTCCGGTCAAGCACTGCTTTGTACTACCTTGCAATAAAACTTACAAGAGCAAGTGATAGCAGTGCTCTCCTTGTACTACCTATGAATCTAACCCCCAATTCTTATGATCGACTAATGCGATTTTATTCAAGTGTTTGATCCACCAGCTTCGGTACTGCCATCATCCTTAGCTATCTTTATAATAAGACAGCTTTCTTGGGTGAATGAGACTGATTAGGAAAAGAGTAAGAAGACGCGACAAACGGATCCCTTAAGGTGCCGTGTCTCAGACGCTTCAACAGCTCACCGCCGTAGCTCCCAACTTTGGCCTAGACTTTGCTCGCATGATCAAACTTGGAGCTAGAGCCCTGAACTGTCTAACGCAGCCATCGTTAACCCAAAAATACAGTAACACTGCTCTTTTGAAGCTCTGGCGAAAATCGCAGGCTAACTTTCGCCGACTTCGGGTCTCCGGTATATGCTTCCTAGCAGCACGTTGCACGGAAGTCGCCACTGGCTGATTGTCCTTACCAAATATAGACTTACCGCGCTAGAGGTCCGCGAAGGGTTTCCAGTCCTTCCCTTGTGGACTCACAACCTTCATTGTCACACTAGCCATCATGGCAATCTGGATGCTGTTCATCGGGGTGCTTAACCTTGTTGTACCATCATACACTACAACTCTCTCTCCCAAGTACGAAGGAGACGATCGCTATGGCGCAGTCGCTTCTTTGAGCCGTGTTTGCAGTCAGTCTGGCATCGATATACTCAAACTTGGCGGAAACGCCGCCGATGCAGTGAGTTCATTTGTTCTTTTCCAGCGTATTTAGTCAGGGAATTGTGACTGACCGTATCAACAAGGCTATTACGACCCAGATATGTCTCGGTGTGGTCGGTACGTCAAGATTGTTTACCTCCGCGTTCCCACATACTGTATGCTAAGAGTTGTCGCGGTTATAGCACCTCATATTACAGGAATAGGTGGTGGTGGATTTGCTGTAGTTCGGTCCTCGAATGGTACTTACGAGTCCATTGACTTCCGTGAAGCGGCACCCGCTGCTGCATTCGAGGACATGTATAAGAACAATGTAGCAGCTTCGTTGACCGGCGGTTTAGCCAGGTAAGTCACTCTTTGGCCGGCTGTTCCATTCTAGCATTGGTGGCTCACCAGCACATAAGTGGCGTCCCTGGCGAATTGAAAGGGCTCGAATACATCCACCAACATTATGCCTCGCTACCATGGTCCGACCTAGTACAACCTTCCGTGGATCTCGCACGGTATGGATTCGAAATCCAATCGGGTCTTGCAATCAACATAAATAGAAGCGATACTGGCTTCTTTGTGAATGACCCAGCTTGGGCTCTGGACTTCGCCCCCAACGGAACACGCGTCGGTCTCGGAGATACGATGACTCGTAAACGATATGCGGATTTACTCGAGATCATATCTGAAAAGGGTCCGAGAGTATTTTATTCTGGGCCGATTGCCCACGCAACAGTGCAAGCTCTGCAAAGATCCAACGGGACCATGACGGTCAATGATCTGGAAGATTACGAGATCATCATTCGTGACCCGCTTTCAACAACCTATTGCGGATACAGATTGACTACTTGTGGTGCTCCTTCTAGTGGGGCCGTTGCACTTCAGGTCATGAGAATTCTAGAAAGGTACAAAGATATTGGCGAAGTGGCTCCCATCGACTTAGGTACTCATCGCCTGGACGAAGCCATACGCTTCGGCTACGGTGCTGTAAGTGACACCTCTATCTACTAGCGGTATGCTCATATAGGCACTAATGACATCAACAATCAGCGTACAAAACTTGGCGATCCCGCTTTTGTCCAAGGCATAGTGGAATATCAAGCTGCTATGCTGGACCCTGCAACCATCGACAGAATAATAGCGAAAATATCTGATGATCATACCTTGCCAATTGCTGCCTACAACCCCGAGGGACTAGAAATTATCGAAACGTAAGAATTGTTTTACCTTTGTAGATTTTCTAACTAACAAGGATTTATACAGGCCTGGCACATCCCACCTTGTTACTGCCGATGCTTCTGGTTTAGCAATCAGCCTCACCAGTACAGTCAATACTGCGTTTGGATCCCGCCTCATAGTGCCTGAAACAGGAGTGATGATGAATAACGAGATGAACGACTTCTCAATTCCGAATATATCTAATGCCTTTGGTTACATCCCCTCCCCAGAGAACTACGTCGCGCCGGGAAAGCGACCTCAGTCGTCGATTACACCTATTATAGTAGAATTCCTCCAAAACTCGACTCTTTATTTCGTGGTTGGCGCTGCTGGTGGTTCACAGATCATCACATCTACCCTTCAGTCTATACTTCACGTCTTGGATCAGAACGCAAGTGCGTCTCAGTCATTAGCCGCTCCAAGATTCCACGATCAATTGCTCCCGAACCAGGTACATCCCATGCTGCCCGTCAATTATTCCCAAAACGATCCACTGACATTCTCAGATCTTGTTCGAGTACACATATAGTAACGAAACGACTGCATCGATGAAACAAAAGCAGCACAATATCACATGGTTCACAGGAGGGCGAGCAGGATCAGATGTTCAAGCTATTAGGAGAACGTCTAATGGTACGTTCGAGGCAGCGGCCGAACCCAGAATACTCGGCTCGGGTGGATTTGCTGTATAGGATGAGTATATACCCAACAGATTTCAATCTTATCCCACGATACACTGCTGAGTTGTGCCCTTTGCTCGCTGCACTGCATGGCCATCAATACTCTCCCAAATAAGCCGCACTCCTTGGCGATTTGCTCATCGTTGCTTATGCATCTTGCTCCTTCCTTTTCACCGTCAGATAAAGCCGCATGAGCTCCACCGGAATGAGCTTCTCTAGCTGTCTGAGACAACTCCCTGCGTACTTGTGGCCGCAGCCACGTTATACACCTAATTGAAAGGGACGCCGGGGATCCTGTCATTATATGAGCTCCCTAGCTGAAGCCTTAACGTTCGATTGTTCACTTATAGTTCTAATCGGAGCTAATATCTCTAATGCCCACAATATCGTTCCCGGAATCTCCCTCTCTCCAGAATAGGAAATCTATAACAACAATATTTTACCCTACCTACTGTTGATCTAATAGGGGGATCTCGTCGTCATGGCCAGCTCGATGACTGCCTCTCTCATTATCGCCCATCGTATCACCACTGCTCGTATTACCACCTGTCGCATTACCACCTGTCACATTACTAACTGTCGCATCACCACCTGTCGAATTTCCGCCTGTCGCGTACGTGTTGACTACCTGGCGAACTCGAGACGGGAGCAAAGCGTAAAGTATTATCGCGGCAACCACCAATCCTCCGAAGGCAATTCCAATTATTGCGCCAGTACTCAAAATGGAACCATGTTTGATGGTTGATGTTGACGTTGATGTTGGACTGCTGGATTTGCTTATACCGGTACTGAGGGTTGTGCTGGTCGTGGGAGGACTCGAAGACACTACATGTATAATAGAATTAAGAAGGTGTTTGTACACAGCAGGACGGCGTAATGCACTTACTCGTCGAGACGCCGAAGGCGGGGATAGTGAAGATTTCGTCTACGTTATTGCAACATGAGGACGTGCCGTCATGGCAACAGAACGACGTAGCGCCACACTGGTCAACGCGTATCCAAGCGTTTGTAGTGTCTGGAAAAAGCGCATTAGCACCTGAGGTAATTCCGCTGGATAGTCCAAGCATGAAATGACGAACAGTTGACACAATATGCAGGACACTCTGGCGATGTCCAGTTTTGATCTGTGCATGCGCCGGCATAGAAGAAGCCTTGTTGCGTGTTCCTGCAGAGACCGCCCATGTTGGAACACTGGCCGAAATTCAGATCGCAACAAGGCTGCTCGCCGGTAACGTGGCAGGGCTCAAAGTTTGAGTTCGCTGCCACGCCATTTGGGTAGTAACAGGACGCTTCACCTGCGGAGACAAGTAGGAGAACAATTTGCCATGCAAGCAAAGGTAGCATCTTTCAGTATGCGAGTGGTGATGGACGGACGGCGATTCAAAACACACTGGAAAGGACTACGAGGCTTTTTACACGGCACGCCGGTCCTCTTTTGAAGTGACATGCGCCCATCATGTGGGATGTGTACCGCCTCACAGATAGACTTTGCTTTAAAAGGGTCAAATCACAGTGGTGGCGCCATCATGTCCAATGACTTCCCCAAACAGCGGGAGCCCAAGGTATCTAGATACGAGGGCTGTAGCACGAATTTCAGCCGAGCGAAAGGAGTGGTACGTGTGGCTCAACGACTCGGCCACTAGACGCAAACCATGATATAGCTTTATTGGATGATCAGTCCAGTGGCGTTTCGGAGCTTACGCATTCAGCCCTTTACTTTTCTTTTGAAGGCTGATGAGCTGGGCTATGCCACCAAATCCGTATCAAATTTCTCTCTTGCCAAGAACTTTGCATGAGCGCCGGGTTTGTTATTAAATGGTCGTAATTCCTTTTCTGAATGTTCATTGTTGTATTTGGTTGCGGCTAAAGCCCTCGACTTTGCGCTTCTCACAGATTAAAGCAAAACTTGTCCCTTTTGAGAACCCGAGACCTTCAGGAGAAGGCTGTGGCCTGCCAAGAACGAGAAGTAGTCATAGCATGTCCTTTTGGAAAAGTGTGAAAAGCCTGAAAAGGAGAATTATGAGTTCTGAGGCAGCGACTAGTCCTTCCGAGGCTACCAGAGGACCGGAAGATGCTGGCGGAGACCAGTTAGTTTTGGTAAGTCGGACAGAGCACACGACTTATGGCTGTTCGAAACTGATTTTTGTCAGAGGACCTCTCCCGACCCTCCGACCCGAGATCAGGCAGCTGACGGAAGCCCGTTGGTTTTGGTAAGTCGGACAGCGCACGATGAACGACTCTCGAAATTAATCTTCCTTAGAAGGCCCCTTTTATTCCTCCACGCGAAGGTCAGATAGCTTATGGAGGTATTGGTAAAGGGGGTACAACTAAATTCGGTACTGCGTATGGTGGCGTGGCTAAAGGTGGCGCAACTACGAAGGATACGGCTAAAGGTGGATTCGGTAGAGGCGGCGATGCAGCGGGAAAAGATTCTTCTGGGGGTGGTGCTGAGGGTGGCCTCGCCCATGGTCAGAATGCCCAAGCCGGTGAAGCCACGGGGGGAACATCAAGTACACCATCCTACTGAGTTATCACCAAAGTCCAAGTCCTCCTCACCCTCAGCCCTGTACTATGTAGTGATCAATCCAGAATATCTCTATAAAACAATGGCGTTTCATTTGCAAGGCTGTAGGCCCAGAGAAGTATTATGTTACATTTGCGTCCCACCAGCATCTGTGCGCGACAGCATACAGAAATGTCAATCGCTAAGCTCATCGCTGCGAGCATCACCACCGCGAGCATTGCCACCACGAGCTTTACCGCCGTGAGCATTGCCGCCGCGAGCAGTACCACCGCACGCATCATCGCCGAAAGCGTCTCCACCACGAGCGCTACCGCCTCGAGCACCTCTTGGATCGCAATTTGCCTCATGTTGGTCGTGCTCCTCTGTGGATGTTCGGTCTAGGTCGTGTATATCACTCGATAAAGGAAGGGTGGAGGATGGGTCGAGTTGCGATACGGGCCGGTCTGTCGAGACATATTGTCAGCATGTAGGCACATTACCCAGATCATGGTGAAGCATACCTGCCAGGACCTTGAGCGAAGATGAAACAGCGTGGTATGTCAGGGTTGGGATATACCCTCGGATTGCCGCTGTTATCTTCTCCACTTTTGCCTCGTACCGAATACTCCCAAGTGCCTTCTTTGTCCAAGACTCGTTGGTCGTAGGTAGCGCTTTCGCAATCATATCATCGAGAGACTTTATCAGTGCGCTACACTCTTTGACAGCTGGAAGGAGGGCCTTGTTGCTTTCTTCTTGCATGTATCCAGCATCGACGACCGCTTTTGTTTGTTGAAGAGCATCTAGCAGTATAGGAAGCTCAATTCTGACTTGGCGGAACGCCCTTGGAATGTCGCCAAGCTTTGACTGATAATCTTCAAGGCTCTTTAGGATGCGGGAGCTGAAGTGGGCGAGTTGAATTATGCTAGCGAGGATGCCAACTACAGCTAGGGCTTCTGCCATCTTCTCGTAATTAATCTTGAAGCACGAAGTGAGCTGCAGAAGGAAGGGAGAAGGTATATTCACTGAAAGATATCAAGATTTCGATAACGCGAACAGTGTTTTGCAGATTTAGGTGGCAATGCGCAGGGATGAAAGGACGCAGCAAAGCTAGGGGCTGTGCAGGGAGGAAGCAAGCATCCACACGTGTTCTTGCGTTGCCAGTCTTGCGTGGCCAGTCTTGCGTGACAGAAACTAACTCCGAATCTTTTCTTGCAGGGCTAACGGGGCTGTAATATGGATCCGGTCGTATTACAGACTAGGGGAACACGGCGATGATGGACAAATGAGAGCATGGCAAATGTACCACAGAGGTAGCAAGAGACGAACACTCATTGGTTGGGCCATGGATCGACTGCACAAGATTGAAATCATCTGCCGACCCTATAGGTACCGGTGAACAGTGTTGGAAGATTCCCGTGGAGGCTTGACCGGAGGCATAGCCAAGCTTTGGGGCGGCGGGGTCAGCCGCGCGTGCCAAATCTCCGTACAAGGCCAGAACTTGAACAAGTAAGAGAAGTATCAGTTATTCGTGTGACGCTAAAAGACGGCTTTATACTAGCTGGATTCAGCAATCGTGTTCCTTCAAGGTAATTACTGATTAGCATGGCGAACCTGGATTGATTTGCGTAGCACAGGAGAAACAAGGCTGAAGAATGACTTTTTGGCATTATAGTCGAGACTCGAAAGCCTAGATTAAACTATTCCATGAGTTTGTAAGGCTTGGGAGAGCTCAACTCACCGCGGGGCATTTTGCTCCTAATTTAGGGAATTTCAGGCCGCAGTGTAGTTGTGGTGTTCGCGGTCATAAGTTCTAGATTCCAGCCTCGAGAAGCGGTCTGAGGTAAGTATATAAACATAGCTGATACGATTCTACAGGAAAACACTAGATAATTAGGGAATCAGAATCGCTTGAACGCACAATATCCAGAGTGTGTTCCCACGTAGCGCGTCTCTCGATGCAGGGACAGACTGTATGAAACGATGTAGTGATTAATTGTCCAAGCGGGAACGAAGCTTTCGGTAACAGATGCTATTTCCATACATGGTATGAATAGACGTCATTGTTAATTGGAAGCACGTTGAATCAAATGACAGATTAGGATACAACATCACATGTCAAGTAGGAACGAATACAAAGAATGTGTATCACCTTGACATGCAAGGCCAGTAATGTTCAATTCAAGTAAGGCATCGCTATGATAATGCGCCGTCATCTACACCGAAAGATCGCTTCGAATGGTAACAAAGTGGAAGGCCACCGGTGAAAAAAGAGTCATGTACGTGTAATAAAGACCCAACTTGGGTCGGTTGCCAGTCAATGGTTCGGTTTGAAGCCAGCTGCGCAGCAGTAATAATAGAAGTGGGAATGGATGCAGACACCAGTGTTATGAGTCGGTGGAGCTAACGGAAGAGCGACATGAGCCGGGCGTCACGCCTTCAGACCGTCGCCGAGCAGAGCTGGTAGCGGAGCTGAGTTGTCTCTTGGTGTGCTCATGCATGATTCTGCGACGGTTAGTCGTGGTCAAAGGCAACAAAGAGGCATGGGTAGCACACCGAGCATAGGATGACATGGCTTGAGCAGGATTGTCCAGATCGTAGTTTTGGGCGAACTGATGCTGAGGAGACATGGGCTCGGAGTACTTGTCGGAGATGTAGACGCCGGATGATTGAGTCATGTTTGAATGTGGATATGGAAAAGTGAAATGCAAGAGAGGAAAGTAGAGTGGCAGCAGGACTGGCTGTGCGTATACGAGAAGAGATGTACAGGTACTTGACCGAGATTTGGGAGTGTGATGGAAATGTTGTTGGTACAGTGGTGTTGCAGATGGGAATGTGGACTCTCCCGGGCGGGGAACAGCTGATAAATAGCATTCTCAGGCGCAGCGGCCCTCCCTTGGAGCCCTCTGGAGCGGATCGACAGTCGACAAGACCCAGCTCGTCCAAGGCCCTGAGGTCAGAGATCGACAGGGTCCTTCTCCATTGTCCCTAGCGGTCGAGAATTCACTCCGGCCGCCTTCGCGAGCCAGTCAGAGAGGCACGATTGCGGTGCCCTTGTCGAGTCCAGCTGATCGTAGCCCCCTTCTGACGACACAGGGTCCAGTGCGGGATGCGCCCAGGCCGGCTACCAAGCGCACTTGCAGGTGGGTGATGAAGGGGCGCTGGGGCCGCAGGCCAGTCGCGGCGTGCCCCCAGCCGCTTCGTAGTTCGTCATTGGGGCGAAGGGGGTGGGACGGGCACCGGGGAGGCTGAATGGGTGCTGCGGTTGCTCCGTGATGCAAACAGCGCCGTCGCCTTGATTCGCGTGACGGCACGATACGCAGCTTCGCCTGCTCCATGGCGCAGGGCATCGCGTGGGCTCGTCACGCACAAAGCCTCGAACGAAAAACCGCCTTTGAAGTTCTGTTTTCGTGCCCTCGCTCTCTGCTTGTCGGCATGCCATGACGCTGGTCATGACGCAGCAAAAGCGTTCATCCCGTCCATGCCATCCCCCCCGTCCGTCCCTCTGGTCAAAGCGCTGCTGAGTACGTGGTGGCGCCGACGGGCCAGATGTGCAAGGCTCCCCCCATGCCATGGCCTTTTTGCGCTCGAGAGTGGCATCACCAAAACAACGGCGAAGGGGAATCTGGGCCATGGGAATTGACATTGCCCTCGCTGCAGCTGCGGCTCTACGTCACTCGTGCCAGATAGGGAGCCGATCCGCATGCTCTGACGGTACCGCTAAGCCGCTTCGGGCAAGGCGCCATGGCCCGACCGTTGGAGAGTGGAGCGGCGTTTGCAGCAGATGCAGGGCATCGTCGTGCCAAAGGGTGAAAGGATTGCATTTCTGGCGCCGCACGGAACAGCAACGGAACAATAACGAGCAGCCGACGTCAATCGTGACGCCCTCTCAGCCTCATGGCGTTGGTGTGCAGCTGTGCAGCCTCCATGACGGCAGGCGCCGCCCACGCTCGCACCGCCATGACGCTCCGCCCTCCCCTTCAGGTACCACCGCATCATGTCATACCCAGCCGTCTCCGGGGTAACAATCATGGCCCGACGCTTTCAATATACTGCCTGCGACGAATATGGACGTCGTCGATGTCATTCCCATTCGACGTCACAGCCGTCTCCGCATCTCGAAGCCCAGTAGCGTCTCTCGCACTTCAAAGCAGATCAGGTGCCTCGACTCCAGGATTGCTTCATGGATATCACGGCACCATCATCTCTTCTAGACGGGATGCGCGTGATGCACTGCTACAAGAAGGCGTTGCACTCCGAACGGCGTGCTGTCGGTCCCACCATCAGCCCCCTTTCCACCTTCCCCTTTCCTCAGCCCTACCACTACGTGATGTGCCGCCATCGCAACACCTCAACCTCGTCATCTCCCCGTAAGATAGATATCGCGTTCCCCGTCATGCTGACGCTGCTATTGTGGGCATCCCAACTATTCAGCTCCATCAAACACCCTGTGAGTTTCGAGCGGCTGGCGATCACATCCACAGTGACGGACAAGTTCGCCACACGGCGCGACCCTACGTCAGTCTCTCCGCTACAGACGCACCAACAACCTCCCTCGCGCCTGAACCGACGCTCTAGATGGTTCCCCTCATGCAGGGTCCAATTGCTTTCTGTGCGGCACGACACAACGATAGTGCTGAATGCGCGAGATGCGAGATGACGATTGCATCTAGTAAGAGTATTCGGCGGGAGCTCCATGGTCCTGGAGCAATCCAAGCACTCAACACTTCTTGGCGTAGCTTCTATGGTCGTATGAGGCCTCTCCGTCACTCATGCTTGACTGCCCTCTCCACCTCACTGGGAGCTCACACATACTACCACCTCCATACAGCGACCGCTAAGATGGTAGGAGTCTCCGTTCGAGAACCTAGGATCAACAGTTCGCCTATATGCCAGTGTCTAGCCCTGAGACACTCCGGACCACTCGTCCCCCGCCACGACGACGATCACCCGGCAATTCATCCGACGAATCCACGGTATATAGCACCATTACTCTGTATTGCATGAGCTTCTTCCAAGGCCCGTACAGCACAGACATGAGAAAGTCTTGTCGCGTGTAGATCTCGACGGCTAGACTTCGCAACTCCTGTACCCGTCGGGAGAAGATCAATCCTCCAGGGCCACACTCGGAGGATGAGCATCTTAAATCAGAAAAGGATTGACCAAATCTGTGCGGCCATGATACGGCTGCCGGCTTGGTTCCCTAGGAGATAGCCTTGGCCTCCTTTGAAAGCTGCCTAGTATGAGAGCAAGACGTCTTGCTAGTTTCAATCTCCTCTACCGCTTTCGCGAATTCCTCTGCATGAGCAACCATCAACTACATTGCAACACGCAAACCATGGCTTGGGGTATCTCAAACGAAAATGAAGACGTAACTGTTAAAATCATAATATTACGGCTATGCACTAATATGTTCCAGGATCATTTATCATTCATGACGTTTACTCCTTGATCTCGATGCCACTCTGACCGTCACACTCCGTAATTGGTCCAAAGTACCACAAGTGCGCATCCGTATCCGTTCCAGGATTTCCATCGTCCCCGCTGGTGATGACTGTCACGTCCGCCGTCGTTGGCATCACCTCGTTCGGGCTCGTGACATAATACTCTGGGTATATGTTCGCATAAGGTAGAAGTGCCGGTACAATCGGTGGCAGTGTCGGCACCGTATCGTTCTTGTGCACAGTGCGGAAACTCGTGCCGTTGGAGGTACTGCCCAGGTACGTAGACAGCGCAGCATTGCCTGTCCGCGGTGCACCATAGGTGTACAAATCCACCTTCTTGCCCTGGGAGCGCAGATCACCGGCTGCAAGCGAGGCCATGGAACCGCCTAGACTATGTCCCGTGGCGATGATTTTATAGGTAGGGTACTGCTCTATGGCGGTGGCTAGGGCTGCCAGCACCACGCTTCGAGCATCGTCCCATGATGCCTTGAAGCCAGCATGTGCCTTGCAACCGGAGCAGAATGACACATCCGTCAGTCCAAAGTTGACGTTTGCGATCCAATTGCGGACCGAGCGGGAGCCACGGAAGGACAGCACAATGAGCTCGTTGGTGGTGTCGGTTGCGACAAAGCCCGTTGCATCAGTGGCGAGTGTACTATGGATTCATTAGTATTCTGACTTGCTTGCCGACATTCCAGTAACTTACTTTTCAAATTCGCTCACCGTGTTAGTATCTGCAGCCTCGACAAGTGCGCAGTTGCCCTGAGGACAGGTGACCTTTGTATTTGGACTGTTGTTGTTCTCGAGACAGTATGCCGCTGCGGAATACTGCGAGAAGAATGACAGCTCGTCAAAAACAGCAGCGGAGACATCTGTCCCACGTTAGTCTCCTACATCGACTCGCACATGGGAAACAGTGTTCGAATGCTTCGTACCTCTCTTCTGAGCCTCCAATGGCAACGCCGATCCTACACCATACAAGCTGCTCAAAAGAGACAGCGCAACGGTGGGGTATCGCATGAATGACGACATGATGTTTCTCGTCCTTGAACCCTGGAGCTCCTCGTATTAAACAGTCGAGCCACTGGACGTCTCAAGAGGCAACTCTTCAGCCACGGCGCGTACAGCTCAACAAAGGCGACGCAGAACTTCAAAAATGCAGCGTAATTGATGCCTTCACGAGAAGCTACCTCCCCTCCCCTTTTAACCATCTCTCTCCGCATCTCCATACCCCGGTATGTGATACTCGTACACATCCCTGTCCTCTTGCGAAGCGAACATCCAAGCATCAATGCATACCCCACGAGCCTGCCATAACGCACCGCCTTAAGCCGCAAATCGCAACGTAGCGCCGCCGCCTAGCCTATCTTTAGAGAACCGCTCCGTTGCTACATCCGCGATTCCCATCACGAGGCCTGAAAAGCGTCGGTTTTGTAGTCCAAACCGCACCTCGGTCCGTTGTAGATCAAGCGGTCGCCTTTGTTCTTGATGTCGACACTACTTTAGCGGTTCACGGCGACGTTGGGTCAAATCTTTTCCTCCAGTAACGCCGCTGCCCTCGCGCGCGTGGTAAGAAAGGGAAGGGAAGATTGCTACTATTTTGGATCTACAGGCACGACTTTTCAAGTAGTTTGTTTTTTAGCGCTCCGAGTTAGATTGGTTCAATGGAACGTGTCAATGCATCGCAAGCCATCTTTTCGCCTGTTTTTCTGTTTAGGATTGTCACTCGGCAATTGTGTGCGCCACGGGCCGCCACGAGGGCGGCGACCACCACCCCCCCGGTGGGACTTTGCTGATTGGGCGTGGCGAAGGAACAAGCCTTTGCGTCCCACGTTTCACTGCCTCGACGACCTGCAGGTCATGCCCTGTTGTGTGAGGCAAATCTTCGAAACGTTGCCTTACGCAGGTTTGAAACCTGTTCCCTCAGCCCCACCAAGATGGATAGCCGTCCGGTGCCGCTCGAGCAAAAAAAAAACAGCGGGGGAAAAGTGCCGCCGAACGAACGAACGAACGAACGATGCGATTGCGTGCATCCGAAGCGGGGTGAGACGGGTTAGTTTGAACATTCCGCGCGTACTGGACCTTATTTTTTTTTTTCGGCGCTGGAGGCTCAAAAGGGGAATTTGAGCGGGATTGGGGCATAGTTTCATGCGTGCGTTTTTGCGTTTGTGTGGTCTGTGCTGGATAACTAGGTATCTTGGTATTAGATGGGGTATCTTGGATGGCTCGTTAGTTTGGACGCTAACGTGAGCGAGTGAGGGAGCGAGCGGGCGGAGGGGGAAAGGAAGGAGACGAGACCAAAAGGAGAAAGAAATGCTGGGGGAAATTGATAGTATGCGCTTGGTTGCTTATGGGCTTGCGTACTCATATCTGGGCGACAGAGATTTGTTGTATCTGGATGGAGACTCTTGGATGATGGTTTTGTTTTGTGTAATTTCTCAATTGCCATGTTTGATTCGGTTCAATACGATCCGATTGAGCATGAGAAAGATACTTGTAGAGAAAAAGAAAAGAAAAAAAAATTTTATATTGAGAATAAAATTAAGCATTACATCTCCCTTTTTTTTTTCCCTACCCTCCCCGTGGGGTTCTAAATTCATCCCTTATTCTCCCAAAATGCCGCTGCCCCGGCCAAATCATCCACATTGACAAAATCCACGCCCTCATCCCACAGCGTCCTCCACACGGCATTGCGCGTCCCCACGGGCCACGCAGGCTGGTTCCAGTACCGCGCCTTGATGCCCTTGGCGTGCGCAGCCTGCAGCTGCTCGCGCAGCAAGTCCCGCTGCGTGGCGTTGAATTCCTGCGCGCGCACGGCGCCGAAGCTGGCGGCGAAGTCGGTCGAGGCGATGGGCGAGTCGTTGGCCGTGATGTTGGAGAAGGTGCTGGAGAGGAGGGGGAGGGGGGCGTCGTAGAAGGCGTCGCGGGGGGTGGCTGCTTGGACGAGACTCAGTGGCGTGTTTCCTGTTCCGATGACGGTGACGGGCTTGGAGGTGAAGGCTTTGCCGTCGTAGGTGGAGAGGTA
Source organism: Periconia sp. TS-2 (assembly GCA_030378425.1). Lineage (NCBI taxonomy): Eukaryota > Fungi > Ascomycota > Dothideomycetes > Pleosporales > Periconiaceae > Periconia > Periconia sp. TS-2. Next base: position 169,440 of record JASNQO010000035.1, on the reverse strand, counting down.
GCCGGCTTTTCGGAGGGGCTCGAGGGCGGAGAGGACGGCGGGCCAGGTGGTTGGGCCGTCGGTTTTTAGGTCGATGAAGAAGTAGAGGGTTTGGTCGCTTGCGGTGTCAAAGACGCCGTTGAGCGTGGGCGAGGGGGTGAATTGGGTGACTGGGTTTTGGCGGTGGAGGGTGTCCAGGATGGGGTCGATGTAGAGAGATTCCAGGGTACGCTCTGGGGTTAGGGCGCTGAGTTCGTGGCCGACCTGTAGATGTGTTAGAGAATATTTAGAAGCCATTTTACTAGAGATACCAAGAGGGGAAAATGCGATGAAGACAAATTTTAGAATGAGAATGATGAAACGCTGAAGATGTATGCATGTCGTGGCGTAGAAGATACAAACATACAAAAAGAGTTCCATTAATCAACCACACATCCGCTTCCGTAGATATAGCACCGTAAGAAAGTCCGGAATAAAACGGAACATCTCTCCAATAGTCATTGTGACTGTGAAATGGTTTCTGTCCTATGTTAGCTCTTCAATCTCGTGACGGCATCGAGGATTGGCATACCGGAATGATCCCACGTGTAAAGTCTGTCGGGTACGTGTACTTATTGGATCCATCTGTGTTCTTCAAGATATTTTGCAGCGTGTTTGATACATCCGGTAACGACGAGGCGAGAGCAACGCCCGTGAGGAACGGGGTAATGGATGAGAGGCAGCGCATCGTGCAAAGCGGAAGACACGGAACGAATGATCACGAAGCAACTGCCACGGCGGAAATAAAGCGAGGAAGAAGCGATGCGAAGGATTAGATTTTATATACAGATGAGATGACAGAGGTGGAGAGAAGGTGGAAAATGAAATGAACCCGAGAACGCGCAACGTTCCTAGCCAATCAAAGCGGCGCGTGCGCGGGTCACTCAAAGCTTGATCTCACATCCGTCCGTTCTTCCCGGAGAACATCACAAGCCGTCGGCTTTGTCATCATTCTTGAACAAGGTGCGAAACCACATGTCTAGAATAGCGATTAGTAGCACTTCAATCGCTGGAACTCGATCGCGCTGGCGGCATGACTGAAGGCGTTCGTCTCCGTCTAGCGATTCTTGGAAGTTGAAGACCCCATCGAGCGCGTATACGCATCTGAGAGAAGGTACTGGGGCGAATTTGAAAGTATTGTAACACCTTTGGCGCTGGTAATTCGCCTGATGAGAAGACACTTGATGCATCAACCTACGAAATGGTTCGTGCTGTGTGTGGGTACCTTTTGGATGCAAGTACAGATATCGTGGTTTCGAGTCGTCAGGGCTTCTAGTGCCGTGCTTCGCTGTGAGATTGGAGGAGCAGGAGCGTAATTGTATGCGAAGTCACCACGGCTACTTGTGTAATGTTAGACCTCGAAGGACACTAATCTAGCTGCTCAGCACCTGGAATTCAACCCTCGGAAGCTGGGCAGTCTTTAGTTCGAGGTTTGTTGAAATCTGCAAAAGACCGTAGAAAGGCGTCGGGCGGCGATAAAGTGCATCTGTGACATCAAAGAACACAACTTGCAAGCTAGTGCCTATATTAGGGAAGAATCAGGTGGACGTTCAGCCTGGTCTGCCAAGCAACCTGCAGGCATCTTGCTGCAGCGCAGGTCACAAGGCTGAGCAACAGCAACAGTCAACTGCGTTCCATTAGCTACCGAACTATGATCATAGCGCGCTCTCTGCGAGTGCAAACTCAGTAATTCCCTCGCCCTCCCTTTTTCTCCTCTTCTGGCGAGTCATAACGATCGCGAATGCCGCGCCAGCTACGCCGCGAAGACTACACCGTAGGATGGGTGTGCGCACTCCCCATCGAGCTGGCGGCAGCAAAGGCGATGCTCGATGAAAAACACGGCTACCCCAATTACGATGCCGGTAACGCCGATGAGAACATATACTGTATGGGGTCGATTGCAGGTCACAACGTTGTGATTGTATGCCTACCAGCAGGCCGCATTGGTACCAATCCGGCAGCGACCGTGGCGACGCAGATGCAGGCAGCGTTTAAGGGGCTTCGATTTGGGCTGATGGTAGGCATTGGTGGAGGCGTCCCAGGCACAGAGACAGATATTCGACTTGGAGACGTGGTAGTTAGCCAGCCGGATCAGACCTTTGGCGGAGTAGTACAGTACGACCTAGGGAAGAGGACAACGACTAGGTTTGAGCGCACAGGATCGCTAAACTCCCCACCACAGATATTACTTAGTGCAGTGAGTACTGTGCAGGCAAATGAGGTCTCAGGCGATAGCCGACTATCTGAATTCATCTCCCAGCTAAAGCACATTCCCGCCTTCCAGCGCAGCAAGACAGGCCCCGATGTTCTATTTGAGGCAGCATACAATCACAAAGGGGGCGCTACATGCGAAAGGTGCAGCGTCGACAGACAGCAGGCACGACCGCAACGCGAGAGCGAAGTGGTAGTGCACTACGGGACGATTGCATCAGGCAATCAGGCAATGCGAAGTGCTGCTGAAAGAGATAAGGCTATTGCTGAGCTCGGTGGTGCACTCTGCTTCGAAATGGAAGCAGCAGGCCTGATGAACAACTTTCCGTGCTTGGTAATCCGCGGTATCTGTGACTACGCCGACTCACATAAGAATAAGCAGTGGCAAGCATACGCAGCAGGAACAGCAGCAGCCTATGCGAAGGAACTCCTGTCGGTGGTCCCAGCGGTGCAGGTGATTAGGACGCACCCAGTGGCAGAAGTCGCGTGCGGCGCGAAAAGTTAGTGCAGCGGTCATCTCAAGCCCGGTAGTGGACTAGCACTAATACTACAGCAGGGCGTGGCTCTCAATCTTCTGCGAGCACTCTCGATAAGCGCAAGCAAACTGAATTCACTGGTAGCCTAGGAAACAGCAGTGTTGAGTAAGCCATCCGTAGTCTCTGGTGAACCCACTACTTCATGCTTTGCTAACTATGATAGATATCAAACCATGGAGCGTACGTATATTACCTTGCATAAGGACCAATGCACTCTAACGTCATGACTCCAGGGCCTGCTCACCTTCGAGAATCAATTCAGCCATTCCTCGATGAAAAGCAAATGCGGGCCCTTCTAGATTCCTTAAGATTCGACCAGATCGACACGCGCCAGATGACGATTAGTAACGCCCACGCAAAGACGTGTAAATGGTTATTAGAAAATCCCCAATACCTTAACTGGCTTGACGCCCTTAAAATTAAAGATCATCACGGCTTTTTGTGGATTAAAGGGAAACCTGGAGCAGGGAAGTCAACATTAATGAAGTTTGCTCTGATTAATGCCCGCATGACCATGGAGAACAGAATCGTAGTCGCCTTCTTCTTCAACGCACGAGGCGAGGATATAGAGAAGTCTACATTAGGGACATATCGATCACTGCTATTACAACTCCTCGAACGACTTCCACCGCCTCCGAAACACATTTTTGATTCGCTCGGTTTGTCAATGTCCGGCATCGACAAATATTCCCTGCAGTGGAAACTTCAACCGTTGAAAGCACTCTTGGAGCAAGCCATATGCGCACTTAGGAAGACTTCTGTAGTCTGCTTCATTGACGCGCTAGACGAATGTGATGAAGAGCAAATTCGGGACATGATACAATTCTTTGAACACATTGGCGAGCTTACTGTATCAAAGGGTATTCAATTTCAAGTCTGTGTTTCAAGCAGACACTACCCTCATATTACAATTCGGAACGGACTACATCTAGTCTTAGAAGGGCAAGAAGGGCACACCCAGGATATTACTAATTACCTTGAGACTGAGTTAAAGATTGGGAATAGTAATATGGCTCAGCAGCTAAGAACTCAAGTCCAAGAAAAAGCTTCAGGAGTCTTTATGTGGGTTATCCTTGTTGTGGGCATCCTAAATAAAGAATATGATCGAGGCCAGATACATGCGCTTCGACAAAGAGTGCATGAGATCCCTAGTGACCTCCATGATCTATTTCGCGATATCTTAACACGCGACTTGTCCAACAAAGACAGACTATTACTGTGTATACAGTGGGTGCTCTTCTCGAAGCGGCCGCTTAGCCCGGAGGAACTATACTTTGCCATTCTTTCTGGAGTCGAGCCTGACGCAGTGTCAAGATGGGACACTAGTGAGATCACTAAAGACGTGATCAAACGATTCATAGTCGACTCCTCCAAAGGCCTCGCCGAGATTACGACGTCTACTCATATTCAGAGAGTCCAATTTATTCACGAATCAGTGAGAGATTTTCTGCTGAAGGATAACAGTCTCAGCGACATCTGGGCTGAACTTGAAGGCAATTTCCAGGTCCAAAGCCACGAGCGGCTGCTCCAGTGCTGCCTCACCTACATAAGCATGGATGTGTTCACCCCCCTAAAGATCCCTGAGACTCCTCCTGGCCTGATATCAGTGGAGGTCAAACGCTTCCGCGAGACAGCAGTGGGAATGTTCCCATTCTTGGATTATGCTGTTCAAGACGTGCTATATCATGCAAATGCAGTAGAAGGAGGTCTTTTTGCTCAAAGAAACTTCTTTGACAGCTTCTCGCTTCCCCGATGGATCAAGCTGCACAATCTGTTAGAGATACGCCCATTGCACGCGTTTACAGAACGGGTCAGTTTGCAGTATATATTGGCTGAGCTTGACCTACCAAATCTCATCAAAGCTTATGCGTTTGGCCCCTCATGTCTTGAAGAAGAAGATGAGTCTTACGGCTGTCCACTTTTCGCGGCTATTGTTAACGAGAGTCATGGCGCTTTTCGAGCATGTATCGAAGGTCTGAAAATCGATGAGGACATTCAGAGCTACACCTATGAGCTGGATAGCGAATACATACGTGCATGTAAGGCTCTTAATTACACTTTCTGTTACTCAAAAAAGAAAGGAATTTTTGGGCATGCAGCAAATATGGGCCTCAAGAAGGTGCTTGCTTGTTGGATAGATTCGGGTAATATAGATACGAACGTTGTCAACAGAGCGTCTCCGAACGGCGAAACACCACTGATCATAGCAGCAGAAAAGGGCTACAGCGTCTTGGTCAAGTTACTGATCAATAGGGGTGCCGACGTCAACGCAAGGAGTGGATACTACGGCAATGCACTCCAAGCGGCCTCGTCTAGAGGCCACAAGCTCGTTATAAAACTGCTTCTTGATAGGGGCGCCGACGTCAACGCCGAGGGTGGATACTACGGCAATGCACTCCAAGCGGCCTCATCTGGAGGCCACAAGCTAGCTGCGAAGCTACTTCTTGATAGGGGCGCTGATATCAACGCGCAAGGTGGATTCCATAGGAACGCGCTCCAGGCGGCTTCAGGAAAAGGCAATGAGCTACTTGTGAAGCTGCTTCTTGATAGAGGTGCCGACGTCAATGTGCAGAGTGACAGCAATGCACTCACTGCGGCTTCAAAGGGAGGCTATGAGCCAGTTGTGAAGCTACTACTCGATAGGGGCGCTGATGTCAACGCGCAGGGTGGATTCCATGGCAATGCGCTCCAGGCGGCATTAGAATATGGGAAAGAGATGGTTGTGAAGCTGCTTCTTGATAGAGGCGCCGATATCAACATGCGTAGTGGGTACTATGGGCACGCACTCCAGGCGGCTTCAAAACAAGGCTATACGCCGTTTGTGGAACTGCTTCTTAAAAGGGGGGCTGATGTTAACGCGCAAGGTGGATACTACGGTAACGCACTCCAGGCGGCTTCAAAGGGAGACCATAGGACGGTTATGGGACTGCTTCTTGATAGAGGAGCTGCTATTAACGCACAGGGTGGATTCTATGGTAATGCACTCCAGGCAGCTTCATCTACAGGCTACGAGTACGCTGTGAAGCTGCTTCTCGATTCGGGAGCCCACGTTAATGCACAGGGTGGATTCTACGGTAACGCACTCCAGGCGGCTTCATCTGAAGGCTGTGGTTCGGTTGTGGAGCTACTTCTCAATAGAGGTGCCGACATCAACGCGCAGGGTGGATACTACGGCAATGCACTCCAAGCGGCCTCATATAGAGGCCACAAGCTGATTGTGAATCTGCTTCTCAATAGGGGCGCCGATATCAACGCACAGGGTGCAAACAACAGTAACGCACGCCAGGTGGCTTCAAAACTAGGTCATTCGATATCATACAATTTTCCATACATATGACATCTTTAAAACCACTTTTGTAAGTCAACACTATACGCGGTTTTTATACATGCTGAGTCCTGCTCGCAGTAAAGGCCGCTGCCTAGCGGATTAGGGGGGCTGCCCTGTAAAGGGAAAGTACATATTGTACCGTGCGACATCCGGAAGCCCAATCGTGCAAGCGAGTTGTACGTAGAGAAGAAGGTGGAAATCAAGATAGAATCCGAGGACGCGCAAACATTTTCGGACGATCAAGGCGGTGCGTGCTCGGGTCCACGCAAAGCTTGATCTCACATCCCATCCCGTTTTTCCGGAGAAACATGATGAGCCGTTGACTTTATCATCATTACTCGTCGTTGTGGCGGTTCATCCTGCTTCCTGCTTGACGACACTTTTGGATACCTCGGTAGGATCGTTGTACACGAGGAAGAAGGGTTGAGCGCATCATGTTGCCTTCAAGAACGCTCCCTTGATGGGCGCAACCGGATGGAATTGGTCGTACTTGGATACGTCTTGTCTATTTCAACTAGATGAGCATGGATTCTAGGATCGCATTTATTCTCGTTCTTAGCCAAGAAGGCATGCATCGAAATGCATTTGCAGTTCGTTTTTCTGCTGCCAATATGCTCTTAATTTATCTTTCGGCAAGCGCATTCTGACATGCCGTCGTGCTTTCTTCTCTACAATGATTCCAACCTTCCTTATTCTACAAAGTGTTCTATAGTACACTTTACAGTTATCCAACATTGCCTATATAAACTTTTATTCAAGCATACTCGCTTATTCCTCCTCATCGCTACTACTCTCATCATCAACCCTGTACAAGAAATACTGCACAAAGACACAGGCATCCAGCACCAACGTCCCAAAGCTCCCCAGCAACCAACTAAAATTGACAGCGATGTACCGCCCATAGATTCCTGCCGCCTCGCCCTCTTCGCAACTCCTAGGGACCCTGCATACGGGCTTGTATGCAAAGATGGAGAGCACGTAGGTGAGGTTGCCGATGCAGGCGAAGAGGAAGAAGAGCATGCTTATGCCCTCGGTGGATTTGCGGCGGTAGTTGAGGAGGAGTTGAGGGATGCGGGAGCCGAGATAGAGAATTGCGCAGATGTAGCCGAAGATTTGGCCCCAGATGTTGAATTGGAGAGTTTCGGGGGAGGAGTCTGCGGGAGGCGCGGGCTTGTTGCGGATGCTGAGCCACCAGCCGAAAACACCTGAAGCGCAGACGAGAACTACGGTGCCTAGGTTGAAGAGGATAGTTTGAAGTGTAGATTGGGGGCGCGGTGGCGGCGGTGGCGGTCTGGTGTTGTCTGTTGCGTCGGCTGCGTCGTCTAGTAGAGGTGTAGCCGGAGAGAGATGTGTTCCATCAATAGAAAGGATGCGATCGCGGAAGGACTGGTGCGATTGCGCAGAGTGTCTTCTATCCGCATCTGAAATCCGTGGGGGAGTGCCATATCCATTGCCATGATGCGGCGGAGTATGATAGCCATTTTCGTGGCCATTACTTGTCGTGCCAGTCGCACGGTTCCGAGTATCAGAAAGAAGAGGCGATTCCTCTGATGGAGGTGTATCTTCTTCAGAAGACTCATCTGACGAGCTCTTAACCTCGTCGCTAAGCGTGAAGCCTTTGTACCAGAAGCACTGGGCTAGCAGGACAATGTCCGCAAGCGTATAGTAGACCGCTAGAATAATCATCGTCGGCAAAACACCTTGGAGCACAGCCCCGAAGATATTAAAGAAGTCTCCTAGAAGCCATATCGTAATGAACACTACAGAAAGACCATCTGCTGAGCTTCTCCTCCAGTTTTCGATTATCTGAGGTGAAAAGACGACTGGACTAGGAGTTAGCCATGCTCTAGCGATACTAAGGCCATGGAAACCGCGTTGCAAGGCTTTTGCGAAATGGGAAAAAAGGAAAATTCATGTACCTATCCAGCACGCAATAGAAACAGAGCCGCATATCTGACTGATAGCATCTATATCCAGTCGCAGGCCTTGCGACGGAGGAAACATGTTTCGTATGACGTATGCGAGACCGTCTTAACTAGGTCCTCGTCCCACAAAGCCTAGCAGCTCAATGAGGGTCCGGAGTCAACGGGATGGTATTTAGCCAAAAAAAGTGATGTTATGGTAGGATCCGCTTTATGGACTTGAGCGTAGCTAAGCCCCAATGGATGTCTCTGGATGGCTTGCGCTCGGCGCGATGCAAGGCGCAGAAGCGGATCAATGTATGACTGCAATGGCTATTATTGGACTGGAAAGAGAAACGACAACACGACGTGGACTGATAGGCCGGAATGGTGAATAGACGAAGTGTGACCGGTCGACGCAAGAGTGTGATTCATCCGAGAATGATGCGGAGGCTGAAAATTCGGGTAATGCCAAGCCCTGGAATCTGGGGAAATCGTGCAAGGATCAGTCATCTGCAGGTACGGCGCACTAAGCCCTGTACGATCGCATTGTGCGTCTTCATTTCAACAAGCTTCAAATGTTCTATCGGCAGAAGTCTGATGGCGTCCCTTCATCATCTCATATCATGCATCTATATCATATCTGCAGGGTGATATTTCTACCCAATGCTCATCAACCTTGCTTAGCAGCTTAAATCTATTATAGCCCATTCTCCGTTTTAAACTTGTCCCATGCTTCATTCAACGTAGCGAACACAGCGGCACTGATCATGCGTTGCTCGGTCGTAGCCGATTGAGGGATCTGCCAGTCGTGTTAGACACAAGAATACGCGCTACAAGCTGGACGATTTATGCTCACCTTGTCCGGGTGTACTTTCGCAATGGCTTTCATATACACAATCTTCACTTTGTTCGGCATAACCAAGTCTCCCATGTTCACCTTTTTCCATCCTGCTTCAGGCCACAACACCTTATCAAGAGATCCGAGAAGTGCGCGGAGATTGTCGGCTTTTGTGCCTTTCCATGCTACTAGCTTCGCATCGACATGATCAGCGAGAGCAAATTTTTCGTCATCAGCCTTCTCTGCCGCCGCGTTCGCCGCCTTCAATTTCTTGACTGCTTCAGATTCTGCACCTGTCGAGCCACCTAGCGCTGAGAGAGCAGACTGTTTTGGAGGTTGAGATTTGCGCACCGGGGGTCGTTTTGCCGCTGCAGGGGCCGCAGCCGGCTTCACTGGGTTCGCAGCTTTCTCGCATCGATTCCGTCCCTGAATACTTATCGAACCTCCAACACCGGCTTGCACGGCGTCTTGCCAGACCTTGTGGGCTTCAGACCATTTCTCCATGTGCTCGAGTGCTTCAGCCTTTCGCATAAGTGCTTTGCCAAAAAACTCTTTCATTTCTTTCTCGCCTTCGGTACCGCCGAGGATGATCTTCTCGCCTTCGCCTCTAGATACTCCTATTATAGCAAGGGCCGCTTCGGCATCGGAGACGGCAGCTTTAGGATCGCCCACTTTGATGTTTGTCACTGCACGGTTGCACAAGACAATGATAGTGACTGGATGAGTTTGAGGTAGAGGACCCAAGGCGGATGAGTAGGCAGCATGTGCGGCTGTATAGTCGCCGCGCTTGAAAGCTTCGGATCCTTTTTGACGGTAGGATGCTGAGGAATTGAGAGCCGAGGATGAGGCAGGTGGAATCTGGCGTGGAGGTGCTTTTGGTCTTGGAGGCGGAGGAGTTACTGCAGGACTTCTGGATTTCGGAGTAGCTTCTGCCTGTAAGAAGGGATTGTTTGACTGCGCTGGGGTGGCTTGGCGTGATGCAGGCTGTGATGGAGTAGATTGGCCCGGGGAGAATAGATCGGGTTGGGGTGTCGTCTTCTTCCGCCGTGCGGGACTGACGTACGCTTGGCCGCTTTGCTGCTCAACATCTTGTCGCGTGAGCTTCGAAGCCGGTCGCTTGTCAAAGCTCGGAGGCTGTTGGCGGAGAGATGGAGACTGAGATGACATGCGGTTTGGTGGTGCACTTGATGCTTCGTCACTGAATCCGTGCTCGCGTCGTTGCCGCATAGGAAGCGTTGGTTCATGGCGAGCTTGAGAAGACCGCGAAGGTTTGTTCGGTCGGTCGCCTCCTTCTAACATCAATGCCTCGTCTGTAGCATGCGAGACTGCTCCGTTCGTACGGGACTTGCTCGGTCGTGACCGGTCTTCATCTTCGGCTCCTTGTGCGTTCCTCATCCACTTAGGCACATTGGGATCACCGTCCTGTTGGAAATCGGCCACTGCTTTTTGCATCTTCTTCTGACCAGTCTTCCATAGGGAGTTTGCTGATTTCAAAAAGTTACTTCCTATTTCAGATGCATACTGGGAAACGTCCTTCTCTTGCGATTGGCCCTCTGGCCTTCGCTGTCCGGAACGACTTCGTGGCTCTTCATCGCGCATCCAAGCTGGCTGTGATCCTCTCGCACTCGGCTCCCTTGCGCCCGTTTTACTGTTGTCTCGCCGCGGACGGTCACCAAATTCGTCTAGGTTACGGCGTGACCGATCCTGACTGCGCTCTTGGGTCTTTTGTTTAGCTTCAGCATGTGCTTGGTTGAGAAGCCATCCCACAGCTGCTTGCACGTCCAATCCTGACTCTGTGGTCGCTAAAGCGATAGCAGACTTGTCAGCTGGAAATCCCATATCAACTAGCTCGGCGACAGCTTTGTCGTGAGGATTGGCGGATGCAGGGGGCGGTTGACGTCGGACATTAGGCGATTGTTCCTCGGCCACGGGCTCGGGTTCTGGCTTTCTTTCGAATTCAGAAACCGGCTTCCCTAATAGCCCTAGTATGTCATCATCATCGGTAGGTGCAGGCGGAGGTGGGTTTGCTGCTGGCCTTTGCGCCAATTTGTTAAGTCCAAACATGTCATCATCGTCGAGAAAAGAGTTTTTTGAGGGCTGCGGAGCCGGTGTGTGCTCCCGGGAGCTTTGCGCGGCGAATGCTGGCGTGCTACGACCGCTACCGTACGAGGATGGGGGAAAGTGGCTAGAGGCATCGACTGGAGCATCCGAGTTAAAGGCGGATAGAATATCGTCGTCTGTAGAAGGCTGAATTGGGCGCTTCGACGTGGTGTCTAATCTAGCAAAAGGTTTGTTGATAGTCTGAGAGAGCGTCTGGCCCCTGGAGTTAATCGCGGGGGGAGGTTGTAAGCCAGATGCCTTGGGCTCCGGCGTGCTCTTTCCGCTCCCCAGATTATCCCAGAACGTTGAGTTTGTCGTTCCAAATTGGGTGTCATACTGCTTCCTCCGCTCTGCCTCCTGGCGTTGTTTTTCCTCTTGTAATTGCTTCTGACGTTCCTGGAGAGACAAATTGTTCGTGCCTGATTTGGAACTGTTCAGAGACACCAATCCCGCAAAGCTATCGTTTGCCGGGGTGGCAGGTTTCGAGGGCGGTTTGAAGGCTCGATTCGCCGCGGAGTTGATCCCAGCACCTGATTGTTGAGCAGAGAGAGGTGTGGAACGGCCGGATAGGTTTGGTGTGTTCTGGCGGAAAGGAGGTAAGGCGGTCGGGGGATTGGACTGTGGTTTGGAAGACGCAGACCAGTCAAGGCCTGCGAGATCATCCATCTTTAGCTACTATCGGCCACAGAATAGATGAGAGATATGGCGTCTTCTATATCATCGCGGGGGGTGTTGTGAGTAAGGGCGCAAATGCCAGACATTCAGCACGCTCGTGCTCCCCGTCGTGGAGACGGGGTTGCACGAGCCACAGGTCGTCACCAGCCACAGCCGAACGCCACAAGACGACCCAACTTTTGCGACAAGCATTGCCCTAGTGCTTTTCCAAAGTCCTAGTTGCAATGGTGTATGGTTTGACACTTTCAAATTCCTTTAATGGACGAGCTGCTGATACGTCTGTAGCACATGAGCTACCTTCCTGGGTCTTGTTGGTCCTGGCCGGCATCTCACATACATACTGGAACTTGCGTACAATGACGCCTCTTGCAGATATACCTATCTAGCTCGATATTCTCCCACTACATTTCCTTCGAGAACTATGGTATTCCTAGGGTAAAATGTTCCATGCCGCAATAATACATGTACGCGTCGCCGAGTGATCCCTGGCTAGATATTCATCGTGCGATAACTTTGGACAAGGAGCATCAACTTCAGCTTTCGGTTCTGGCAACTAATGCGACCTTGAGGTCCCAACCATTACTTGAACTCCAAGCATGAGCTCCGTCATCAAGTTAAGGAGTGGTCAGTGGGTGAGATGCCCTGGCTGATCCACCATAGCGCACAAACAGCACGGCCTCTCTACGGCCGGTCCCGCCAATTCTTGTCAGAAACAAGCCCGTCCTTTGCTCGGGTTCGCGAGCGCTTTACGTGGACTGACTCGTGCAGCCGCGACATTACTCAGTCTCGTGCAGGTCGAGGCCAACCGACGAGTAGTTACCATACTAGCCAGTCCACAAGGACTTTCAAAGGTCTCAGTATTGCAGCGCTCTCATACGCTGCGGCATCCGTGTCTGACTGCATCGTCGTATGTATGCTCAACTCATGGCGAGAACAGGGGCTCCCTGCATCTCTCTTTGCTAGAAGGACGGCTCGGAAGGCATGCAGTTGGCGCATTCGGAAGCAAAGCATCCGTCGAGACACCCGAGTCGGACCGGGTGTCGTGCAGAATGAGTTGGATAGGCAGCGCGGCTTTGATATTGATGGATGGCTGCCTGTCCAAATGCTGACTGGTACTGCCAACTCATCCACCTCTGCGGCATCTAAGCAGGCCAGAGTCATGCAAATTGAGACGGGCCTGGGACGGGGGACAGCCGGAGGAGTAGCGTGCGCGCGGGGTGAGTTTAACTTTGCGGACCGCGGCCAGCCATACCATGTCGCGGACAAAGACCGACGAAGGCTCTCCCTTAAGTCTGAAGCCTGAAGGGTACGCGACGCTAGCGCTTCTGGGGGAGTTCGAGAAGGAGGAGGAGATGCAGAGACGGAGTCAGAAAGCACAGGCTATACCGGCACCGCATGTGAACGATGCCAGGGGGGTTACATAGTCTGCGGCATCCGTATCGAGACCCTGCAGAGCGCCCACACGCGTCAGTCAACTTCACTCCCGTCGTATATTTGACGGCGGATGCGTCTGAGGGGGCGTGGTGCGGGCACAGAGGGAGGATCCGGCGGCCTTGGACGGTTGTGAACAGCGGCAGACACAAGACCGAGGCCTTTCATAAATAAACTGGAGATGCCGCCGACTCCTTGTGCTGGCGTGCAGCCTTCAGTTGCTGGCGCGTCTTCGGTAGGCGGGAAAGAAGCCGGCCCAACGCCCAAATCATCCATCGCGCTTCTCCCTTGGCCGTCCCCAAGCTGCCCGGCACGGCGGCGCAATTTGGACCGCCCGCTCTCCTCGGGCGTCTCCCTCTGCTGTGTTTACCTGGACATCTGCCCTTCACTGCAGACGTCTCCTCTGCGCATGCACTCCGAGCTGTCAATTGGCCATTTGCGCGACAAGCATTGCCAGGGCCCCCCCAGTGCTCCCCAGTGCTAGCCCCAGTAGCCGAAGCTCAGACGCCGTCCCTGGCTCTCTCCATCGCCGCTGATTCTTTGTGCATCCCTCTCCGTTCTCCGCGGCCCTGTCCTCCCTCGACAACCTCGTGTACCTCGAGCCGCAGCCCTCCCTTCGTTCGCTCGCGTCGCCGCTACCAGTCCCCGGCCGAGCATTCATCATGGGCATCTTCAGTCGCAAGAGCTCCAAACCCGCCATCTCCCCCGGCGGAAGCCAACCGAACATGAGCAATGGCTCGCTGAAATCTCCCGCGCCCTCGACTGCCAATGGCAAATCCCCCATGTCTTTCCCAGACGTCCCTCTGCCCAAGGCCCCCGATCCGGCACTGGACCCTGCCGGATACCTGCGAAGCATCTATGCCGTGCGTGAGAGGACCCGGCTGGTCCTGGAGAAGGCGAAGAAGAACCAGCTGAAGCACTTCACCGTGGACATGTCTAAGTTCCAGGACACTGCAGCCTATGTTGTGTCCATCATCAAGGTGAGAATTTTTGCCCAACAGGGGGGTGTATCCCTCCGCCCAAAAAAAAAAAAAGTGTATAGCGCTGATCTACGGCCAGCGAGACTATGCGCCCGACTACGCCTCGATTCCTCCCCATGGACGATGGCAGCACTTTGACGTCGGCGGTCGACCGCGAATCGACCAGCTCATGGCATCATGGCCCTCGACCATTGACAACCAGGAGCGCACGCGCCGCTTGATCGACCTTTTCCTCGTCTCAGTCCTCCTCGACGCCGGCGCAGGCACAAAATGGCAGTACCGAAGCAAGGAATCCGGCCGCTACTATCGCCGAAGCGAGGGTCTTGCGGTCGCCAGTTTGGAAATGTTCAAGGCCGGTGTTTTCAGCAGCGACCCCAACGAACCGTGCCAAGTTGACAGCGCTGGCTTGAAGAAACTCGACGTCAACGCACTGGCGCGGGGCATGCAAGTGTCCGATACCAACCCTCTTGATGGTCTACAAGGGCGCGCTGGACTGTTGACAAGGCTCGGTGACGCTCTACAAAATCAGGAAGTGTTCGGACTTGAGGCACGACCTGGAAACATGCTTGGTACGTGAATATATGGTCTGTAAACAATGGTACTAATACCTTGTAGATTACCTCCTGTCACACCCCTCCACGCAAGCATCATCAATTCCCATTATTCCCCTACCCACTCTCTGGAACGTCCTTATGGATAGCCTATCTCCGATCTGGCCCTCCACGCGCACACAGATCGACGGCATCTCCATTGGTGACGCATGGCCGTGCTCCGTCATGCCCTCACACCCGACGCACCCCTGGGAAAACATTGTCCCCTTCCACAAACTGACGCAGTGGTTAACTTACTCCTTGATGGTCCCCATGACGAAGCTTCTCCACGTCCACTTTGCTGGTGCGGACCTCCTGACTGGTCTGCCGGAATATCGCAATGGCGGTCTCTTCATTGACACGGGTTTGTTGACGTTGAAGCCCGAGGACGCCAAGCGAGGTCTCGCCCAATACCAACGAAACGCCCAAGTCAAAGGACAGCCGAGTATGGAGGTTGTCCCACTCTTCACTGCCGAGGACGACGTAATTGTTGAGTGGCGCGCCGTGACCGTGGGCTTTTTGGATGAGCTTCTTGCTGAGGTCAATTCTCTCCTGGGCTTGAGTGGTCGGGACAAATTGAATCTTGCACAGATGCTCGAGGCAGGTAGCTGGAAGGTACGTATTGATATTAAATACGTCCAAGCCGATTCTAACGACTTTTATAGGGAGGCAGAGAAATCGCAGAGGTGTCACGGCCAAACACAAAGGAACCGCCCATCATGATCCTGTCCGACGGAACTGTTTTCTAAGATACCCTTGCTTCTTCTTCGTTCCTCCTTCGCTCCACCTTCGAAACCGATGTTTGTGCTATGCACCGGTATGTTACCAATTCCACGGTAATGTCTGGGCGACACGCAATACCACCTCTCGCTTGCGGCAATGCAGTTAGCGGAGTGGTTACGAAGGATCGATTCCATGATTTTCCACTGCCGCCAGGGCGGGCGGCAGGCTCTATCATTCGTGTTTATACATTTCTTCCTTTACCCGGAAACCCAATTCTAGCATGTACACCAGCATGTCTGCGTAAGCGCCACTGACACCCTTCCATTCTCTACCATCCATTTTGATCCGTCTTCAAGTTTGGGCTTGTAGGACTGCATTTCTCAGCGTTCAACACAATTCTTCAGAGTATAGGCAATAGGGGAAGACGGGGCGGTTCGATTGGCAAGGCATGCTTGGACCATGTTCTTCTTGAGGTGTAGTCAATTAATTGGAACAAGTTCATTTTACGGCTACCAAGAAAATAAATTCGAATAAGACGGAAGGAAATCGGACCTTGTATGACAATCGAACGATGTTTGTTTTTCTTGTGCAGATTGATTAGCGCCGTCTTTGTGATCCTCTTGCTTGCTTAGGCAGAATCAGAATGGAAAAAGGTCAAAGTCGAGGCAGGCGAGGGGGCCTGGTCGTGCTTTGAAGGCACATCGGCTGTCTCCGATGGACATTACGTTGTGTCATAGTATGTTTTATAGGCAACCGATAGGCAATGTGCAATTCGCATCCACCGCTTATCAGCTCGTGTAGCGGGATGCAAAATGCAAGACCGTTGTGCGCAAGTGCGAAGTGGGGGAGCTCGAGCTCGAGCAAGGAGCCAGGAGCAAGGAGCGAGCCTCGTCAGGGGGGAGCTTGCATGTAGCCTAGCGGAAGGTTTGCCGGGGGCGGATGGTTGGATGGCTGGATGGAGTGATTCGAGCAAAGGGCAATCGAAGGAAGGGAAAGCCTGTCTGCCGGCACGCACACGCGGAAAATCTCGGGGAAGTGCGCCGTTGTTCCGCGGTCGGGCCGACTGGACACGACTCGTGGCTAGTGGCTAGGGGAGTGAGGCTGGTGCGGAGTGAGGCTGCTGGAGCCCCGGGTGGCTCTCTCACGTGCTGCCGAGACTCCAACGACGCAACGTCACTCCTCCCCGCGACAGCCAAGCCATACAGCTACAGCTAGTCTACGTCTCGCGGGATTGCGGCGACGGGAGACACCTTCCGTGCGTCAATCTGGGCTCATCGCTTCCGCTGTCTGGCATTCTCTCCGCGGCGCATTTCACAACCCCACAGGAGCTGCAGGAAGAGAGGACACCCGCGCCGCCATGAACACGGGCAAGCGGCAGAAGCAGCGCAAGGTGCTGCTGATGGGCAAGAGCGGCGCGGGCAAGTCGTCGATGCGCTCTATCGTCTTCAGCAACTATGTCGCCAAAGATGTGCGGAGGTTGGGCGCAACGATTGATGTTGAGCACAGCAATATCAAGTTTATGGGAAACTTGATGTTGAATCTGTGGGACTGCGGTGGGTACGTATAAAATACTACGCAGAGAGTTTGAAGAAGCTGATACTGACACTTCATTTGTACAGACAGGATGGCTTCGTCGAAAATTACCTCACCCATCAGCGCGCACACGTCTTCTCCTCGGTCGCAGTCCTCATCTTCGTCTTCGATATCGAGTCCCGCGAATTCCAGGCCGACGTCATCAGCTACTCGGCCATCATACGCGCTCTCGCGGAGAACAGCCCTACAGCCAAGGTCTTTGTGCTAATCCATAAGATGGACCTTGTTCAGTCGCGCCTCCGGCAGCAGCTCTTTGAGGAACGCGCAGAATACATTCGCACCTCTAGCGAGACATTTGCTCAGACTGTTGAGTTCTTCCCTACGAGCATATGGGATCAGAGCTTGTACAAGGCGTGGACGCAGATTATCTATTTTCTCATTCCGAACGCAAGGAGCATCGAGGGACTGTTAAGAGAGTTGGCTGAAGTGATTGATGCGCGGGAGCTTATATTGTATGAGAGAACTACATGTCTCATGGTGACGCATGTGACGAGAGGAATTGAAGGAGGGAACCCATTTACGGATCGATTTGAGCGCATATCAAGCATCTTGAAGACACATAAGCAGAGCATGGCGTATGTCACCTTGCCAATACCTAGTCGACATGAAATTGTGCTAACATAATTGACCCAGAAAACACACAGGCATCCCCGCCGGCAGCGCAAACTTTGCCGAAATGCAAATCAAAACCGGCCGCTTTATGTTCTTCATCACCCGACTTACCGAGAATACAAACCTCGCTGCCTCGATCCCACCGTCGGAGCAAGTCTTCAATGCGGCGCGAGTCAACATCTTGCTAGTCCGGCCACGATTCGCGGAGCTGGATATTGCGAGTAAGCCCCGACCAGCTGTGCAACAGGCCTTCGCACACAGCGCCGAGTCAGAGCGATGGGAAGAAGCCGGGGACGCAAAAGGCAAAGGCAAAGCAAGAGACAGCGAAGTAGGGGGCGGGGCTGAAGCCTGACCTGAGGCGCGTCGGGACGTCTCCGCACATAATTCTGGGAATTATTGTACAGGAAGAGGAGCAGAGGAGGTGCGGATGTTGCATGTTGCGTAACTTCAATTTTGCTCATGATACCCCCATCATTAGTCGGCGTTGGGGCGCTCGCTGTTCGAAAGTAGATAAGGGAAAGAAAACCAATATACAAAGTTATGCTTCTCTACAATAACATGCTGCTGCTACACTCAGGCATGGCCATGCCTCGACCACCCCTTGCCATGTGAACACATAAACCGTGTGGGGGAATAAAAACCCAGTTTCAATTCAATGCACCAAGTTTATCGGCACACGCTTGATGCTTGACCCTACCTACCCTACCCTGCCCTTTTACCCCATCATGCACCGTCGATCATTGTCTGTGTGTCAGTGTCAAAGTGCTGCATGCAGCAAGGCATCCAGGCGGCAAGGCGAAAGGACCACACTTTATTCTGACCGTCCGCGATCATCATCAAGCTAGGGGTGGCGGGGCGGAGCCGTACGGTACGGTACGGTACGGTAACGGGTGCTCCCGTCATCACCGGGTCAGGCAGGGTGCAGCATCGCGAGCGTGCGGTGCGGATGCTCAGCAGGGTGAGTAGGAAATAAAAATAAAAGTGCGAATCCCGGCCTCAGTCCTGGGTCCGAACTCGATCTGGGGGGACGAGGGACGAGGGACGGGGGCTGATGAGATAAGGGCATCGTTATCGATAGGGAAGGGGGTTTTAGGAGGGATAGGAGAAATGGAACCTCTAGAAAAGAAATTGGTCTAGAAAAGAACCTTTTTTTTTTTTTTCTCGAAATATGATATTTCCTTGTGAAAGAAAATGCGCCACCATGTGTTGTTTGACAATGCGTGGTGGAAATGGGAAAGGGCTGCATTTTGAGCAGAAGCGGGTCAGCCGTACCCTCGGGTCCACCCCCCCTCCTCTCACCCTATAATACCTGCCGCTCTGCCGTGAAACACTTGCACTTCAAATGTGTCTCAGTGCTACAGAGCATCTCAAAGCCGCTCCTCATCAAGTTACTGGATTGCTTGGCGCAGTGCGGAAATAGATGCCTTGGTGCCTGATAACCCACATGTATTGTGTCTTGGCGTCAGGGCATAGTCGAGTAGAGTTTGCATGGTGGGCAGATGGGGAATGATTCGCGAAGTATGGAGCATCTTCGTTTTTATTTCGGGTTTTGCTATTGCTGACACGATGAGAAACAGGTAGACATGATTAGAGCGCAAAAAACATCCATGAATTTCCATTTTTAAGAATACCTGTGACCCGATGCTATGACCCAGTAACAAACCCAAACCCCCCTCGCTATTAACCCCAAAAGCCCCCTACTTTTTTCTGGGAACTCGTAGGCGCATATCATACATAGATGCCATAAAACACATAACTGCCAAAAATACCCGCAAAGACCAACTTTAGAGCAAGGGAAATATCCGTAACGATAGCTCGAAGCCTGATCAAAAATCAAGATCAAGGATGCTTCAAGAGCTTCCTATGCCGTGCCACCAGTACCGAAACAGTACAAATACAATATTAACATTACACAGAGCCGCGGTTGATAAGAAATAGTTTGATGTTCGACAGGCTGATGCCATCATGCCGTCTGAGCCGTCCTATCAAAGCTTGCTGATCCAAAGGACAGGGTCGATTCTGGAGGCATGGCGAGGAGCAAGGCAGCTTCCACAAAATGCCCCGCGGCATTACCTTGAGGATTCAATTGGTGTTTTATCGAATGATGCGCATATTCAACGGTTGCCCACGTGAAGGCCGTTCCGTGACCCACTTGGTCATGCAGCGGCCCGAAGATCCTTTTGATGAGGCACTCTGACTCGCCATCCGATTTTGAACACACCGCATTAAGGTTCAGGACGTTCTAGGGTACGGCCCTGCTGCGGAGAGCAGGCATTTATCAAGCTTGTTATTGACCGATCATAGAAGCTGATAGCACCCTAGCATGGGGCGTCTTAGTGTCCAGTGAGCCCACCGACAACCTCAAACAGTAGTTGTTCGTTCGCCTTGAATACGGCATCCTCGTTACCAAAAGCTGTCTCCAGACTGTCTGAGATCTTCCAAAATTGCCCGTAGCTGCCGTTCCTAACCCCCTGTTCTTCTTGCATTGCAATGTCCGTTAGCTGCTTGACACGATTCATAACGGCCTTGTGCTGTGCACGAGCAGATGCCCAGAAATTTGCCAGCTCTTCAATGCATGACATGGTTGTCCCTAGTGTATCAATGAGGCTAGGAAGTGTGGACACGGTCCCGGCAGCGGAAAGTACATCTATGGAAAGCATCAAGGCGTAGCCAGGAAAGGGGGTCGAGAACAAAAAGTCGGCAGCAGCATTCGGGGGCAAGCGCCGTTGGCGGATAGGAAGTGCCAATGAATGCATCATAGACAAGAAATGCGAGGCATTTCGGAACGATTGCTCGAGGTTGCGCGCAACTTTGTCAATAGGAAGCGAGCGCACGCGGATGTGACGGTTAAGCCGAATGAGGGTCGTGTGGTAAAGAGCATGAAGCGAGATGAAGGTACCTGCATAGCCCTCCATGATACTTTTGTCGAGATTTTGCGGCGTATATCGCAAATGGACCGGAAGCATGGTATTCCATGCATCTAGCCTTTCATAAGTCTTGGAGTAAAATGTCTCGTAAAGTCGTTCGTAGCCGTTTTCCGGTCGGTGGACTGAGCGGCTAGTAAAGGTCAATACATCCCCCCAGATTGCTGAAATTAGAGTTAAATGTGCCATATATCCGAGTGGAGAGCCTAGAGCAGTCTGGTGGCCAAAAATGTCAAAGTCGAAGAAAGGGGTATCGCACGGGGTAGACGCTTCATACATGTCCTCTAGGCAGGGAAGGCGAAGGAAAGTGTCTTCGATATTAATAACACATAGGGTGCCACCACAAAAGCCGTTGTAGCGCTGTTGGAGAATTAGGTCAAGGGTGGTGGTTGCCGTAAACGCAGTTGAACTTACATCCATCAAGAATCCAGACCAGAAAGTGCGCCGGCAGCATTCTTCCAGGGTCCGGCGGTCAAATCCATAGTCCAGGTCGGTGACAGTATCCGGAAGCTCCTTGATGCCTTCCTCGGTGTTGAGCTTGAGCGCGCTGATAGCACGCAGTCCAGCTCCGCAAAAGTCCCATGCCTCTTGCGATTTTCCCCGTGCAAAATTGTACAGAGCAAGCATTAGCCGGCTTTGACACAACTGCAACGTGAATTTTCCGAATCTCTTTTCCGTGGCATAGGCGGCAATGGCGGCGAAGCGCTTGCCAATGGTGCGCTTATCAGGGTCGGGCGAGAAGACGGATCCCATTGCTAGAACCGAGTACAGAAGCATGAGGTGATCCTGGGTTTTGTCGTGATTGGTCTCTACCCATGCCATGAAGGGCTTCCGGGGGAACATTCCATAGGTTGCACGACCAGCATGAAGAAAGTAAAGCTCCAGAAGGTGCATTGTCATCCTAGCGTCAGTTTCATAGGGGTCCTGCTCCCATTGGACGGCCAATTGGTCCTGGTGCGATCCGCGTCTGGGGTCATCCGGGTCTTGATTATTCACCGAGCCGCTCCAGTCTGAATCCAACGAATGTACCGACATGTCGCGCGACGAGGTAGCAATCGAGTTGGGACGAAAGTTTCGAGGCTTGAATGGTGAACCAGCATTCCAAGCGTCGACCGGTCTGGAGGATTCACGATGCTCTTCGAGAGCTCTTGCTTTGTCGGGGCCAGCCACGGGGCTTGCAAGTTCTTGCGACTGGTTCTTAAATAGCACACCCGATGATGACGGTGATGTTTCTCCCGAAGCATTGCTCATGCCAAGCTGATTGAGGCCTCTATTTCCACGTTAGTATTTGTCATGTGAGTAACACAGTCCGCATTGTCAGCGATTTGAAATGGGTTAATTTCATGCATATATATGTGTGGAAGAGTGGTCGAAAAGAAACAAGTGTTGTACAGGACTCCACTTACCCTCTACATTGCCGTTGCGATTTTGCGCATTGATGGCATTTTGGGAAGCCCGGCTCACACTTAATCTTCTTCTCGCGGCATGTAAGACATGCCTGAGCAAGCCGTTTTCTTGGTTTGCCAGCTTTTGTGATACCCCAGGATGGATTGACTGCTTCGCCGTCGATGATAGCACGACAATAGGTCCCATCCTCGTATATGTAGCATAAACCTTCGCCGGGGATCTCGCGCTGTCCTACACAACGAGAGGCTCGCACTGGTGCGCGAGATGAACCCTCCGTACGTCGTCTGACGGGCTTGACAATGTCCATGGGATCATCGTGGGTTGACTGGCTTGGAAGCGTGCCAATGGGATCTGACGAAACGCTCATCGCTGAGGCGGTAGACTGTGGCCGATAGATCTTACCCGCGGATTCAACGAGCGTGGGGCGAGCAAGACTACCATGACGTGAGAATTCCGGCCGGGGGCCAAGAGTGGAACCTGAGGGCAAGAAGGTAGCTGTGTGAGGGTCGGTGCCAGCGGGGTACTGGGCATGACGATGCACGGGAGGTGGTACTCGACCAGTGAGAGCATTATTCTCTGTGCTATCATGGCTGTAACTGTCGAAATCATGCCGTCTTTTCAAGGTTGGGCTCGCAGATCCGAACCGTGGTGAATTGCCGTGAGCCAAATGGGCGCCACCAGATCGCGGAGGCGGATCAGGTAGTTTAGTGTCGAGCAATTGCGGTTCCAGAAGGGTTCGAAGGCTCGGTAGTTGCTGCGCATGACTTTGGCTTCCCTCGGAATCCCGGGGACGATGGTGTTGAGATGGGGGCACGATCTCGGGCCGCGACGGGGCAGCACTGGGTCTCTGGTAGGGACTGTAAGAGGCATATGGCTGTGGAGGAGCCGGATGGGAGGGGAGGCTAGGCAGACGGTTCATGTCGACGAGCATAGCAGCGGGCGCAGGTGAAGGTCGACGATCGGGGCCCGCGGTGGGATGGGTTCCACGATACATTGGCCGGCAGACCACATGGAGGGTTAAGGAATAACAGAAAGATATAAACTAGGGCACTTTAGAGATTCAGGCACGGCCCAACCCTGACTCTGATGCAGGCACGGCGCCAGCTCGCAGTCAGACAATCGGGCACATGGAGACAGGTGAAGGTCGGGGAGGTGGCCAGAGGGACTGCAGAAGCACGATTGCGTGCGTCTGTATTGTAATGGAAAGGAATACCCGCTGTAGAGGTCTTGCAGCGGCAAGGTTCAGAGAAAGAGCCAACGGAACTCACAGTCCGTGCAGGGCTGACGTCTGACTTTGTCCACCCCTCCGGCTGCTCTAGGACCACAGCCGAAGCAGCAGGGCATGTAGGTAGGGTATGTAGGAGCGCTGTAGGGGGTCTAGAGGGAAGCACGGGAGGACGTACAGGCACAGCTGCGAGGCGCGGCGCGGACGGCTTTGTGGGCCCAGAGGCAGGCTGGGCGCGCAGCGGGAGGAGCTGGCAAGGGGGCACGGGCACGGCAGGGAATTATAGCAATAAAAGTGATAATACCGGGTAGCAGCTCGCGATCAGAGGAGAAAGGCGACGGGAATCCGTGCTGCGGCAGAGAAGACAGCTGGCCCGGGGCTGGACGCAGCGGAGGGAGGCAGCAGGAGAGGGAGCAGGGAGATGCTGGTGCGGGCGGATCCCAGCTCTCTTCCCAGCGTCAGTCGACGAACTACTGCCAGGGACATGGTCGTGGAGCTTTTGCTGTTTGAGAGCCGAAGGCGATGGGCTGGGGGATGCGGCCGGGGTGGCAGGGTGAATGGGCCGGCGGGCAATATTGGCGGGCGATATCACAAGTGACGGACGGCCGCACGGTATGTCGTCTGCACGCTGCGCTGGGGAGCGTAGCGTGTTTGGCGTGCTGCGGGAGGTGCATCTGCCTGCAGGCCCGCGCAGGCAATACGGGCTGGGAGGGCGTGGGCGGTCGGGATGGCTCCTGTTGTCGCGGCCGGCTTGCTCAGATCTCGCCAGCACTCGCAGCGTCCAACAACGGCCCCTCGCGCGCCGGCCAACCGCATGCCCTCCCGCTGCTGACTGGTGCCGATCATGCAGCGTGGGAGCAGCGCGATGCAGCGGGATGCAGCGAACATGTCCATGTTATTGCGGCAAAATCCCGTGAGTATTGCTCCCAGCATTTCTCCAGACCGGGCGTCGGGTGCCCCTCGAATGAGAACGCGGGCGGCCAATAAGCTTCACATAGATTGGGTTTCAAAGTGGCCCGACGCACCTCGCAGACTGCGCCGCGACCTGTCCGCTCGCTGGCCGCCCTGCTCCCTGCCTCGTCGTCTGCTGCCAGAAGCCGGAGGCCAGAGGCCAGATGCTGTTCGCGGGCGGGCATCGGGGTGCTGTGTGTCTGCGTGTCTGCGTGGGTGTCGCTCTGCTGCTCGTCCAGCATGGGCTGTGCTGCCGGCTGTCGGCCCTGCTTCCTAGCCTCTCTGCCTGCCAGCCCTCACGATGCCGCTACCGCCGCCTCATCTCTCTGCCAGCGCCCGCCGTCTGTTTGCTAGTGCGCAGCAGGCGAGCCGCCTAAAAGCGGCGCCGCAGTCGTCGGGACAAGAATCGCAGCAGCCGTTGAGCGGCGCAATGAGCGGAGAGCAGCAAGCCCTCCTCCTCCCTGTGGCGTACCCTTATCCACACCCCCCCCTGCGCGAGCGCCGCGTCTGGTCTTGCGTGCATGTCGACAAGACCCATGCCCTGCTGTCGGTTTCCCAGACATGCATGCTTACCACTTTATGCGTATGCTGGCGGATAATAGGCCTGCTAAGCTCGCAACCTTCGCAACCTTCGTCCATCCACGCCGCGTCTCGGGTCCTTCCAGGCCTCCCTTCAGCGTAGCGTACCGTTCCAACGTGAACCGCCAGATTGAGCCTGCCGAAGCGAGCGTGCTGGCCGTCATCTGAGGCGTCGACTCAGTGCCGGCTGCATCTCCCTGCACTCGCTCGTCCTGAGGCCGCCACAGCGAATATTGGAGGGGATCCAGGCATCCTTCGTCGATGCAGCTGCGTGCTTCAGACTCGAGCCCGCGCCGAGCGAGTCCGTGACGCAGAAAAGAGATGCCGTCGGGCGCCACCGCCCGTGCCGAGCGAGAATCGAATCTGCCGCGGCAGAGGTGCCGGAGACGGTTGTGTTCACCGTGCTGTTTCAAGGCGTGAGGTTGCCCTTTGCCAAGCGTAGACGCCGAGTCCGATCACGTGCAGCCACATACCCTGGAGCCGGCTGACTAACCACGCGGCCGCAAGACGTCGCCCTTCTGACCACCTCCGACAATTCTTTGTGTGCTGCCTCAGTGCCCCCATCAACTCCCGTTCTTGCTAGCGCATCCATCATAACGCATCTATCTTACAGACTCAACCAGGTTTCTCAATGCCGTCAGACAGCAGCGACGCCGACAAGCCGCACGCTGCCGCGCAAACCGCACCGGCCGAGTCCCAGCAGGATGCTCCTTCGCGCGCGGGAAACGGGCATGCAGACTTGAAGGCGGATCAGAGGAAGACATCAGCTGAGCGCCTAGAGGCGACATCATCCAGCGAAGCCCCATTGCCCTATGATGAGGAAGCGCCTCCGCTACCTGAGGAGGCGCCGCCAGAGGACGACGGCTGGACATTCGAATGGGATAGCAATGCGGGTGCCTACTATTTCCTCAATCGTCTTACGGGCATATCACAATGGGAAAACCCTCGCATGCCGGAGGCCACAGCCCCGGCCGCAACTGCAAGTCATGGATCGTACGACAGGTTTGCTAACTACTTCTCGTTTTCTTCATTGCTTTCTTACCCTAATCCGTGCCCATTACAGATCCGATCTGACAACTACCTCTGGCGCTCCCGGCACCTCATCTCCTCCTAAGCGCAAGTATGGTGGTTACAACCCGGCAATTCACGGCAGCTATGATCCAAACGCCGACTATGCAAAGGAGGCTCAGAGAGAAGAGGAGGAAGAAGAAGCCGCTGCTGCTGCTGTCGCCGCTGGTTTGCCGGCTCCCAACCACAATCAAGATTATTCGACCACTGCCCAATTCAACCGCTTCACCGGTAGATTTCAGCGTGAAGAAAATAATCCAGACTATCACAACGATGAAAATAAGAGCAAGCGCCAGATGAGCGCCTTCTTCGATGTGGATGCTGCTGCCAATGTCCATGACGGTCGCAGTCTCAAGGCTGAGCGACGCGGCAAGACGCTCAGCAAGAAGGAGCTCAAGGCGTTCAAAGACAAGCGCCGCGACAAAAAGGAGGAGAAACGCCGCGCTTGGCTGAGGGACTAGGTCCCTGGCGGTAAGGAGAGAATATTAAGAGTGACCTTGTAGCGACGACTAATGCAAGTAATAGAGGTGTACATCAAAAAGGCGTTTGGGGTTTGGGAACAGCTGGTACCATATTGGAGCATGCTTCAGGCGCCGCGAGTGCTTACAAGGCTATTGCTGAGGTGTATCATCATTGCAGGGATATCTTGTTTTGTTTACATGCACGTTGCACACATCCGAAGCCGTCACCACGCGGCAAGGCAGTTTGCCCGGAGATTAACAACTCGGCAAGTATGTGAGCATATTTCCACCAGGTTCCAAAAATACGAGGATATGAAGCATTTAGTATACGAAGCAGTAGTGTAGGATTATGTGCTAGTCCTTTTGAATACCACATTTTTACGACCATCTCCCGGTTCACTGCAAACGTGCCTCTTCTAGACTGCGGCATGACTACTTCGCTAATCATCCTCACCGCATGTTCACCACGTGGCGGCGGTCCCGTTCCCCGGAGAGCTATATCTCTGATCCTAAGATGCATAGCAATGCGCTTGCCCTCGAGGATTGCAAGGAGTGTCAGCAATATATGTTTGATTGCACCAGCCTCCTCTTGTTCAACCACCTTGCGAGGTCCCGTCCCTGGTCTTCAACCCTTCCATTTGCCTGCTCACTTCGTCAACGGCAGGCGTACCGTCCTCGCCCACTCCATTGGACGTAGTCTTGCCCGTATTGCTACTCTCTTCGTCTACACCCTCGGGCGCTTCTTCAGTCTGTCCAATGCCCTTCTCCAGCTCTTCGACAGCCGCGAGTAGCCACTCCACAACCTCTCCCTTATCATTGATCTCGGCCTCGAACACTGCATCATGTCCCGCCTTGTTGATGATTGTGACGTCGGCACCAGATTGAACGAGAAGCTTGACACTCTCTAGATGGCCGTTTAAGGCTGCCCAGTGGAGGGCGGTGTTACCGGCATCGTTCACCGCGTTGATAAGCCCCGGCGCGGACGCGGGAGCCGTGTCCGATTTTAAGGAGAGCAGAAGCTTAATAACGTCTATCATCTGCAGTCAGCGCATGCCCTGCCGGGAGGTGCGATATGAGTCGGTGGTACATACCAACGTGTCCGTTCGCTGCAGCATAATGCAACGCGCTATTCTTCGAGTAGGGGTCTACTGCCGCAGCGACCAGCTCATCTTGCGCATATTGGATTTGCGTAGACAGCTCAGACAGGTAATTCGAAAGTTCAGAGACTTCGTTTGCTCTTGCAAGGTACAGGACCTCGTCGACGGCGTCTTCCTCCAATTTGATACCAGACATTTTGGTTGAGCTTCGAGTGTCCTCTGGAAATTTTCTAGTGGGGGCGGGGGAATGCATCGACCCCCATCCAGTGGCGCTAACCAAAATAGGTCTACGTTAGCATCGAAAAAGTGGGGCCAAGGTGGACCTCGACAACGTTTCCACAAAGTCTACCTTCATTCTCCGACAACATCATCATCCTGTCGCACTTCGTCTGAGACTGTACGACGTGTTCCCCCTACATTTGCCTTGTTGATTCTCCTCGCACTAGTATACGAGACTGCCGCAAATTGCAAGCGCCTAGCTAGATTGCCATGTATATTGTACACAGCACTATGCAGCACCGAGTGCCGGGGTACGTGACAAATTAACGATGAGGATCACGATAACGTAGACAGGTACACAGATGATGGGTACTTGCTCATCGTGGTGTATTGGCACTCAAGAAAACAATCTGCAGCGCTTTCCTCCGCTACGTTCATGCCACGAGGCACTTGCGTCTCCTTCGTCTACCGCGGGGGTCTCATCAATTCTCCACTGTTTCTTTATCCAGTCCATCTCCAACGATGCAACGGCATGTATTGAATTCTGCACCCGATCTAGATGTTGACTTGTAGAAAATTGAACAGCCTTTTGCAGTTCCATTCAAGGTCAGAGAACCGGTTCGCTCACAAGACGGTAATTATACGAGTTCTTCTCAACATCGCTGCATTCTAAAAAAAGAAGCTGATGGAGGGCACTTCCATGAAATCACTTAGCCACGGACTGTATGCAGCAAACATCATAACAACGATATGCAATAACTACATATCCCAACGATTCGCTCGCCAATCCCCGTCGTCGCCCATTTCCACATACCCGGTTTCTTAAAGAATCTCCGATCTTAGTGATATTACTCTAACGAACAGGTACATTGCGACGTTCGAGAATCAGGCTTTCATCGCCTGTCCATATCGACGACTTGGCACCCCTCATCTTTGCCCTGGTTTGCTCAGCATCTTCGCCGAGCTGAGTTACATGATGAATATCGCAGAGTGCCTATACTTCGGTACCAGATCCCGTTAAGATGATGCATGGTGCAAACTAGACATGGACATGATCTACGACGTTGTCAATCTCGCTTCATCTAGCTGTTCGAACTCGCATATATCTCCGAATCGAAGCCGACCTAATCTGTACCGAATGCGCAGCTCGAGCCAGCTACTTTGGAAGAGCGGTGAATATGCTGCAGGTACGGCTTCCGTTAGCCGAACCGGCCCGTTAAGGACTTCATGACGACCACCTCGTCGTCATGTCCCAGGATCGGAGCTGGCCAATATCCTAGTGGCCGAACCGACATGGGCATTGCATCCCTGACTCCATCTTCCCGATTCCTGATGCCCGAGAATTGCTTCGAAATCCTTTCGCATCCATATACACACCCTCTGGAGGCCTGGATTGCTCTGAACTCACTGTTGAGGTAAACCTCTTGCTACCTTGTCTTGTTCATCTGAATTGATGAGCAAAAGGCATGTACAACCATCTACACTAACCGACAAGCTGCCGAGCCATATTACCACCCCTCCATAACAAATCACTCCACCTGGTCTCGATTCATGTAGTTCCGCACGTGGCAGCCCCTTAGCTAACCCAACTTTACAAGCGGCTCAACCAAAGATGACTTCCGAGAGTGATGGGTTCTAAGCACCCTCTCAACGAGGGATCCCAACTCGCTTCACGGCGAGCCAGGATGCCATATGTATGAGCCAACGCAACTTTGAAGTCCCAATCTCGCCGCTTTAGTGCAGAAATGCCGCCGCCAAGCCATCCTCTACTGATTGATCTTTGCTTCTACTCTCAGCCGTGCGAGCCAGAACACGGAGCGTTGGGGCCCAACGCGTGGTGGCTGAAACATCCTATCACACGCGGCACACGGCTGACAGCCGATATATCGCAAAAGAAAACCTAAACAAGATCCGAATGGAGGTGACTTGCCGAGGCTGCAACGGCACCGGCGACGGCGCCACCTTCGCCTAAGCGTCGGCTTTGCTAGGTGACGACTTCGGCTCCATCGCGCGCATTACCTGGTCGGGTATCAAACACTAGCGGCGCAGAACATGCCAATGTGGTAATCCCCGAATGTTTTCACGGTAATGAGCAAGGGAATCACATGCGCCTCGTGTAATGCATCTCACCACCAACAGAAAAGTCATCCAGGATCTTTGAGCACGCATGCATCAGGCTGACTGCTTCAAGGTGCAACAATGGATTCTTTTTTTCTCTTGGCTTGAACTCTATTCTATGACTTGAGGATCAACATTGCTTGATCTATGATGATGACATTCTTGTATTACCATCCTATTGAGGACTTTGGTGAAGTGATTGCATTTGTTGACGTCGGATAATGATGTACTAAGGATTGTTCTCGGGAAACCTTCAGATACTTCTTAAGAACAGCCACATTACAGTGACCATCATAAGATTCGCACAAGTACCACTATCTTTGGCCCCCCACCTCTAATCAATGGTCTATTAGTTATCGCTCCGTGGGGCGTATACCGTCGAAAAGCTTACGGAAACAATCGCCGGCCTTGCAACAAACTCAAGAAGGGCGGCGTGTGCCTCCTTTCCCTCCTGTTCTAGCTCACCGAACAGATTAATGCTTCATGTGATCCAACACGGTTTGAGTTGGGGACCTTCGTAAGTCTTGCGAACAGCTTTCGAATACGACGACCATCCGACGACCAACCAAAAGCCGTGAAACGAATACCGATCGCAAAGTCCCCTAACTAGAGCAAGCCATGGGGTAGTATTGATTCCCGTGAAAAGCGTCCCGCAAGCCATGACGCGGATTAGCAGCCCAGTGATGGCATGACTTATCTCTTCTCCTCACCAAAGTCAGTAACACAGTTGTGTTCGTTCTCCACCCATGCTATTCTACAAATCCATCTGCAACAGGCCCATGCATACCTGGTTCCCAACAACACATGCGATATCAGGCCACCTCTGTAGAATTAACAGGGCCATGCAGTACACTTCGCCGTATCCAACGACTCACTAGAAATACTTCTAAACTTGTAACGCTTTGTTCGAGCTACTGTGTTTTTGGTACGTTAATTCACGACAGCGAAGATCTCAAAGGACAAGAGCTAGCCACAAAGTGATACTCTTACTCATTTTTGTATATGAACAGTAGCCGAGCATGTGCTGAGTGTGTAGGTATTGGAACTGATCTCACTAATCTCCGTTCGCCTATCCTTTTGCCTGGTCACATTAGTTTTCAAACCCCTTCAAGTTCTCCCGTCCAAGTATCCTCTCAAGACTTCTATTTACACCTCGATCTCGTTTTGACCAACCTCGACGAGACGAAAAATACAGAATAGTCCAAGCAGATAGCTAGAATACCAATATGACAATTCGATTCAGTAACTCAAAGCTGACGCAAATTTACGACTTTGGCCGTCCTTTTTTCTCTCGTCAAAGGTAAGAAATCACCTGCTTGAAAAGCTCGACGAGCCATTTAATGATAGCCATGTAACAACGCCCACCCGGGTATGTATATGACCAAGTACTAAGGTACTGATAGGCCTTGTATGCTATATGCGGGTTCGAGACTGCTATTATCCATGTGGTAGGTAAAGAAGTTCGACTCTTTGGCAGATTTAACGCCTTCAAAGATGGAACCTCCATTCCTGGTCATGCCAGTTTCTGCATTTAGTATATTACCTTGGTCAATAATCATCGATCGAGACCTGTGTCTCACTGCTGTCTTGTGTCACACGTCAATATGATCGAAGGGGCGCAGTGCATGTCAAGGCTTTGGAAAAAAACAAAAAAACAATGGATACTGAGATTGATCGGAGAATTCTCATGCATCTTCAAAGAGAAAGCTCCGCCTGAAAAGGAGTAGAGCGGCTATGATGGATAACTGGTAAAAGGCAATTGACTATTTTGACTCCTATGACTACATTCCGAATTGAAATGTCCAAAGTCTGTAAGAAATCCATGAACTCTCCGGTGAACACCCCGAAACAGGTCTACGACGATCGTCTCCCTTGAATACAAAGTCAATCCGAGCACATTCAACTTCATTACTCCTTCCTCGCCTTCAACTTCCTAATCTCCTCCTGAACCTCGACTTCGACATCCGCCTGCAACTTCTTGTAAAAACCCAGCTTGAACAACGTCTCGTACCACACAAACAATGGCGCCAGGAACAACGCCTGGAACAAGTTGTCCAGGAGCGCAGGCTTCCTCCGCTCGTACTTGCCGTGCCCGACAAACTGCAGGATCCAGCTCACGATGTGGACGCCGATGGCGATGGTGTTGACTTTGGTGCGGTTGTATTTGGAGGTGAGAATGTTGGCTAGGGAGGCGGAGCCGAGGACGAGGGGCGTGAGGGAGGCGCCTGCGAGGTTAGGGGAGAGGACGAGGTAGAGGGTTGAGTAGGTTAGGGAGGCGAGGGTGCCGAGGTTGAGGGGGAGATTGAGGCGCGTGAGGAGTTGGGGTGTGCGGAGAGAAGGCGTGTTTGTGCCCTTGAATGTGGGTTAGTGGGGGTATTTCTTCCATCGCTCCAAGTGAGGGGAAGGAGATCTCGGAAACGTGAGTGGGAAACGCACGAAGAGAAAGCCGGTCGCTAGAAGAACTGGCACGCATGTCATGTGGATGGCGACATTAGTCTTAAGGCCTGGTTAGCTTGGAGCAGTAAGAGGCAGAGCGGGAACCGACGGGATCATGGTGGTATGCGCCGTACTGCATGGGTAATCAGTAAGACGGAAACAGTTGAATAGGTTGTTGGCGCGTACGAAAACGAGCTGTTTTCTTAGGTTGAATGACGAAAACTGCATATTGAAGTCTGCTGAAGCTTGACAATTCCACTGTGTCCCTCTTCAATCGCGCTTGTGATTGAGAATCTGAGGCGTCGTCAAACGCGGCGGGGGATGTACGATTTGCAAGATATCACCCCACTTGGGAAAAAAAGCAAAGATAGCGCCTCTTCACCACATAAAAGGTGAGGAGTCGCTCAGATCCGCGCAAAGCTGTTCAAGGCGTGTCAAGACTAGACAGTCGGAGATGATGGGAGCAGCCCCCGAAGGCTCGAGAGCGTTATATATCACGACAGGTGTGAGGATGCAACGGCCGAGGCTCTTGCCCGATTGGTGGGGAGTGGGTCCGCTACCGCTCTGACATGTGCGTCTCCCCACACTCAACCTATCGGGCCCCGACGCCGGGTCTTCCGAGTATTATGGGCCCTTTGACGTCAGTTGTGGGCTCGGGATGATATCTTAAATCAACGTCTCGTTGCTTACATCCCTCAGTGCACCTTTTTTCCCCAATTGTTGGACAAGATAGAGTGCTCCGTCTACGGAGGAGAGCTGGTGGATGATCTCAAATGGCCAAGAGGAATTTGCTGCAATGTTGGGAGTTGGGGAAGGAAGGCACGGGACGATGAGGAAGTAATTGGGCAGGTACCCGGAATGTACCTGCTCCTGTTCGGACAAGAATGTTTTCGAGTTTCGATACCCTGGCCACTCTTACGATACCCCTCACCATACACCTCATGCTTTGGACCGATGCGAAATGGTACTTAGACACACATCTCGCTGTGGTCACCTCCCACGTGCTGCATATCCGACTGATACTGCTAGGCTAGAGATACTAGCGGTCTGCCACTAGGATGACCCGCACTGTGAAGACCCTAAAGCGACCAGCCTCACCTCACGGTCTTATGTGCACGCACAAGCTGTTCAGATTATGCATTAGCGAGCGACTATCCTAGCGTAACTACCAAGTCTGCTACCGAATGGATATCAAATTGAATATTGAAAGGAAGTCTAGAGCATCTGTACCAAGCCCGCAAACAGGCATCGCCTTCATTTTCCTTCGTCATTTCCGATCAGCCACTGCTACTACTGTCTGTATCTGAAAACATAAAGAGCCGGATCCAAACAGATAGCCACAATTTCGGATCGTCCCGACATTTACACTTTTCCGATGACCGGCTTCACCTCGTGGACTTGCGCCTCGTCGAACTTGTAAAGCACAGGCTTCTTGAGGCCCTTCTTGCGAAGTACGTACGTCTTGAACCACCAGGGCAGATTCTGGCCGACTTGATATCTCATGTGTGTCCGCGTCGGGACCGCGAAGACATAGTCAAGCTCCTCAAGGGTACGTTGTTTCGTCTCAGGCAACCATAGGAAGCTACAAATTGATTAGAGCCGAAGATACCGAACAATTCTGTTAGACTTACATCATGATGAGAGCGACCACGTTCAGACCGGCATAGAAACCGAACACACCCTGTGGCTTGAGCACCTTCAACATACGCGGAAGGGTGAGCGACAAGACCGAAGCCCAAAAGTTGTTGGTCGCGACAGCCCAGGACATTCCCATCTCACGATGAGATAGAGGGAAGACCTCTGCTGAGTAGGTGAACGGTACTGGACCTTCTCCCGGAGAATAGAACGCACCGAATAGGTACACGAAGAGAGCAATGAGGGCCATGTGCGCCTTGCTCTCCTTGGGGATGTAGTAGCACATACCGGCGACCAACAGCGTCCAGAACATATTGGGGAACGTGAACAGTAGCAGGCCGCGTCGTCCGAAAGTGTCAATCGTCCACACGGCGGGCCAAGCAAAGACGAAGTTGACTAAACCGAACCCGAAGGAGGCGATCAAGGCTTCTTTGTTGGTTGCGCCACCCTCCTTGAAGATGGTGCTGGAGTAGAAGGCGATGATGTTGACTGTTTCTGTTAGCGGCGCAACCGCGATTTTGCTGAGTCTACTCACTGCCACACATCTGTTGTCCAATCATGACAATACCGGAAGCCTGAGTTGCGCGGCGAACACGGGGAATGGTAAAGAGCTCGATAAAGCGCGTGAAGAAGTTGCTGTTCGGCTTCAGGCCCGATTCCTTAACAAGGACCTCCTCTTGAGCAAGGAGTGCGTGTGTGTAGTAGAGATCGCGAGCGGCCTGGAGCGGGGTGTTTCGCAGGCGTAAGAAGGACTTGTATGCCTTGGCGTACTTTCGCTTCTTCATCAACCAACGGGGTGACTCTGGAACAAACCAGATACCGAAGACGAGTGGGACGGCGGGGATGAAAGCCGAACCCAACTGC
This sequence comes from Periconia sp. TS-2, assembly GCA_030378425.1. Taxonomy (NCBI): domain Eukaryota; kingdom Fungi; phylum Ascomycota; class Dothideomycetes; order Pleosporales; family Periconiaceae; genus Periconia; species Periconia sp. TS-2. The sequence continues at coordinate 134,917 of JASNQO010000035.1, read as the reverse complement.
AATCGCCAGGAAATGGCACCGGTGTTCTGTCCAGGAATTTAGCGGGCTACATTTCAGTCTCAGATGATCAAGCTTACCATGACGACCAGGTTAGCAACCGTGCCCAGAAAGATGCCAAAAGCAGTCCAAATCTGCCATGACATGACCAGACCACCACGGACGTTAGCGGGCACGTTCTCGGCAGAGAAGACCGGTACAGTGACCTCCTTCAAACCCATACCAACGCCGAGGAGGATACGGCAAACGGCGAGTTGGCCCCAGGTTTTGGTGAGACCGGATCCGATAGGGGCAAGGACGGAGAAAATTGCAGCGACGAAGACAGTGCCGCGTCGGCCTATTAAGTCGTTGACAGGGTCGGAAATCCATGCTGTGAAGAGAGCAATGGCGATGTACGGGCAGGAGTTGACGAAGCCGACAATCCAGCTGTTCTTCTCGCAAGTTTTAGCGTTCAGAGGGTTCTCACAGAACTCGCCACCATCCGGAATACCAAATCGCTCGGCAAAGGTCAAATTAGCACCGTTAGATCCAGTCTGATCCCAACCCTGAATAGCCGCAGCAATGGAGTTGAGAACGATGGTGATGTAAAGAATCCTCGGCAGTTTCCAGCGGTTCGTAGTCTCCTCGAGGAGCACAGTGCGGTCAGTGTCGTCCAATTCCGCAATCTCCTCATAGAGACCAGGAGACTGGGCAGCGAGGGCGCCCTTGACGAGCAATGGGGTGATATCCTCCAATTGATGCTCCTTGGCAAAGCTCTCGACATCGGCCAAAAGCTGATCCTTGGGAACGCCGACGAGAGGGTTGCGAATTCTGCCAATGTTAGTTGGATCGACCGCGGGGTCTGTGTAACTTACTCTCCACCCTCATTAGCAGTCAACTGGGTGATGCTTTGTCGACGCTTCTCCTCGATGACAGAGGTGCGGCGCTCCTCGGCGGGCCTAGCGATGTGGGATTAGCATGAAAACGGCGACAGGGAACGGGCGCTCTTCTTACGAGACGGATCCGGCCTTTGTTTCGTCAGCCATGATTGGGACTCGACGTGGAGCAGTGGTGTGGGGAGAAAGAGCACTGAGACCGGGGAAGCTTGGGTCTTTAAGCTGAGAGGAGCTGGGGACAAAGCTTCCCAGGAAACTGGGTGAGTTATATTATGGTGCATGGGTGGACGTTGCACTGGTGGCGGGGGGATGGCCTTCATTGAGCGCTCCGTTTGTCGAGCCCGTCGACCGTATTCTCGGTTAGGAATACTGGTCTCTGCGTGCAGCTTCTCACAAATCACGCGACGACGGGACAACAGCAGGAAGCTGCTTGGGGTCAGCGGCGCAGGATGCCTCTCAGATCTCAGCGTCGTAGGTGGCTCATGGATGGGCGACGCCCTGTGCTCGCTCATTCGCGGGCTCGTCCGTCTTGCGGGCGCCCAGGCTGCTTTGGCTGCATGGCTTTCACCTCTGCCGCCGCCAGCCCCGCTCGGGCCTCTTGGTCAGACTGCACTACGCCTTGGCGCCTGGTATGCGGTGCTGTTGTGGAGGATCAGCGTTTTCATTTCGAGAAGAGGGCGTGATTCAATACCGAAAATACGACGAGCGGATCCGTGGCACTGAAGCTCTTTGGGGCATGCTGGCAACATCAAGCGGCCCCGGCCCCGGCGCCTTGTCCATTGTCTGCACTTAGACTTTTGCTCCTCGCAAAACACAAAGAACGAAAGACTTGAAAGAAACTCGTCGAGCATGCGCCCGGATGCGATGAACAAAACCAAGCGTCTGGGTTTCAAAACCGTGGTCAAAAAACCATCACACGCCCTATTGCTGCAGAGCGGCTACCCCAGGTTTCCCCCCGATCCTTCGCGCAGCCAAGCATGGATGCGCACACGGACGGACACGACAAACAACGGGCGCTCCAAGAACCTTCCTAACCGGCTAATGGTGGGAAAGGGCAAAGCGCAAAGTCGCTAGACCCCCGGCCCTTGACGTAAGGATTGCGAGAGGGCTTGAGCACAGCAGCAAATCTCTCTCGCCCTTGATGATGAGTCTCTCTGCACGAGTGATTTTTCGCGCGGAGCTCTGCCAGTGCAGTTGGACGCGTTTGACGCAGGACTATTGTTGGCGCTGCGTGGAAGGAGGTTGCGAAGGATGGCTTGGGTGCAGCTGTGCGACACCATAACCGGTACCATCCCTTGCATGTACTCAAAGGCTGTTACCGATTCCCGGCGCCTCGTCCACCGGTATTGGGTCAAGCAGCGGCGGGTCCGTTTCAGTTGATCCAGCTTTTCGTACGCTCGTGCGAGGGCGCACAGCCTCGATGACACCTGAGGCGTAGTCGAGCATATACACACCGGAGGTCGAACTAAGATCCCGTCAAGCATTTGACAATCGACCGTAAGAGCGCTTATGGGACGCCTCGCACCTTGGACCAGAACCGTGCGTTAGCACGTCTTGGAAGGTTTTAGCATCTAAGCTTACAGAACCACACTGGCCTGACCGGTGACTAATGGAATCTCGACGGGTCCCTTTGCGCCTTGCACCGACCCAAGTCATCAGTTGCTAAGAAAGTCTGCGGCTCCATCGCTAATAGTAGTGCGACAGCCCCGATCAAATTCTGACAAGGCTGAGTTGTTGTGAGCTGGGACCATGAGGCTCTCGTCGTGCCAACTCTCGAATACCTTGTATAGCGGGGCAGCACGGGGGAGCCGACGCCGTTTGCTTAGCGCCACCGCCATTCAGCGCCGTGCAGAATCTGGGGAAGAAGGTCATGTGCTTCACGCCACTAATCAGCCACCTTGTAGCCGGTGTAAGACGGTTTCGCCCTCACCGCAGGCACCAACATGATAGCGAGATGCCTGGCCAGGATCCAGCTAAGATGCAGCTGTCTGACGGCACTCAGTACTTGGAGAAATCGTGCTGAACGTAGCTTTCGAGGCGTGCCTTCCAACCGCGCAGACCCGCATGGAGCAGCGCAGAGGCGACGTCTCAGATCTTGATCAAATCTCCCCGGGTTGGCTGCGATCGTCCTTCATTGCGTTAGAGCGCTGGCGATCACATGTGCCCACTTATTCTTCAAAGTTATTAGTCAAGTTCTGGCTAGGCTACACCAGGCTCCATGTATCCAATCCATCCACACCTTCTCATGGAATCACATTATCAACCAACTCACTTCCCAAATCATACTGCTTAGACATGATGTATTCTAGTCCTGCGATCTTCGCATTAAATTCACTTACAAAACATATGACATCATGACTAACAGCCACCACTCCAACACCGTAGCGCGAAGGAGCGCAATTTCATTCCTTCGCCGCGCAGATTCCTTATACGACTACCCACCTAATACCAATCACAAACCATTATCCTATATTTCTCAGCCTGAGGCGCAAAATACACTCATCTCGGTTTCAGATCTAGCTACTGAAGGAAGAATCAGATCTGATTCAGGCTTGCTGCGACAGCCTCACGCCGGTCAACAACACGAGGCTCATGTGCATGTTCCGGATCCGGATCCAAACATGGGACCCTGTGGGACTGACACCATCGGACCTTTTGGCACCTGCATAGTACCCTCCAACTGCGGGGGCATCTCGGACCCTTTGTCTCGACGGAGATACCTAGCTTCTCCAACTGTTGGTCGCTTTGAGTGCTGATGCAGCGGCCGCTAGAAGACACGTAGAAGATGTTTGTTTCTTCTTTCATCGGGAGATTTGAATCGCGCGTCCCACTTTGTTGGACCTAGGGTCCAGCGGCTAATTGTGGACGCCCCTCTATTCTTACCATGGTGAGCTATTCTTTGGTGAGGTTTTGTTAGTCATAGTGCTGTTGGGGAGGGCTCCTGAGGGATGCGGCGACGCCCAATCCCGTTCATTAGTGGATTGAGGCTCTGGGCTTTTCAGAGTTTAGAATAATAGAGGAAAAAGGAGGAGCACACGCCATGTACGAGATGCAGAAAACTAATTCGGGATGACGGAGGAGTTTCCGAGCGCCAGCCGTTTATGGAATTCGGGGAGAGGGGGTTTTAGTTTCTGAGGGATATATTCCTTCGTTGCGGCTCTTTCTTCTCCCGTGCGACCGCCCTTTTACACAGGCGGGTACGCAGGGAGCTCTTTTCTGTTTAAAGTTATAAGGCTATAAGGTAAGAGGAATTGCCGCGCGATAGCGTCGGACTCCGATCTGAGGTGAGACATGACATACGCACAGCTGGGGGGCACACGACTCCGGTCGAGCCTCCCCCCTTCCGTCCAAGAAGCCCTGCATAACATGTGTAGTGCCTTGACTAACCAATACGGCATGGGTGAACCTGTAAGGGGCGTGAGTTGGAACGCGAGGCTGACCACAAACCGATGCCTCTCAACAAAGTTTAAGTTCTTTTTTTTTTTTTTAGGTTTAGTCTAGTCTACTTTCCGTCGGGTGTATCCCGCGCTTCGTATAGAAATTGCACAGGAGGGTAGTAGTCCTTTCGCGACGGTTACTTCTTTCTCTCTTTTCAAGACGGGAATTTTGAGGTCTTTAGGGCGGGGGGCTGGAATGTTTGTTGCCTTCGGAGTCTAGGTGACGCCTTTTTTTTCTCCTCCTCTTTCTTCTTCTTCTTGTTCTTCTTCATCGTCTCGCAGGGAGCAGTAGCTTCGGGGCTTTCACTATTTGTAACCAGCACATTGCTTCGTATGCGGTGCTAGAGTCGGCTGTTACGAACAGTGTGGATTCTTGGACTTTTGGTACTTTTCTACCCAGATGGAGCTGCGATAGGTATTTTCATTTCGAGCAAGGCCTTCCTCCATGTCTCATGCCCCTCCTGAGCATTATATTCAGCGACGAATCTCCTGGCAGACCTTTGCATTAGGAAGAAAACAACTTGATCATCACGGGAACGTCTAGCCGGCTTCTTCGAAAGTCTTTTCCTTTGTCATAGGGGGAAAAACCCCATTCAAGCTCACTCATCGAGTCGTTGGGGGAATACCAAACCTTGGATATGTACAGGTACGTATTGATAAGTCTAATCTAAACTCCTCAAGCCAAAGTGGCTATCCTGTCAGGTCCAGTCTTTCTTCAGGTTCGGCTGATGCTGTTGTACTACGTATCCTCCACGAGAATCAATCCGCACAATTGGCAGAGAGGCCAGAGTCGGCTCCAAAGTCATCGTATAAACAGGTTGCATGACAAAGCAAGCAAGCAAAGACATTAAATGCAAAACTCCACCGAAGAAACCAAAATGAGCCTAGGCCCTCAAGCAAAAAGAAAAGAAATAGAAACGAAAAGAACCTCGTGAATCATCACCATCGTCATCTCCGAAAACGCGACCGAAGTCTTTCCACCATTCGTTCCTCTTCATAATCTCTTTCGACCTTCTCCCCTTCCGCAATCCCCTTTTTAACTTTTGCGAAGGTCTTCTCGGCTGCAATGTCGACAGCGACTTCAACATCGATATCATCGGCGGCACTATTGCGCTGCTTCCGCCTTCGGGGTGAACTCTATCCATTCCTCAAATTACTCAGACGATCCCTCCCAGGTAGCGGACTCGCAGCTCTACTTCCTGGCCTGGGCGTCCTGGGCCCTACGCTCTGCGCACGTGTGCCTGCGCCGACGCCCCTGCCTGCTTTTAACCTAGCATTATCATCCTCTTTCGTTGCTAGCTGATGCTTCAGGATTTTGTTTTGGGTTACCAGTCGCTCGTCTCTCTGGGATGCCAATTTGTCCTGACGTTGGCGGTGGAGAGTGGCCAGTTCGGCTGCCTTGCCTGAGGCTGTGCGTTTGACTTGCACGAGTTCAGGAATTAGCTCCTCGACTTGTTGTTGGGCGGCTGTGGCTCTCTCTTGAGCGGCAGAGAGCTGGTCCTTCATGTATTCGAGAGTACCATCAGTCATCTCCTTATTTCGGATAGCGCGAGCTTTAGCTTCTTCAGCCTCTGTGACTCCTTTGCGGAGGCGGACAATTTCTGCAGTTTTCTCGTCTGGAGAGAGGAGCTGCGTGTCTTGAAGTGTTTTGAAGCGATCTTGCAAATCTTTGTGCTCTGTAATCTTGGCCTCGAGCTTTTCGCGTACGCTTGCTTCTTTCTTCCTCGTAGTCTCAAGATCGAGCTTGAGTCTGTTGTATGTCCGAGCGAGCTCTTCGTGGCGGAGCTGATGCTTGTTCCAATCTGTTTGGTGGTCGCGACAACGCTGCTCAGTAGCCTTGCGCATAGTTCGCTCGTGCTCAAGAGCGCGGCTCATCTCTGCCAATTGCTCCCGCAGTTTTGAGAAATCTGCTGCAGTTCCAGGCATAGAGTCGCTTATATGGGTGACTTCATTGTTGTCACTCGAGGTCGGCTCTTGCGGCTGGGGAGTAAAACGCACGCGCTTCACAGGGTCGAGCGTTTCGTCCTCCTGCAGAATGTTAGTACCAGCTCCGAGGGTAGCACTACCTGAACGCAGACTTACCAGTGGCCGTTTCGTCGATATAGTAGAATTGGGTGGTGGGGTAGTAATAATTTCCTGCGACTGCTGCGTCTCTACTTCAATCTTATCTTTCAAGCTGCCAATTGAAGGCAGAGGCCACTTTTTCCGCGATGAAGGATCCAGTCCTAAAACCGGGAAGAAAAATTCGACAACCATGGCTGCAGTCACATCTGATGTCTTCGGCATGCGTTCGCCGAAAGTGTGTCCGGCCTCAAGCTGGCTAAGAACCGCGATTATTGTACGCAATCGCCGGCTTGGGGTGAGGGCAGAGGATACATAGCGCTCGATATGTTCGATAGTCTGGGGTATGACTAAGTGGAGAACAGGAACCGCAGGCGAGTCTGGCTTCTGGCCCCAAGCCTTCTCTCTGATGCGGGTCGCTTCGAGACAGCCATCAAGACAGATAATGAGATCAGCAGGCGGAATCGATGGTGTCGAGTCGCTGTGTAATATTGAGACTATCAAGTCACCTTCTACGTTTGCCCTGTTCGCTTTGACGCCCCGGTTTGGAGATGTGTAGTTGATGAACTTGGCTTCTAAGAAGTCCTCAATAAGGCTGAATAATCGTGCATCATCTTTCGCAATAACAAGGATGATGTGCAAGTTGCGATCCCGTAGCTTGTGCATGAGTTGACCGAGAAACCGAAACTTGATAGAATTGTTCTCGCTCCATCGAGCTTGCTGGTGTAACAGTGTTGAAGCCTCCGCGCCTTGTGAAGCTAGACTTTGGCTGGGAATCAGATCGATGTGCGTCTCAACTGCACGGAAACGATCCAAGACTTTTTCAGCTTCGACAATGTGCTCAGCGCTTTGCGGGTCCTTCATAAAAGCTCTTAGTTGAACCCTTCCCTTCTTGATCTCATCCTGGTACATTTGTTGCTGATGTGCTCGTATCGGTAGAGGGATGATGTATTCATCTGGCTGCAAGACTAGATCATCATTCAGTAGACTTGATGTAGAGCTAGCATCACTCAGTTCGTCATCGGAGGACACTGTGACGACTGGATGCGTTGGAACAGGATTGTTGTCAGAACCTCCACTCTCGCCTTCACTTTGTGCGGCTGGGCCTGATTCTGCAACAACTGCAGAACTAGAAGTCGCAACTTCCCTTAGAGATGTCGCTGCGTGTGCGTGCGGGGAACGATCCGGGATTGTAGATGGTGACCTCGTACCCTCATCTGCTTGCAATGTCGATGCGAACTTTCTATGCACCGGTATGAATGGGTTATTTTCTCGGCCCTTGGCAAGCGCCTCTTCTATCTGCCTCATAATAGACGGTGAATTGGAATCTCCTTCCATATCTCCTTCCATGTCGTCTGATGTGAGAGACGAGCTTTTGCTCGGCGTATGAAGACGAGGGGGTGCGTTTGAATCAAATGTCCGTAAAGACTGATTTGGTGGTTTTGGAGCAGAGGATGAACACCTCGTCGATTCAACAGGTAATTCCGAGGACTGTTGGGATGAGTCGCGACGAGACTCGCGGCAGATATCACCCTCAGCAAAGTCGTCCTGCTCGATGCTCGATATGACACTCTCAGGCAGATCCTCCTGCGTGCTCAGATAAAGCTCCGCAGGAATGACTTGTGCGTGTTGTTCAGAAGCGACGACTCCTGATACTATTGGCTGGGTTTTGTTCTCGATAAATTGCCTAGCACTTTCGCTCTGCGTATTCGAGAATAATGCAAAGTCACAGCGCTTGATTTCACTTTCTGTGACACTATAAACGGCCTGACTAACTCGGGCTGCGTCGAGAGCCGAAGAACCCTGGTTGGAATCGTCGCACTGCAGCCCACTAGCCGAGGAATTGGATAAAATTAGCTGAGCAGTGTTGTCCTGCAGCGGTTCGGACCCTTCCGCGGCAAGCACTAAAGCGGAAGACGGCTGCGGCGGTGCGTAGTCTAACGATGCTTTGTAGACCAACGAGCCCTCGGTGGTGTCTTTGCCTGATGTTGGCGGCGGAAATGAGTAAGGCGGGTTTTCAATAGATCGCTCACTGCTATCTCCCTCTTGTTGCTGTAGTGATATAGAACTTGGCGCAAAGACCCTCTCAGGCTGTCCCGACTGTGCCTGATTGCGAACGATATGGAAGCTTTCGCACCGCTCACAACGTGATAATGACTTGGCAGCGTCGGTTCTTGGCCCCCCAGCGTTTGAAGGCTGTCTACGCTCTAGTTCAGTGTGTTTCGTAACACTAGAAGTGCTTGTCTGGCGTTCCGGCTCGGATCGCGCCGCTGAATTTGTTGTTAGGTGTGATGGTTTCGCAGTCAAGAGTGGGCGCGGGTTTTCGCCTGTATCTTGTTGCGCGATACAATCTCCGCGGCGCCGAGACGGTGTTTCTATGACAGGGCTCTCACACTCTCGGGAGTGTGGGGATAGCCGCTCTTGTGTATATATCCCCTGTGGCGCGAGCTGTGAAGTCGATACGATGGTGTCAAAAGTGTCCGGTATCTCCTTCTGATCTTCCTGTGACTCCACAGGTACCCGAAATTGGCCCTGCGAGTCCTCAATAATATCGTTTACAACTTCTGCAGGTTCGGTCTCGGGTATAGAAAGAGCTTGCGAGGGAAGACTGAGCTGGCTTGGCACGGAGAGATCCTGCAAATCTGCGTTAGCAAAAGTGAAAGAGGTAAGATTTCTACATACCCACTCTTGTAATGAGTGTGCCTAGGTCCTGGGTTGTAGTGGTACTGGACCCTTCCTGCGTCGGCTCTATATAGCTTTCCGATCCGTCCTCGCTGTCGGAATCAGGAACTACACCGACTGAGTGGTAGTTATACCTTGTGTCGTGTAGCGACTGAGAGCTATTTATAAAACTTTGTTGAGTAGACTGTTTAGAAGAGAGGATCGCAGAGAGTTGTGACCAGGATTCAAACTCCTGTCGTTCAAAGTCGATCTGCTGGAGTATTCGTACCTGCGGTGACGGTTCCACGTGACAGGGAGGGAAGCTATCTTGCTGTTGGTTGACAGTAGACTGCGCGGGCGTTGGTGATTTTGATCTGCGGATGGAAGAGCGTGTTGACGATGGGCTACTTTCAATGACGCGCGACCACTTCGGTTGTTGAGACGGTAGATTCTTAGTTACGCTTCTTCTCTGTTTGTCCGCTGCTTTCTTCGCCTTTGCGACTTTTGCTTTCTCCTTCTCCCAATCTTGTTTCAGTAGCTCATTCGCGTACTCTGCGGGCTCCCAGGTCGGGGGGTAGCGTCGCTTAGTGTACGGATCTTCTCCTTCCCAGTCGATGAGATATTCGAGTTCGCCGTCGTCTCTTACGCGCTCGTCAATTATGTCCTTTGCTTCCCATTCCTGGGTGGGGGAACTCGGGGGTGCTTTCTTGCGCCGTTTGTTCGGGATCGTGTAGGATAGGTTGCGCTTGCGTTTTGAAGGCGCCATTACGCGGCGCATACGCTTAGGTTGCAGGTACAACTGTGAGAAAAGGCCATGGTTAATATATGGAGGTTGCGGAGGGGAGAATTGTTGTAGTGAACGCAGATGCGATGGTTGATTGTTGAAGCGGGCCCTTGCGCTGACTTGCCGATGGTTGCGGCGCTCGGCCTGTTATGCTTCTGATTGGCTGTTTCGGAGCGGCACTGAATGCTATGAACGGCCTTGCGGCATGGAACAACTTTACACCTTCAGAGCGTAAATTTTGAAATGTGATTAGGTTCACATGTAAAAGCAGAAATCTCTTGATATTCTTTAGTACAGTAGCTTGCGGTCTAGAGCGTCACGCTGGATGGTGATAGAGTTGGGAGCCGCTTTGTGTGAGCACTCGACCCCGCAAGCCACTGATTCAGATGTGGGTTCGAGCCGGGAAGGGCACATTATTCTCAACCTGCTTCTCTCAATTGCTTGTGCTCATGGAGACTAGGTAAGTATCCCGCAATCTAACTGAAAGTTGCTCCTCTCCTTTGCTACACGTCATCGATTCCACAGATTTCCACGTTTCGAGGGTATTCTACAATACAATACATGGCCTTGCATGCATATTAGCTCCACCTACTCCCACCCCGGCCTTGCTGTGAGCCTTGGTAGCCGCCTCGATAACCTCCTCGCCCCTGGAAGCCTCCATCAAAGTTTCCTTGAAAACCACCCTGCCGTTGCCCTCCGTATCCGCCTTGGTTGCCATACCCAGCATTATTGCCATAGTTGTAAGGATTGTTCTGGTATGCCCCCATGTTGGGTGGAGCACCTGGGTATGATGAGTTGAAGTTCGACGGTGGCGGTGGAGGTATCGCACCCACAGGTCCTTGGAAAGGCATTGGAGGCGGCGGCGGCGGCGGCGGCGGAAACGGCTGCCTTGGATATCCAGCATATTGGCCAGATACTGGAGGAGGAGGGGCTGGAACAAACCCAGGCCCATGACTGAATGCTGGTGTACCTTGGGGGAAATGCTGCCCAAAATTCTGACTGTAGTTACTGTTGGCAGGGCCACCGAAGCTACTTCTCGTATTATCTTGCTGACCATTTTGGCCATCATTCCACCGAGACTGCTTAAAATTTGTGTTGCGGTTATATTGCTCTGATGGGGGGTTATCTCGATCGGACTCTCTACGGTCGTCAAATCGGCTGCGGCGGGGTACCGTATCTTCGCTGCTATTGTCGCGGGAACGGCGGCGACGATGGTGGTGTTTGTCCCTCGAGCGATCGCGGGACCTTGAGCGGTTGTACGGGCTGTTCGAGCCAGGTGAACTAGAGTGGCTGCGGAAACGGTTTTCCTCATCTGAATCATCCGAATAACGGCGGCGCCGAGGCGATTGCTGTCGAGCGCTGTGGTTGGATGGAGGGGAACGAGGTTCCCTTCGCCTTTCCTCTTCAAACTCCATCCTATTCTTGTAATCCTCGCGCGCTTCACTTATTTGATTTGGGATACCGTCATCCTGCATCTCCTCACAGAACTTCATCGACCAGCCGTACCCGTTACAGACTGTCTTAGTTTCGCCAGTTTCTTTGCTCTGCTTTACCAGCTGGCCCATTGAGTCTAGCCACAGTTTGTATTTCTTCGTCTCGCCTGTGGGGTTATCTCCAGTCGGTATGTATTTGAGGTCTATGTTCTCAAAATATTCCTCGAGTAACTCGCGAACACGGTCAGATGGCTGTCTCCGATCGAGCCTGGCAACACTGATGTCCCGTGGATTGATAGGTCGGTCTGGATATCTAATCAATGAGTCGAGCATGAGAGATACTGGCAGCTCATGCCATGGAGCATTCCGATCACCAAATTGGTCCGGTAGCGCATATGTCCTCTTCCTCTTCGGAATACCACCTTGCGCTACGGCTAAGCCTTCAGTTGCCCGATCGCGGATAGAGTCAAAGGCATTAGCATTGATACATCCGCTCCTGGCCCAGAAGTTGATTACGGCTTTCAGCTTCTTCTCGTTGGGCGAATTTGTTCCCGACAAAGACAGTGCTGCAAGTTCGACCAACACCTCGATGTACGGTGTCAACTCCGAGGCGACAATGCCCTGACCTGTGCGGTTGTGGCAATGGAATTTGTCAGAATGGAGGACGTCGCTGACCACTAAGAGTATATCTAGACGGTTTCGAGTGGCCTTTGGCGACTTCTTCTGGTCTACGACAATGGCTTTGGAGACAGCAACCAGGTAATCACCAAGAGCTGCAATGCGGGCTTTGGAGGGAGCTATGTTCTTTACTATCCACTTTTTGCACGTCTGATTCCGCGATTAGTCTGCTCCCAGTAGGGTACATCGTCATCATTTGATCGGTACCTGGACATTCGCAGGCGTGTTCTGCTGAAGGACAGCATCTAACGCGCTGTAGAAGCGTATGCACTCGTCCTGAGCGACAGGAGGCAAGACAAAAGCTTTGGCGTCTGCCTGCTTTGTTAGCGCGTTGGCAAACTTGAATCTTGCGATGTGTGTGTTGGCTTGAGCGCGCTTGACTTCATCGTCGCTGGCCATTGCTGTGATGAGGTAGCTGCAGGCTGATGCGATGAGGTTGTGGGAGAGGAGCTATCCCGAGTCTCGACTCGCATGTCTTAAGCTTTTCGCGGTCTGTGCGTCACACCAATCCCTGAAATAACTAGCGTGCTTTCATGAATGTTCACCACTCGTTCCCTCATCCGAGCCCCTCAGCCATGTCCCTCAACGATGCCATACAGGACGAAATTACGTCAATCAACTCAATATTTGACGAGGGGACTCTGTCACCTCTAAATGATGAAGCTAGTCTCTGTAGCCTACAACTTCCCTCCTTTCCCTCAGTCACCCTTCGAATAGAATTCCCCTCAGACTATCCAGATGCCCCTCCATCAATACTAGGAACCCAGAGTGTCGGACAGGATGTACCGAAAGGCATGGGTAGTAAATTGGTGGATGTAGTCAGAGATGTTCTTGCCCAAGTCTACAGGCCTGGTGAGGCTTGCATTTATGACTTGCTTGAAGAAGTTCGCGAAGCAGTAGAAAAGGCACAAGAGGACGGAGCAAATCCCCAGGACGATGCAGATACGGCAGAGCTAGAAGAGTCTGCTCCAGTGTTGCAAGATACCATTCAAGATCTGGGACCAGAACCACCGTGGATCATTGCTCCACCAATAACGGAAAAGAAATCTATATTCTTAGCCCGTGTAGCACCGGTCTTCTCACCAGTAGAAGCCAAACAATACGTCACTCACTTACTGGCTACGGACAAGAAGGCTGCACGTGCAACGCACAATATGACAGCCTGGCGAATCAAAGGACCCAATGATACCAGCTATCAAGACTGCGATGACGATGGCGAGACAGCCGCCGGGGGGAGGATGCTTCATCTCATGCAATTGATGGATGTTTGGAATGTTATGGTCATTGTGACGAGATGGTATGGAGGAGTATTACTGGGTCCCGATCGGTTTCGCATTATCAACACAGCCGCGCGGGAAGCACTCGTACTCGGAGGTTTCTCCAAAGAAGGCAAGGAGCAGGAAGCAAAGAAGAAAGGAAAGAAATAGAGCAGCCAAATTTAGCAAACACATTGTAAAATTGACTACTGATCCAATCTCACCGCCCCTATCAGTGAAGAACTCGACAGACTCATCAATAAAGAGCCCAATTCCTTTCCGAGGGAGATCTCAATCGATCCATAGGACTCACACCATAATTTACGTACAAAATCTATTTTCTCCGTTCGGCCCTTCCTATGCAAGGCCTTTAGAGTTCATCGTTTTCCGCCGCCCTTCACCATTGGTACGTGGCCAATTCGTCCGTCTCACTGTCCGATTCCACAGCCTCAACCCAAACATCATCGTAACTATTGCTCATATCCGGGATCGTAAACTGTAACCCCGACCCAGGTTTAGCTTCAACTGTGAACCGTTTATCCAATTTCTCGAGCAGCGGTTTCCTAATGCTCTCGGTCGGCCATGCTTCCTTAGGCACATTGATCTTCTCCTCACCCCTCCACCTCCTAGGATATGGCACGTTCTTGTCCACCTCCGGATCAACCCAACCGTACAGCATGAATTCAAGAAGAAGGCGTTGGGCATGAAGTCCACGTTTGATACCCTCGGTGATAACCATATCGAGCGCAGGTTCCATCCTCTTTCCATCCATATGCCAGTTCTCGTAGCTCATGAGTCCCCATTCCTCTTCTGGGACGCCATTTTCGGCCTCGTTGTCTAACCAAGTATGCGTGTCTAAGTCCAGGTCTTCCTGCGGATATGTCCTTACCAACATGTCGCTCGCTTCATCATAGTCGACCTTTTTCTTTCCAGTCAGGACGTCGAGGAGTACGCTAAGCGTCTTTTGAGTGAGCAGCAAATGTGAGAACTCGCAGACTCCGCTCCCAAATACTGGGTGCGTGAGCCGCATGTCAAGTTTGAATAGGAAAAGGTGGAAGCATATGATGTCCATGTCTGACCAGATATTCGGTGAGAGGTACGCTTCACGTGCCGCTGTCGTCTTAGTTTCCATGAGTAGCCAAAATTTTAATAGCATCTCATGAGTCCCATGAGGCACCCGGTGACCCTCCATTCCGAGACACATTAAAATGTCCTGAGCCACTTCAACTCTCCACATGACCATCTTCGCCCATCGCAAACTTGGGATATCCCTTGCTAGATACGGGCGGCCATCCATAGGCCTCAACATCGGATCGCTGATACACACGTCCGGGAATAGCACCCAGTTGAATATATACGCAGCTTTTGGGACGTGATAGTTCGCGTAGTCGTGAATGATGCTGACACTGTATTTGTTGAAGCGGTAGTGGAATTCTTTGTCAATAGCGTAGAGATCAATCATCGTGTCGTGCGGGAGGCGGATCACGAATTGGAAGAAGAGGTTGGGGTGGCGGAGGATGGCTTTGTAGAGGTTGAAGGGTTGGTTGGGGTCATCGTGAAATAGAACTTCAGGTCCCCAGATTGTCGTCGCAATGTTGCAACGCCGATGGCGATTGCGGCGGATGATTTGAGGGGCTGAGTCGTGCGCAGACGCCTCATTATACGAAGGTGAGAGAGGTACGTGAAGAGGTATTGCACCGACGTCGATGTCCTCGGCCAGGCGCTTGCCCTTGCCCTTCGCGAGCGATGATGGCTCCGCCATGATTATTTGCCCCGAGGAAGAGAGGAATGATGGCGAATTTGAAGAGTCGTTGGGAGTATGGGTTGGTATAATCAGCGGACTAAAAGGCCATTGCGTAGTCGGTAGAGGCAGAATCTAAGGTCAACGAAGAGACGAGGGAGAGGGGTGTGTATAGAGAAGAACAATTTACAACTTTGGGGCTTTTGGGTGTGTTTGTTGTTTTGTGATTATCAAAGCAACGCGTATACAATCGGAGGGCGTTCGAATATCGGTGAATGAAATTGCTGTGGGTTCAGGCTTTCAGTGAAAGCGAAGTATTGTATTTTTGGTATAGGATATCGCAATTGTAAACAATCACCAATTAGTGAAATGACTGAATCTACCACCGGTGCCTGTTGAAGGCCATGCTAATCTAATGCAGCAAAACGACCATGACCGCCTACCTGAGTGGATGAGCACCACCACCAACGCCGTTTACATCAACATGTTCATCATGATAATACACATGCAGATGGAAGAGCTACGCTACTTCCGATTGATCAAGTTCAAGAACTCCTCCCTAGTTTTGGCCGTAGACCGCATACGGCCCAGCATGCAGCTTGTTGTGGTGGTCGCGCCGGTCTTCTGGACTCCGCGCATCACCATGCAAAGGTGACTAGATTCTACCACAACAGCGACGCCCTGCGGCTGAAGCATTTCAGATAGAGCGAGAGCTACTTGTTTGGTGAGGCGTTCCTGAACCTGGAGTCGGCGAGAGAACATCTCGGCGATTCGAGCAAGTTTGGAGAGACCAATTACGCGGCGGTTAGGGATATAGCCTATGTGCATCTTGTTTGGTGTTAGCTTGGTGTCTAGATTTGTTCATGGTATTTGCGTACCTTTCCTGTGAAAGGAACAAGATGGTGTTCGCAGAGCGAGAAGATTTCAATGTCCTTTACAATGACGAGTTCGTCATGGTCCTCGTGAAACACAGCACCATTAACGATTTCGCGCAGATTTTCTTCGTATCCCTTTGTGAAAAAAAGTAGTGCTTTTGCGTAGCGGTCTGGGGTATCAAGGAGACCCTCACGATCAGGGTCCTCGCCAATGCATTCGAGCATTGTCCGAACGGCACCGGACAGCTTTGCTAGTCGCTCCTCTTTCTCTTTCTCGGTTGCTTCTTTCCTCTCCCGGGTACCCTTGCCTTTTTTTGTTAGCTATGTCGACCCTATGCATATTATCTGCTACATACTGGGCCAGCTCAAACCATCGAAGTCGATGGTGGGATGTTGGGTGTACGGGCTCTGCGCGCGACTCGTGGCTAGTGGTGTCTTCGCAGGAACGTCTTCGTTGTATCCCTCTACGTCAATCTCGCTGTGGACTATGTGATGCCTCTCATGTCCGTTCCGGCCGTCCATGTCAGCGCTGGTCGAGGCCTTGGGAAAGTAGCCGTTGGGTCCATCAAAGTTCACGACCTGCCTGCCGCGATTGGAACTTTGTATAGCAGCATATAGACTGTCCCTTTCTTTCCTGTCGCGGGCTTCGGTGGAAATACTGAGCGGCGAGGGCGCATTGGTAAGGTGCGAAGGTATCGGTTTCGGTCTGAAGGGCGGTGAATCCATGACGGGGAAATTTCTGAACGGTAGAGTGATAGCTCGGTTGGATTAGTATTGTTCTATAAGTATTAGGCAATCGAAGAGGGCACGAGTGCCGGAGACTTTGCGCAGGCCGCGCGCATGTTCTCGGTCAGCGGGGTTCAGATTCAATGACTGGATTGAGCAACTTTTCGCCCGTACAAGAGCAAAGGAAATTAGCGGGACCAGCCCGGTCCCCGCGGTTGAGGGCTGACGTTGGGCGGGTCGGCCCTAAGATCGATGGGCGAGGGTCACGGGATGACGGTCGGCCCGGCCTTCCAAGACCACTCCGGCGCCAGCCTCCTTGCACCACTCCATCCACAACAACGCCGTCCACGACATCGCAGTTCCGTCCCTGCTTTCGCTGCTTGCCACAGGTACGTTTAATCACCAGCGCACTCGACCATAAGGCCCAGGTTCACAATATGTCTGTCAGGATGGCGATGAGGAGGGAGTTGTCATCTAATAGGGCTTGGTCTCCTTGACCCCATGTCCCCCGCCTGGCCATCGAGACGCCCAGGAATCCATATCCGCCCACCGTAGGGTTTGGAAATCAGCATATCGCGACTATCGCGTTGGGTGTAGGGGAAAATATTGTGGCATATGCAACGGGATGAAGCGGTCTCCGCGATGGCAAGGGCGTTGTGGAGGAGGCGCCGCGGATTCAAGTCTTTTCTCATCTGTTTGCGCGTCGCACAAGGGCATCATTTTCCCTGCGCTGATACTCACCATCATCGTCATGCCAGCCCCATTTGCGGCTTCGAGCTGACATGGGATTGTGCTCTGGACGCATCGCGTCTCCTTTCCGTTCTAGGAGTCAAGGACCCGGTACCCCGCGTCAGAGGCATCAGTTTTTCGATGCAAGTCTAGCTGCCATGAGCATGCACTGATGTGCTCGCCTGCACCGGCCCGCGCACTGTTGTGGCTACGATACTAACCTATTGAGGCCTCTGTTCGAATGCCTCGTCTGGCTCCCGACCAGCGTCACTCTACCACAATGGAGTACGTTTGAGGAGAGGAATACCAAGCCCAGTGTAAATCAAGTTTGATACTTGAGCAAGTCCTAGGAACGGATGTTGGGATCATGCTTCGATCTTGATCTCAACATTTAGCTTCCCTACCAGCAGTCTTAGCCTGTCACGGTCTTCCACACATCGCTTCGAATACTTCGACAGGATGATCTACCAGAGCCTACAATTGCGCTACGACTTTACGGGATGTTACCCGTAGGGTTGGCTACGAGACTCCTCAATCGTCACTCAGACATCCGTAATCGTGCATGGTAAGACGCCGTCACATCATTGCGCCTTCTTGTCATCGTCCAGCTACGCTACGGATCTCTCGAAGCCTGCGATTCTCAATCTGTTTTGACCAGTCGCTTAGGATTTTAGAACGGCGTTGGTAGCATTGTCTGTTGCATGCCTTTAGATAGATTGTGTGAAGCACCCGCTCCGCTTAGACAGAGCAGGTGGCGCCGGATGACCGGACAAGCCGGGCAATAGATCTGAAGGGCGGGCAGATGAAGAAGAGGCAGTTTTCACTGGGGAGCTGGTGGCGTCTGATGATGCCGAAGCCTGGTCTCGGGGGTGCTGTGTAGAGGTCACGGGTCTTGGCATCATGTCCGGCAGGCAAAAGGCTTCGGGCGCAAAGCGACTGCGTGCGGCACGAACAGCAACACACTATCGCGATCTAGGCGAAGAAGCGCATCTGCGACAGGGCTCTCCGGGAGCAGCTGTATCTCCGTCCAGATATCCCGTTCGCCAACGGCTCTTGTAGCAGCCTGGAGGGGTTCTGCAGTCTGAGGTCCTTGTTCGGCTAGCCGTGACACCCAGACCCGCGAACCGTGGTGCAGCCGTCCTTAACCCCCTTCTATGTTATCTCTGTCTACATGGCTGGGTTGCGCAGGGCCCAGGACATAGACCAGTGGAGACCAGAGGAACCGACCATCGGAGACAGAGACAGGAAGCGAGCGCGCGAGGGCGACTGGGTCGAATCCAGGGCTGCGTCACCAACGCCGCATGCTGCGAGGGACATTTCCAGACGAAGCAACCACGACACCGACACTCGTTCATACGCGCAGCACGCCAGGGGACGTTCGCGCGACAGAAGCCACAGTAGAGACCGGGCGCGTCGGAGGAGCAGACGAAGCTCTAGGGAGGGTCACCATCGATCAGCCAGACAGCCGCACAGCTCAGAGAGGGACTCGCACCGACAACACCACCACCACCGGCATCATCGACGAGACACGACTCCATCGTCTAAGCGGCACCGTACCCGCTCGCCATCTCCGCATCGAGACTCGCACAAGCGCAGCAGACGGCACCAGAGTCCAACAGCCGTGCGCTCGAAGTCACGAACACGTCGTGCAGATTCCACACACCGCACCGACAGACCCCATTCTCCGCGTACCTCTCGCTCCGGCCGCGACGTTGCGGCACGACACCCATCTCTAAGTTCGCACAAGCCTGCTCCATCATCCCGTCGCCGCTCCCCATCGGCCGATTCGTACTATCGGTCTATCTCGCGCAGGGGGCGGAGATCTACTTCTCCGGAGAGAAAGTCGAGGCGGGACGAGTCACCAAGGTGGGCTTCACCGACCCGACATAGCAGGCGCCGTCATACTCCATCCGAGGAGTCTAGAGAAAGGGGCCATAAACACAGCTCCACCCGGCGTAGAGAACGTAGCCAAAGCCGCCCATCTCGACCTCATCGGTCTCGTTCCGCACGACGTAGGCGTTCACCAACTCCCGACCGAAGGAATTCTCCGCATCACCACCGACGCGGAAGCGCATCTCCACGTGGAGCGACCCATCGTCAATCGCGCTCTCCTCCCCGTCGTTCAAACGTTTTTGCACGAAACACCAGAGACACTTCAAGAAGAAGCTCACCTCTGGCTGGAGCAGGATTCAATTCCGACACCGAGAGAGATAGAGAAGGGGCGGCGAAGATGAGAGGGACATACCACTACCAGGGCCGCGGCGGGTCACAATATTCGCAGTCACCGCCATATCCAGGTCCAAATCAGTACTCCCCTCAAGGGCACTCACCGTATCATGGCGGGAGAGGAGGATGGAGCGGACATAATTCATACCAAAACCAGGGGTACGTATTGTCGACTCCGTATGCTCCTGACACGGGCTGACACTTACCAAGCTCTCCACCACACGGCTATTCTCCTAATCAATCACCCTATCACCAAAACTACTCACCTGGTCAACAGCAGCCATACTACCCGAATCAGCAGTATCAAAACTCACAGCCTGGCTTTCAAAACGCTTCCTATCGTGGAGGCATGCGTGGTAATCATTTCAATGGACCTGACCGACGGATGTCGGGTCCTGGCTTTACGCCTGTGACAGGAGGGCGTGGCCGTGCGGCACCAACACAATTTTCGAATCTCTCGTGGACACCATCTGCAGGAACACGAGGCGGTCGCCCTGCGAGTGAGGCCCCGCGTCATCCGTCTACTTCCTCAACACAAGCAACCCCGACCTCACAAGCACCAGCTGACGCTCAATCTTCTGCTGTCGATGCTGACGATAACCCCTTCCGACCTTCAAAAGACTTACGTGTCGAGGATGAGGGCGCTAAAAAAGAGGATATGCCACCACCGACCAAGCCCGCTGCCACCCCTACTCAACCAAAATCAGGATTCAACTTTTCTTTAAAGCCGAAAGTTGCCTTGCCCCCAGCAGCCAACAAGAGCAGGCCACTGCTAGGCCAAGACGAACAACCTGAAGTGCCTATCAAGGAGAAAGAGTCGGTTCTAGACATGAAGTCAAAGGAAGCGGCGAGCCGCCCTTCAAATTTTACATCGGATTATAGGAACGACCGAGACTACAGGGACTCTGACCGAGAGCGCGTCCGCGACCGAGAACGTGAGCGAGACCGGGAAAGGGATCGAGAGTATAGAGAAAGGGACCGGCGCTATGATTACGATCCTTACTACGATCGACGATCCTCCTATAGAGATCCTCGCGACCGAGACCCTCGTGACATACGGGACTCTCGAGAGTCTGGCTACTACCGGGAGAGGGAGTATCGGGACTCTAGAGATATTCGCGATGGCCGTGATCCAAGAGACCTGCGAGACCGTGGTCCACGCGACTATAGAGACATGCGTGACATACGAGACTCTCGAGAAGCTCGAGACTTGCGCGATCCTCGAGATATTCGCGACATTCGTGAGAGAGAGCGGAGGGATCCGTACCTGCCACGCCGCCCCGACACTCGCCCCGACACCCGCCCTGAAAGCCGACCAGGTAGCAGAACAGAGAGAAGAGAGGCACCGCCTGAACCGCCAAAGACGAGGATTATCAAGAAGAAGCGGATGAAGGCTCGGCCTACGCTCTCACCAGATTTTGCGGCCTCGGAGTCGGTATACTATCGCAAACCTGGCAATGAATCTGTGATTGGCTCTGGCACATACGGCAAGGTCTTCAAAGGCGTGCATGTGTACACCAAGGACATGGTTGCTCTCAAGAAGATCAGGATGGAGGGCGAACGCGACGGCTTTCCTGTCACCGCCATTCGAGAGATTAAGCTCCTTCAGTCGCTCAAACACGATAATATCGTCATGTTGCAAGAGGTCATGGTCGAAAAGAATGATTGCTTCATGGTCTTTGAATACTTATCGCATGATCTTACGGGTCTCTTGAACCACCCTACTTTTAGACTCGATCACGCGCACAAAAAAGATCTTGCCAAGCAGCTCTTCGAAGGTTTAGACTATCTCCATCGACGAGGCGTGCTGCATCGGGATATCAAAGCGGCCAACATCCTTGTTAGCAACACTGGACGGTTGAAGCTTGCCGACTTCGGGCTTGCTCGCTTCTACGCAAAGCGAGCTAAGCTCGACTACACCAACCGTGTCATTACCATCTGGTACCGCTCGCCCGAGTTGCTATTGGGCGAAACGCAATATGGACCTGCAGTAGACATTTGGTCAGCCGCATGCGTGCTGGTGGAAATATTCACCAAGCACGCAATCTTCCCCGGCGACGGAGGCGAGATTAACCAGCTGGACAAAATCTACAATGTGCTCGGAACGCCGACGGTACAAGAATGGCCAGGCATTGTAGAGATGCAGTGGTTCGAGCTATTGAGGCCGACGGAGCGCAAACAGAACACATTCGCGGAGAAATACAAGGACCGCGTGACGCCGGCGGCGTTTGAACTACTCAGCGCCATGTTTGTGTTTGACCCTGCCGCCCGCCCCAGCGCTTCGGACGTGCTCGAGCATCCATACTTTGCTAGCGAGCAGCCGGCGCCAAAGCGAGCGGAGGCGCTCAAGGAGCTCGAGGGAGACTGGCACGAGTTTGAGAGCAAAGCGCTTCGTAAAGAGCGCGAGAAGCAAGATAAGGAAGCGCGGAGAGCACAGAGGGAGGCCATGGATCGGAAGGAACGGGAAATCCTGGGGGACGCACTGGACAAAAAGGAGGGAGAGAAGAGGAGGGCGGACGGAGCGCCGGATCCAGAGCGGGAGACGAAGCGGGCGCGTAATGGCGAGCCGAATAATTAAGAGGTGTATCCGTGTGATTGACGTGGTTATTGTACGGCTTGAACGAATAGCTCTGGAAAATAGCTTGATGCCAACTTTAGATTTCCGGTATACAGATACAGAATCGCTTTGTACAAAGAAAAACTTTACCGTTACTCCTGGATAATGTTCGGTTTGAACGTGATGCCACTCGCTTGAGCGGGGCGGTTGAACCGGCTTTATTCTCCTACATAGATGAACGGGCAGGGTTAATTCGTGGAGAAAGCTGGGTTTTTTTTGGTAGCATGCGCGCACCTACTTACAAAGATATATAGGCCACGCTGGCAACCGGCAAGTCTTTTTTAGCTGCGTTGTGGGTTTCCACGGAACCATCTGATCAGCAGTTCGAGACCTAGACAGACCCCCCGTGCGACTGTGGTAGCGAAGGGCAAGAAAGAGTAAGTAGACCAGGTAATTGTAAATGGTCTCTCCCCCATCCGTCTATAATACCAATATACCGAACGTACATGGTGCGGCTCGAGTTAACTTGATGGCGAGCCAGCCAGCCAGCCAGCCTTGCAGAATGATGTATGCTGTAATAATGTGTAATCAGCTGTTCAAGCCAAAAACTTAAAAACATGCTCGAGGCGATGCGGCCTCACTTTATCAGACCAGACCAGACCAAAACAGTAACAAGGTCTTATGACGAGATATTTTTGGAGGGAGGGGGGAGGCCACTCGGAGTGATCTTCGCTCTGCGGATGTTGGGCTTATTAGGCCGTCGTTCGCATCGCATCGCATTTCGCATTGTCTACGCGCAAGTCATGCATTACGGTAGATGAGCTGATGCGCACCCTCCCGTACCTACCCGCCTACCTGCTCACTCGCGTACAAGAGCCTCATCGGCGGCCGGGCCTCCGGAGATGAAGCTGATCCAGCGACACATTGCAGCGCAGTGTAAAAAAAGTCCGTGTAAGGTTCTTTCTCGTCTATGGTAGCACCCGTGCACGAGGCTGTCTTACTTTTCCTATTTTTTTTGGAAGGGGATCGATATCTGGCGAATGGTCGGAGGGTAGGCTTATGCCAAGGCTCCGAATGTTGCAGTAGGCTACGGACTTTTTTTTTTGCCTTCTACGATGGAGGGGCCGATGTGCATGGGGGAAGAGCTTGGGTTTGCTTGGGGCTCGCTCTGAGCGAAGGTGGAATATGGGACGGTGCGTTGCTGTAGGGTTGAGTTGCGGTGATTATTCAAAGAGACAAAGTGCTCAGCACCGAGGCAGGTGGTTTTTGGCGGTTGGACCCTGAACTTGGGGAAAGAGAACAGGAAGGGACTTCTTAAAGTGGTGCTTCTCCGTGATGATCCAGCGCGTTGATGTCATTGCGAGCTGTTGGATACGATGCGAGGATGTTGGGTGTGTAAGAAGTGCCGACCGCCTGTTGGTTCAGGTAGGTCACACACGTGGCACGGGCAGAAAAAGGGTCCGACGCTGTGTAAGTGCTACTGTGCTGTTGATACCTGGATTGCGTTGCGTTGCGTTGCGCTGCATCGGCGTCGGAGCGCTTGGTGAGGAAGCTGCGAGACGGTGCATGTTGGAGCATTGTATGGTGTAATGGTAAGAAGTAGTGAAGGGTCCGGCGGTGGGTTGAAGCCGTGCGCGGGGGCTATTGGGATCTACTGTATACTACGCGCAAATGGTAGTGGGTTCTATCACGATAGAGTGGAGTCTAGCGCGAGCAAGTGAGCAGCTAACATTTAGCTGGCAGGACTCTGGTATTAGTGATAGGATGATGGGAATTCGCCATTCTGCTCGTATTGCAGATAGCCATCCGATGGTGGTGTTGGGATACAGCAGCTCACTTGCCGAGTAGAAGCTGACGGGGACGCCTAGCCTTTGTCTACTCGCAACACGAATCCTGTTCCCTGCGCGATCCTGTCCTACGTGATCGTGTGTATGTGCATTCGATCTCTGCTGACTGTGACGTTCGTTCTCTGGGGGATCGCCCTCTGCCAGGCCAGCCATGGTAGCCGTTTTCGCCGGTGGTGGCCGCTGAGAAGAGCAGCCGCACGGATTGTGTCTCGCTCAAGCCGTCAGTTATATTAGGCGTAGAGTGGGCAGCAGACGAATAGAGAGCAGCCGTGGCTGGATAGAGTAAGCGGGCGTTGAATGCAGAAGTGTCTTCATCTAGGACAGAGTAGGGCGGAAGCAAGGTAGCCGACGAGCGTCGGAATGGAGTACGGGCTCGGGCGACGGTTGGCGAGAAGGGCTATTCCTGGCGTGCAGGGTGTATCTTTTCGACGAGCAAGAGACCGCGGAGGGACAGCCTGTGTGCAGGGGGCACATACACCTGCATACACGCACGCGGGTGCTATTCGTCGACCCGCCCCCGGTCGAGTTGACGACGCGGAAAGCCTCAGCCAGGAGTCGGATACTCGAGACTGTGGAACACACAGGACAGGCTTCTGCTACACGCAGACAGACGTGTCTGTCTCCCCGCTGCTGCCAGCTGCCAGCTGCGACACGGCGGCGATGCAGGTACGTACAGAGATGCTGCGACGGGCCTGAGTACGAGCAAAAGAAGGGTTCAAGTCAGTCACCGCTCCAACGGGACCCAAATCGGATGTGGCGCCAACTCGTCTCCACCGCAGCTAGCCCGTGTGGTCGTGGGTCGGGAGAAATTGTGAGTGGACGGGGACGGGTGGTGCCCCTGAGGGAGCGACAGGAGAGTCGAGCGACGGCCCAGCAACGGCGTGAGCGAGGGCGCGGACGGGTGGAATGGTGGAATGGGTGGAATGGACCTGTCGTGTCCGTGTCAGTGACCATGCGCCATGCAGAAGTCGATGTGGGTAGCATGCAGCTGGCGGCGCTTTGGGCGGCCTGCTGCGGCCCATGAGGACGCTCTACACAGATAGCAGAGGGCGCTGCAGTCCTAGAGGCCTCACGGCCAGGCGCGCCGACACCGCTGAAACATTTGGGCTGGCCAATCGAGCGGGCAGGCCGCACACCTCAGGTAGCACTAGGCTGGCCGCTGCAGACGAGAGCACTTCGAGCGTCTTTTGGTGTGTGTGTGACTTGAGCGCTGGGGGGGCATCCACCATCCCATCCCATCCCATCCTCCACTGGACGGGCAGGACGGGCAGCACCGACAGCACTGACAGCACTGGATCCATGGCATGACGGGTCGACCGCGCGCTCGTCGGCGTGCACAACGGACTCTTGGGGTGCGGAGGAGATTGTCATCGGCTAGCGGCGACGCAGGGAGCACGTATGGCGGCGTTGTTCAGCGCCCGCTCGAGCCCCCCTCGCCCTCGTCTGTTGTACTTGAAACCCCCAGGCATTCCCGGCCTCGTGCACAGACATGGGTTCGTCCGCAATATATCTGAATTACCATGCCGGATATTGCGCCCTTGCCCTTGCGGTCCCCTCCATACCACCACTACTACCACCACCATCGCTGCGGTAGATATCCCAGGATATCTCCCCAGACGCCAGGCCTGCGTCTCCAAAACCTACATCTACCGCTGACGTGCGCCGTCGACGGCCCTCTGCTACTGCCGCCGTGTCTGACCTCGTCTCACCCAGACTGTGTTCCCACAGCCTCCCCCGACTCTCTTACCATTGGTGCGTAGCCTCCGTGCGCCTTCGGTTTCATACGCAGCCAACAGCACACATATTTACCCAGGCACCGCCCCCGCCCTACCCAGAGCCATGCTAACACTTTTCCCACAGCCGCAAAAATGGTAGACGTCGCCGTGTCGACGCAGCTCCAGCAATGGACCTTTGACAAAGAGGTGGCCGTCCGCCCAGAGCGCTCCGCCAGCTCCACTTCCTCTCCAGATCTGTCCCACCATGACCCCGACACCCTGCGGATTGACACAGCTGCCGTGGACGCCGCCGAGGCCATGGATTCCAAACACAGACGCTCCTTCCATGAGCGGTACATGTCCAGCGAAGAGGACCTGTCACCCATGGACGGCAACAGCAGCGAGTCCGAGTACGCATCCGACGCCAGCGTCCATGACTTCTCCAACCAATATCTAAAAGCGAGGAGGATGTCTATTTCGCGCTGGGACAAGGGCCTGAGCTGTGACATGGCGGTTACCGTGTCGTACATGTCGGCAGGTCGACCCAAGATGATCAATCTTGCGACCATTTCCCCGCCAATGCGTGAGCCCGCTCAACGGTCGGCTTCGCTCGCCCAGCTGCCAGTTGCAGTCGACAAGCTGCGAGGCCAGGGGCAACCCATGAGACACTCGACCATGCTAGATTCATTACCAACTCGCGCCACCTCGCCAGCAACCAGCGTTGAGTCACGGCGGCCCTCAACCGGACACAGCCCTTATACACACTCAAATAAGAGCGCCCTGGCGCTTTCGGATACTTCATCATCCTATACCGCCGCCAGTTCGCGGAGTGCATCTCCCTCGGTGAGCGATCGCTCCTCGACTTGGACGCGGCCAGTGAGCGCTGCAGCAGCAACTTCACATCCCCAGCCACGCTCCTCGCTCTATCTCGTGTCTACCGCAAGCAATGCCTCACGGACCTCACCATTCCCTCCTCTCACGCCGGTTTCGCCAGAATCACACTCCTTTCTCTCTTCAGATCCCTACGAAAACTCAACCACCAACGCGGCGTCCCCCATCATCAAGGCCGCACCTCACAAGCGCCTTCGCTCTATCTCGCAAAAACTCTCGCTGGCCAAGATTGCCATTACGCCCTCAGCCAAGAAATGGGATTCGAGGATCCACGGTCGAACAGGGAATATGCCGCCGACGCCGTCCACGCCATTCACTCCCATGACGCCGCAGACGGCACCCGCGCTTTCCACTTCCTCTCCCATGAACAAATTACGAAGAAATTCAAGGTTGCTGTCCCGCCCACCGACGCAGAATGGCTTCAATCCCGACATTCCACCGGTCCCCACCGTCACCGCCACGTCGCCACGCAAACTCGCGCAAAAGAAGATGGTGGCCCGGGGCGCCGACGAAAGGGAACCCATGCTAGAACTGCCACCCTTCCCCGCTGACGACCAAGGTGATGCGTCCAGGGGCGGCAGCCTCAAAGCACGGCGCGTCCGCAAGCGCAAGAGCTTCATGGACCTACTATAGATCCGGTGGTCTGGATACTTCGCCGACGATCCAGCCTGGAGCTACTTTCTTTGCATGAACAGACGTTGCGTATTGCCGCTTCAGGCGGCGGGTTCAATGCGCGGCTGTTTCGTTTCGTTTCGCTGTTTTGTCAAAACGCATGAATGGTTATGCATGCATGCCACCCTGGTCCTTGGCCGGTGGGCTAGGCCCACACTGGGGCGCGATGTCCCCCTCACCATACCACGTCTCCGTTCTTCCGCTTTATGCTACTTTTTGCAGTCTTTGACCTACTTTGGTTGTGTCTTATTCATGCCGGCGTTCTACGGTGGACTGGTTTGCTGCATTATTCCGTCATTTCAGCAGGCATTTTGCCATGCGCAGGCGTACTTTAGGCGTTCGTGGGCTGGTGCGGCATTTGAGGTCACGATACCCTCCCGGCGTTTACTATACTATTTCCCGTTCTTGTTTGTCGTTCAAAATGTTGGATGCGCAATTGCGCTGTTGTTGGCGGTCTTAGTCCGGAAGAAGAGAAAGATTGTCTGCTTGTTAATCTCGTATGTTGCTTGTCTATTCGTTCGGCATGGCTCCTCTGTCTTAACGACGTATTATGATATCCTACTATTTACTGCTGCCGAATTGGCTTTTTTGGTGTGTTACTACCGCCTGCTCTAGAGCATTAGTGTTAGTATTACTATGAAGTATATTCATCTATCCTCTACGCTGGACGGTGGCATGGTCCGTGCTTCTACGTAAATTCCTCGAGGGTATTGGTGTATACGGGAACCCCATGTCGGATAGCGGCAGCTTACGTCGCCTGCAGAGCTCACTAACAGCTGGAGTTCGACTACTTGTTGGGTGTGACCTCAGTACCAACACTGACGTTGCTTCCTCAGCAGCATCGCCACCACAGCATACGAGTGCACGGCGGGAACCAACATATTCCTTGCAATCGTTTGAACGCATGACTGCATTCCTGCCCAGAGGGTCTCGCACCCTCAGCAGCCAAGACTTAAAATCTCCGTACCTACCGGTGCTTCCGAGAACCCAGCTTATCTGCGTGCAGCGTAAGGCATACTTCACACCGTCAGGCGCAGGCCACGCACTCGTGCGAGCTATGACGTCTAGTTCAAGCTTCTTCTAGGAAAATTACAGGACAAGACATGGATGGGGCCGCTAAGCTGTGTGGAGGAGCTACGATCGGAAGGAGGATTTAGAGTGCTGAGAAGAAGGCGGCGAGGGATGCGACTTGAAACGAAACAACTCTGGAGAGCGGCTCAGCCACGCAAGTAGCTATGTCTGCATTGGGAGGATGGGTTCGTTAATCAATACAGGAAAAGTGAGTGCAATGGGTGAGCACGTGTTAAGCTGTAAGGAATGGTTTGAAGACGGAGATTTGGATGCCTTTGCTAAACAATGGACTAACAGGATAAAAGTAGCATGGACAATGGTAGGTTTCCGGGTGCTCATGATGACTAGTCACGTGCACCTCCAGCCTCGCAATAGCACCGACCCAAACAATCGTCGGACCATTATACGATAGCGAAGATTCATCAAGCACTTGTCTTAATTAAACCCGACGAAATGGGTGGACCTAAAGAATCAACTATCTTTAGTGCATGATGGGCGGGAACGGAGCTAGATCGCGCCTTACGGTACCAGGTGTAGTCTTCGCTGGTGTATCCAGGTACAACCTGACAAGTACCCGTACCCGTACCGTACCGAGGCTGCTTGCTCGGTATCCTCTCTGCGCAATATAGAGTGCCGTGTGGTGCTCGTTTATATTCACCGGGACTTTGACGATGGTTGATCCGAGGACGAGCCTTCCCAGCTATATTCCACGATCATATATATACTCACCCGATCCCAGTGTATAGAAGACATGCTCCCCACGGCTCACGAAGCGGAAAAACAAAAGTGGACTCGACACAAATCAACGCAATCCCGCCCTCCCTCCTCGGCTCGGCTGAAAACTTCATCTCGGCGACAGCTTCTAGACGCACACAAGTCATGTCCCGCAATACATACAGTCTCTTCAATCTCGCACGCAGTTTTCCCGTGTTCCGTGTCTTCTCGCGTCCCGTGCGCCGGCGCCCTGGGCTGATGTGGCGCTGTTATCAACTCGTATGCTTTCGTAGCGCTGTTTCACGTAGAGGGGGACTCGCTGGAGCGTGCTGAGCGGGCTGGGCTTGGCGATTGCGCGGTCCAGCACGGATACGAGATGACGGCGACGGGGGACGGGATTATATAGAATTCCAGCGATGGTCCGTTTGGAGGCTACATAGGTGGATGGATGGGTCCTGACCGGGGGGCAAGGGAGATGATGGATGAGCGGTAAGAGTCAGGTGAGTGCGCGTTTGGCGTGTTGTGGGGATATCAGAATTGTAGGGTGGGTCTGTGAGCAGGGTAGGCTGATGCGAGATGGTTCGGTTGGACTTGCCTGGGTCTATCTTCGCGTATTGTATGGTGAGGGGAGCGAACAGGAGGGGCATATCGAGGTGAGACTGCCCCGCAGCCCAGCAAGCACCAAGTACTACGATACGATACGATACGCTACGCTACGCTACGCTACACAGCACGTGGGACAAGATAAATGCACCGATTGTTGCACCGAGTTTTGCACCGCCAACCTCGACTACATTTCCAGCCATCTCCATTTCCAATCTACCCGATCAGTTTATTTTCCCGCCGAAAGATGTAGTACTACTTTTCCGTGCGCAATCGAAGTCTGACCAATCGGCAAGCAGCATGCAGCGAATGGAGCGGCATCCCCGCAACCCCAATTGCCGTGGCTATGTAGAATACCGAGAGTACCGAATATATTCTCGAACGCCTCTATTTTGTTCCTCTCCTTCTCTGGGGTCTCTGTACATCTCTCTTTGCGTATTTCCACACACATACGCCCTTCCCCTCCGACCCCTTCCCTGAAGGATTCCCACCATGGCAGACCAGCACACCGTCCCCCGCAAACTATGGCAACACGCCAACCCCAAATCCACCTTGATGTACAAGTTCATGCAATCCGCAAACGCAAAGTACAGCCTCTCCATGACTACCTTCCGCGACCTCTACGCCTGGAGCGTGGGCCCCAACCGCACACAGTTCTGGGACCACATGTGGAGCGTCTCTGGTCTTATTTATAGCGGGAGCTACGAGGAAGTCGTCGATGCCGATGCACCCATGGATTCTATTCCGCACTGGTTCCGCGGGACCGAGCTGAATTTCGCCGAGAACGTGCTGTTCTCCGCAAAGGAGGGGGATCCTAGTGTGCGCACGACGGTGGGCAAGGAGGATGGCAAGGTCGCAGTCACCGAGGTCAGGGAGGGCAATACCGAAGTGCGAGACCTAACTTGGGGCGAGTTAAGGAGGAGAGTCGGTCTCCTAGCGAATGCGTTCAAGGCTCGGGGCGTGACAAAGGGCGATCGGGTCGCGGTGGTGGCGAGCACGAGCTTCGACACGCTGATTTGCTTCATGGCGGTCGTTAGTCTGGGGGGCTTGTTTTCGAGTAGCAGCACGGACATGGGGACCAAGGGCATTTTGGAGCGGTTGGTGCAGATTCGGCCAAAGTATGTGTTTGTAGATGACTGGGCCGTGTACAATGGCAAGACTACGGATCTGAGACCAAAGATCAAAGAGCTAGTGGATGGCATGAAGGGGGTGCCTGAGTTTCTGGGTGTTGTTGCGCAGCCTAGATTCCCCGGGAAGCCTGCTGATTTGGAAGGGTTGCAGAGGACTGTGACGCTTGATGGCTTTCTCAAGGCTGGGCTGGGCAAGGAAGAGCTGGTGTTTGAGAGGGTGGCGTTTAGGGATCCGTTTTTGATTGTGTATTCGAGTGGGACAACGGGGGTGCCCAAGTGTATTGTGCATTCGACGGGAGGCGTATTGATTAGTGTCATGAAGGAGGGGAGGCTGCATCGAGAGATGGGGCCTGATAACGTGATGTTGCAGTATACGACGGTAAGCCACAGGTCTCTCAACCTTTTGCAGAGGCAGAACAAGAAGCTGATGGTAACAGACCGGCTGGATAATGTACCTTGCCTCCATCCAATGCCTCCTCTACGGAAGTCGCTCCATCCTCTACGATGGCTCTCCCTTCCAACCCTCTCCCGCAACCTTTCTCTCCATACTCACTCAACAACGCGTCACCGACTTTGGTACATCGCCCCGCTTCCTCCACGAATTACAAAAACTCTCCATCATCCCGCGCAACCTTTTCAACCTTTCGTCCCTCCGCTCCGTGTCGACCACCGGCATGGTCCTTTCCGACGCACTCTTCGAATGGTTCTACGACGAAGCATTCCCCAAACACGTGCACCTAAGGAACATCAGCGGCGGCACCGACCTAGCAGGCTGCTTCGGCACCGACAACCCCCTGGAACCAGTCTACGTCGGTGGGTGTCAAGGTCCAACCCTCGGCACAAAAATGGAAGTCTACGACGCACTGATTGAAAGCGGACCGGGCAAGGCCGTGCCGGACGGCGAGCCCGGCGAGCTCGTTGCCACGGCGTCGTTCCCGAATCAGCCCGTCTTCTTTTGGGGCGATGAGAGCGGCCAACGGTATCAGAATGCTTATTACACGCGCTTTCCGCACGTCTGGACGCACGGCGACTTTATACAATACCATCCCGTCACGGGCCAAGTGCTCTTCCTCGGCCGCGCTGACGGCGTCTTGAATCCGTCTGGCGTGCGCTTCGGATCAAGCGATATCTACTCGGTGGTCGAAACGCATTTCCCCGAGGTTGCGGATAGCGTGTGCGTTGGGCAGAGGAGGAAGGAGGACAGTGATGAGAGTGTGATACTGTTTTTGAAGATGAAGGAAGGGGAGAAGTTTACGGAGCATCTTGTGGAGCGGGTGAAGAGGAAGATTGGGGAGGAGAGGAGTAAGAGGCATGTACCTAGGTATGTGTTTCAGACGTGGGATATTCCGGTAAGTGATCTCTCCATTCGATCGGTCCTTCTTCACAAAGCCAATGTCGCGACTGTGGAAGTCTGGGCTAGAACGGAGGTGCTGACTTAAGTATCACAGACTACCGTCAATCTGAAGAAAGTAGAGCTGCCTGTCAAGCAAATCGTTTCCGGGAAGATCATCAAGCCGAGTGGTACGCTAGCGAACCCAGAGTCATTAGATTTCTACTATCAGTTTGCGAAGGTGGAAGAGGTCGTAAAGAAGATGCAGAAGGAGAAGGCTGAGCAGATCAAGAGTAGACTATAAGTTAGACGAGCTGCATGCCGGCCGGGACTAGTCCATAGAGAATGGGTATAAATGCTACCGGCATGACCCATCGTAATTCGTAATTCAAATTCGTATACAATCCATCCCTGGAACATAAAGGAGACTGTGCTACATCATTTAGAATTAACTCGGTTGCCTATAGGAGCAGGGTGTTTTGGCCCCCACCCATCAATCTATCAACCGCATCATCTACGTCTACAAACTCAACCTTTAACAATGACTGACCTAGTGTGGGACCCACTGATACTCAACGAGGAGATTTTCGTAGTTGACCCTAAAAACGTCGTCGACCTGATTGAACTCCACGGACCGGGCCCAGCAACGAGGACTGCCGTGGATGACGAGTTTGTCACATCTTACATCGAGAAAGACTTTGGTGAGCAGTTGGATACAAGTTCGCCGAAACAGAATAAATCGAGCGACGGATCGTTGAAGTTCTTGTGGGTGCGACTAGAAATTCTAGTGATTGTTGGATGCTAAGCGTCTTACAGTTATTCTGTGCGAAAGGGAATTTACAACGGGGACATTGGTCCTATCCCATTATCACAGTCCTTGTTCGAAAGGATAGCACCGTATGCGCGGATCCCGACGATATGGCCTGATGTCGTGCGTCGCAAGACTGCGATGCAAGTCTTCACTGTGCCGCGACTTCCTCCCTACTTCGCCTCGCAGTCATCTAAAGCACTTCAGGACAGGTATCTTAGTATGCCAATTCCCAGATGTAGTATTTGAGGGCCCAGCATCTAACATGCGATTCAGCCTTCATCTTCCAGTCCATCCCTGGGGCTACCAGTGGCGTCTGCGCTAGCATCTCATTCACGCACTGCTTCACAACTCGCTGCACCTACGTCTTCATGCATGGTCTTGAAAACCAAGCATACAGCTACTTTGCTAGGAATATCGCACTTGGAGATGCAAATGTAACGTCATTCTACATACCCTGCCTATTGGTTCGACACAATCTCGAAGACCGTCTCATTGAACTTCACAAGTCACACGATGCTGTGAACGAATATGAGAAGAGAGTCGGCATCAGATACGATCATTATGAAGAAGTAGATATCACCAAGATTGACTATAGCAAGCTGTCGAAAGACCTCAACGCGACGACAACAAAACTCGCGTATATGGTCTGGGCGTGTCAAACGACGGCAAGACAACTCACATTCCTAGACGAGGTTGCAAACAAGTACTCTGCGCTTGCTCTAAAGAACGGAAGTGACCGGGAAGAAGCAGAGGAAATCAGCTGCCTGCTGCTTGAAAACCAGGAGCATCTGAGGTGCTGGAACACGAGCATCGAACAGAGAGCAGAGTACTTGGCAAAACGTGGTCAGGCTTTGATACAGACTGTAAGTGCGATCGCAAACACCTTGCCGGGTTCCAAGATGATTGATGTCTAGCTAGGTATACAGCAACATTGCTCAGCGCGATGCATTCGTCTCGCAGCGAGCTGCTGAAGCCAGTGTCAGGGACAGCACGGTGATGCGAGTGATAGCCGCAATCACCATCTTTTTCCTACCAGCCACTACGGTCGCGGTATGACTCATCCTACATTCTCAGACTACTATTCTAACCCAGTACAGACGTTCTTCAGTACCTCCTTCTTCAACTTCCAGGCCGGCCCGCACGATCGCGTGTACTCGTGGTGGCTGTGGCTCTACTGGGTGGTTACCCTGTTGCTTACCGCCATGGTCCTTGTTGGTGCAGTGTTGTGGTGGAGGAAAAAGGAAGAGGAAATGGCACGGCAGATACAGAAAGGCAAGGTGGCAGAAATACCAGAGAAGGATGATACGGTGTATGGGCCGTGAAAAATCAAAGAAAGCGTTCGTTCTCCTGTTGATTTTTGAGAATGGCGAAAACGTAGGGGATGGGATGAGAATTCATCATTCAGATCAAACACATCTTCTACCTTGGCTTTACTCACAAACAGCACCTTAGGAAGGTGGCGCATCGACAAGCAGCTTCTCCCCGTCCCAAAGTTTTCCACCCGGATATACATATCCAGCATCTACTACCTTGTCCTGATACATCTCCTGGGAGATTTGCATGCCTAGAGAAAACCATGTGAGTTGCGTCCTCAAGGCCAGAATGTAGTCTTCTTGTCTTACCGGGGCATTTCTTGCACAGATCTTCCGGAATCTTGATGCTGTCTTCTGGCAGAGAGCCGGTATTGTCGCTCTCGACCTCGATTTGCGCACAACTAGAATACAATTGCGCCTCGTAGTCTCCAAGTGTTTTACCGTCGACAATGTATATGAAGCCTGGCCAGAGCTGACTGAAGCGCAACAGGTACTGTCCTGCTGGTGTCTGTTTCGGCAGCTTCGCAATGACCTGGGGGGTAATGCGTTAGTTCTGACTCCAGCCATGCCGTCTTGAAAACATAGAAGAGAGCTAAGAACTCACGCGGGGTGATGACTTTGAGTTTCTATTTACAGGAAGCCAGTACACGGGTTTGTCGGTGTCGTTCTTCCTCACCTCCAGTCCCATTGTATAGATCTTGGTCCAATTTCCACTGCCATCATACTCGTGCACATCCTTTTCCTCGGGCACTTTGGACAGGTGCACTATCACAGGGCCGTCGTGAATCATGAGACTGGCCTGATTCATGTCAGGCTTCAAGTGTTCTAGAGCATCGTTCTGCCGCTATCCCGTGGCACGGCGTTCAATGAGTCTACTTACTCCTATACCAGGTGGCCCGCAGAAGCCCAAATCATCCCTGCAATTCTTCCCGGGTTCCGGCGCCCATCGATATGGGTCGAGGTTGGATACCACCATTTCGATGTCATCACCGGCTTTCACCTTGAGGACCTCGGTTTGAGCAGCCCAAGCCATGTTGTCCCGGCCACATCGGGCCGAGTTTGGCAGGTCGCTAGCATATGTGGGGAATGTATATAGACGTGGTTGGGTGTCGCCGCTGGGATGGTGTGGTTCGTCGAAAGGTGCGGTTCGGTTTCTAGGAACAAATTGGTACCCGCAAGGACATGGCCGCTTCGAAAGGCCTCATGAGGGTGGAATAGTCTGTCTTTACCTGATGTACCGCAATGGGTCGTGCCACACCCCATTGTGGGCTAGGCGCATGAATGTAAAGTGTGCTTGGGCGACAGGAAGGATAGCTGCGAGTGCAACGATCAGAAAATTGGAAGGCATTATCGCGCGATGGCCAGGATAAGTCAAGGTTAGCTGCTAGTCTACACAAACTACGTTCGGGCTTACCGTTATATACCTACTACGTCTCAGTTGCGTCTACTACAGGTTCCGCATTACAATTTGCCTATACAGAGCCAATACTCGAAATAGCTATATGATGAGTAGGGCGATCCGACGGCGTAGAATCATTCAACCTCTGCACTACAATTTGCCGATGCAGAAACAATGCTTGAACAAGCTATGTGATGAATAGGGCGATGCCACTGTACACTAGTCGCAATTAGCTTAAGAGGCAGTCAGGTAGCCTTCAAGTATATTGCTACAAAACATCGAGCCAATGATAGTAGATCTCATCTGAATGGTTAAAAAGGAGCGGGAATTCTCGTCAGCGGAGATAGCAGCTGCAGACGCTGACCCTGGCACGAACCCGTCTCTTCCGGAGAGTTTTCGCGCGAGATACGAGAGATTTAGTGTCACAAGGTGACAATGCCTGGTTTGTGGAAAGGTAACGTTCATTTGGGTGATTGACATTATGCATGACTGGATTACTTTTCATTGGCAGCACCTGCTCCCATAGACATCCGAAAGACTACCCAGAGCCCAATAAGCACGCTTAGTATGAAGTCAGATGATGTTTCGTAACTTCGCTCATTCGGAAAGTAGGCGCCGGCCTAACCCAGCATGTAGAATCGACTGATTAGTACTACGAAGATAGGAATCAACACTTGAGTATTGTATGTTAAGTGGATAATATTATTATAGTCCTGGCTCTCAATATGCTAAGAGCCGAAGTTATCAATGTTATCGCTAGGCTGACTATGCTATACCCATAGCTAAGTCGCACTGCCATGTCGCGAATTCGAAACCTGAGGGACCTATATGGCCCATTGCTACCGTATTGTCCACCATGTCCCCTGCCTCTCAGATCTTGATTTCAATACTACTCGACACTCACCATGACGAAGAGCCCTGCCAACCTTTATCGCCTACCCGTCCACTTCGCTTGTCATCATCGCCTCTCCTGAGCCGATCCTTGGTTCTCTTCGTCTCCCTCGCACCCTTCGGCTGATTACCACAAGGGACGCCATTACGATCTACAGGACCTCTCCGCGCAAAAGGGCCAGCGTCGTTACTCTCGCCCGTTGTAAGATCGTAAACCGCAAAGGCTCCGGGTGCCGGTCGTCCCCCAAAAGTAGGCATATGGTGCTTTCCTCCAACGCCTTCGTCCGGATGCGGGTCCATAGGGAAGATGCCATCACCAGGAGTACAGACACGAGGATGAGGAGAGTAGTCTGGTTGCCCCTGGAAAGATGAGCTTCGTGATCTATGCGGCTGCGTTGGTGTGATGGGAGGATTGACTGGCCGTTCGCGGAAGGTTGGTTGAGGAGATCCAGCTCGTCCAGTGGAAAGGGCCTGTGTTTGAGGAATATTGATGGGGTCACTGGCGTAGCGAAGTGCAAACCCCTGATGCACGTGATGCTCGCCATGATGCGGTGTGTCTTGGTCAGAAGACCTGTCCTGGTGAAGATGATGGTTTGGCGAGGTCATCTCGAAAACCTGAATGTCTGTCCTCTCTGCTTGCAGGGAGACTAGAGGTAGCGGGTGAGATTTTTGTATATACTTGTAATTCGATCAGAGGTTGATAGGAGTAATGGAGTTTCGACGATGTGGTTGTTGATACGGGACTTGTAAGAGGGGAATCAATAAGGTTACATGACGTAGAAGCCTACAGATAGACAAGATCTAGCGTATTGATCACAATAGTTAGTGAAAAGAAGAAATTGTTGCCTAGGAGAACAATTCCAAACATTCTACGGGTGAAAGAAGTTGGCTAATCACGTGAGTCATATTCCCTATTTGCGTTCGCATTGGTACTATACGTTCTTTGGAGTCCAATGTCCAAAGGTTTAGGCGTTTGAGGCCCACCGAACGGGACAGGACGGGTCTTTGTGAAAAAATAGCTGGAGGCTAGGAATAGAAAGTCAGAGCCACTATCGGTAGCTGGAGCATCGGTATCGATATGTATGAAAATTATTATATTGAAACCCCCGGGGCTCAGTATGAATCTGTATAGAATGGCGAAATAGCTAGATGCCATATTTAATAGCGTAAATGGTCATTGTTTGTCGTCGTGGTTCTCGGTTCTTATCGCCGACATATTTTAGCTTTGAGGTAGCATTCTAATTTCACTTCTCTATTAGCTCCGCCTATAGAGCTCAATGTAAATAATATAATCAAATCTTTTATATCTCTATTCAAAATGCTATCACGCAACTCTAAATATTATTTACACAATAAAACAATAAGCTACCATGTCAGCTCTAATTTTATGGCTGCGCTTTAGCTAAAGCTTGTTCAACCCGGAGATCTACAATGCACTTATCCTTCTATACGCCGCCGGTATGCTTAGAGCGATCTTGCTATTATGGCCCGTTAAAACCCGAATCGACATACCTGTCCAGTTAGGATTGATGGAAACGGTGGCAGTTCTGGCAGCTAATCTGATGGTTATTATGGATGAGAAGATACCTCGAATAACCGACGTAATCATAGGTGTTTCAGTGATAGGCTCCCTGTCTGGAGGCGACTTGTCTTTGGAGCCGGTCACCGCTAAAATCCGCTTGACGTTCACAGCAATTTTGATACTCCGGTTGATGAGTAAATTGATGCCGCGAGCGTTCAAACAGTCATGCTATTGTTGTTGATAATTCCCATGGCCGCATTATTCGCTGAAACGGCCGGTGCTTGAAAGACTGCTGGTTGCTCCAATTCCCAAGATAATTGTTGTGGCATTCGTGCTCGGAGTTATCGTACGAGAGGATTATTTGATTTTTTCAGGGCTTTTTGATCGCTCTGGCTTGACCAGTTGTTACAACCAGGGCTATCGTCTTGCCATAGGTTTTGGTTACTGCGACTGTTCTGAGTATGAATGTGTGAGACTGCGAAGCTTGATCTGTTGCGTCGTAACGCGATGTATTCTGTATTTACTCTCGCACCTAACTAGGCTTTGCCTGAAGATATGCTGTGGATGAGGTCTTGTTGCTCAATATAATGCCCTAGAATAGTAAGGTGAGCCGTAGTCATCTTTTAGGCACGGTCTCCAACATGCAACCATGCGCCCGAGGTGCCATCGATAGCTTGGGGCGTAATGATCCGTAAGCCGCCCACGCAGTAGCCTGTAAAATATATGCTAGCTATTTCCTTAGAGAGCTTCAGTTCATTCTTCTTCGACACTTCACTTGACACTAGGAGTTAACAGCAACCATGTCTCTTGCAAAGAAGGTGAAAGGCATATACACGAGTATCTTGTACCCGAACCCTCTGTCTTACGCGACTTGGCTAGCCATCGGTGCACTATTACAGTTGTCTGCGCTCGCTTTCTTCCCCACAAGAGTTGCTAGTCTACCACCTCTTCTCTTTCTTTGTTACCGGATGTTCAAAACCGTCATTGATTCTGGACAAGTATTCTCAGGGAGTTTCACAACGGTAAAGCGCGGACGATGGACGGCGGAACTGCCCGGGCTCGAGAAACCGGTTCCGGAAGACGGAGGGATCGTATGCTTCGTATTGGGTGCCCGAGTCAACCAGTATGCAGTCTAGTCTCAAGAGGAATGGATAGATTGTTGACGCAGAGACAGTCCCCTAGGGCCATTCACTCCCGGTGCTAAAGATTGTGGCATCGCATTCGGAAAAATGTGGATTGAAGTGGAAACTAATCGCGAGAAATGGGGTTGTAAGTCTCGCTTTTTACATAGCTAGGAATTATATTGATGGTTGTAAGACCTTGGTAGAACTAAAGCGCTCCACGACACATCCGACAGCGAAGGAACAACCATGATCTGGCTATCATACTGGAGCGATCTCAAGAAGCTGCAAGAATTCTCGACCTCGGCTGCGCACCGTTTCGGCGCCATTAATTATGACAAGGGAAAGTATCCATACAGTGGAATTTTCCATGAGGCATACTACGCGCCGAAAGGTAATTGGGAGGCTATCTATGATGATATGCCGGCATGGGGCCTAGGTGAGTGCAACAAGGTGATCTGTATGCTAGAACATGGCTGATATGCTCGGGTTGTAGGAAGGATTGGAGATGAATTCGGGACTTTGACAAGGAAGACCAAGAGTGTGGGGCATTCATCGATGTTTCAGAGGATGAAGAGGAATGCAGCGATTGCTGAAGGGAGCATCAGTTTGGGAGAAAGGCCTTTTGTATAACTGTTTTTGTTGGCGCGCAAATTCGTGATTCGTAAAGGTGGCTAAATGGGGACTAAGAGGCTGTAGATTTCAGTAAGCATAATCGTCGCTGGGTGGCATGGAGGGTTAAACTCGTGAAAGCAATCCCTAATTAGATAAATGACGTAATGGGAGATATTTGATATCTCCCGACATTTGCATCCCTATGGAAATGGACACACTCGCAGATGAGGCTCCAAGAGGTTTGATAGACAATGTCAAACACTTGATGCAGGAGGTCGCGCCAGAAACAAAGATGGACCGGGGCACGCGCCTTGGCAGGAACCTCCGCGCTCTCCGCCGACGCCCTCCTTTCCCACGAATGTCCTCACGCCAATTCCTAACTTCTTCACGATAAAAGCACAGGCGTCGCGGTAGTTGCAGCATGCTTCTGTAGGCGGAGCTCACCACTATGACGCTGCAGCCTCGACGATGGATCACTGGGGTGACCCTTGGGCCGATGCCGACGACAAGTCTCCCACGAAGCCGGAAGCCACATCCCCGCCGCCTACAATCACACGCACTCCCGTAGTGTTGAACGGTTTCTTGGACGATGCGCAGTGGGGAAGTCATGAAGACGATTCATTCGGAGCTTGGGCGAGCTCTCCGCGTCAGCCTG
Source organism: Periconia sp. TS-2 (assembly GCA_030378425.1). Lineage (NCBI taxonomy): Eukaryota > Fungi > Ascomycota > Dothideomycetes > Pleosporales > Periconiaceae > Periconia > Periconia sp. TS-2. The sequence continues at coordinate 94,581 of JASNQO010000035.1, read as the reverse complement.
AACCCGAACTTGAGACGCGCGTCAACGGACATGCGGGAAAGACTACATCAGCTTGGGACGAGTCTACAGACATTCCGTGGGATGGATTAGGAACAGGAGGAAAGGGGGATATGTTGGCGGAGAGCAATGAGTGGGGTGGAGCGGAGCAATTCGTGGATGAGTCCAAGGACTCAGACAACGTGGTCTCTGAGACGTCGGATTCGGCAACCACAATACAAGCAGACGACGTGTCTGGAAGAATAGCCACTGACTGCGCCGATTCTCTACATCCCGATGACGATCTGTCCACTCGACCCTCTACCTCTCCATCCGAGCAAAGTCACAATGAGGTGCCAACAGAGTCGCCGCGGACCTCGTTCGAGGAGGAGCGGGCAGCTGCGAAGCTTTCGGCGACGCAGTCGGAACCTGCGCGTAGTACTGAATATGAGGGAAAAGAAATTCGGGGGACTGTACCTGAGCCAGAGCTGCCTGGAACTCTAGAAGTGGACGACGACTTTGGCTCGTTCGAAGAGAATGTTACACAGGAGCAGACTGAAATTCAGCTCAAAGCAGAAGAATCAGGTGCGTCTCTACCATCACCCGGCTGGGAGAATGTCGAACATGACGCCACTCGCGAACGAGACAGCGAACCTATTCCGCCGTCTATTCTATCTCATCAATCTGGTATGCACAACGTGGATTCCGCTCTCCTACTTCCGCTGTTCCCGCCTGCAAAGCATGTGCATGAGCTGGACGAAGCGCCCGATGACCCTGTATATTCCACAACAAATCGGAAGACCTGGTACCGCCTTACACGTAAGCAGACAATGCGCGAATTCAATAGTGGGAACGATGACGACAATTACATTCGTGTGACCTGGAAGACTTCGCAGATTCGCTCTGATGTGAACAAGATTGTAGCAAGATGGGCGACGGAAGATCGTCGTGGAGCTGGAGCAAGGGCCTCGTTCTACTGGGACACTCAGGCACCTCCCGACCAGAAAAATCCTTTCCATCCTCGAAAGAAATCAATAATTTCAGTTTCCAACCCAATTCGACCCGCAAAACAAAGCGTACAAACCGTAACGACTGACGTTCCGGCTGCGTTCAGCTGGAGCTCACCTTCCACGACGGCCCCGACAGAGCCAGCAGCGGATAGCGTGCGGTCGGCTTCTTCACCTGTGATAGTCAAGCATAGCGCTATATCCAAGCTGCAGCGACAAGAAAGACCGCTATCAGTAGACCTCACCCCGCGCCCGCAACATCCAGCAGCGCACAAACGAACTGCGACTGCCACAGATCTTTTCAGTGAAGCTACACCTACATCAACTTTCTCCCCATTGGAGCCGATCAAGTCCCCAAGTGGCAATAGTAATGATCCATGGGCTGGCCTCGGCGCATTGAATACAAATTCACTGCCCAAGGAAGAGTCCACGGCAGGGGACGGTGCCGATGACGATGACTGGGGTGATATGGTTGAATCACCGGCTATCTCTACGGTGCAGACACCGACCGCAGAGTTCTCGGAGCCCTCTACGCGTAACAACACGCTTTCTACCCCATCCACAACCCCTAAGTCTGCGAGGTCGTCCCCACTGCATACTCTTCCGGGACCCATGGGCTCGAAGCATGCCTCTCCTATTGTGCGCTTGAAGGGAACTGTCTCGCCTACCTCTGCTCTCTTCAAACCAAATGCTTTCGTCCCGGCTGTTGTCGAAGACGGTCCCATCGGCCCAGGGTTGTTGAAATCCAAGAATAGGTCGGTCGCGTCGACCCCAGAGAAGGGCAAATCGCAACCTGGACCCATCGCTCCACTCGACGAAGTTCTCCAGACAAATCCCACATCTGCTAGAACTCGCGACAGTCTCGAATCAGACACCAGCGATGACGATTTCTCTGCCTTCGAAACATCTACCCCTCAACCCGCGGAGCCTCCGTCACCACCACCGCCATCAGCACCAGCTCCACAACAAACCGCCGAGCTCGACTTCTCAATCTTCGAATCCTCTGTCCCTCCTTCCGCCCTACCTCCATCTCAACCTCAAGCAGACCCAGCAGACCCATGGTCCATCTTCGAAACCCCTCCCCCACCCGCAGCCACGGAACCTCCGACACCCTTCTCTCGCCCCCCTCCGCAGCCTGTAACCCCACCATCTAAGCAGCCGTTGTCGGGCGCCACCAACTCTGCGCAACGGCGCAAGATTGAAGAGGACAATGTGATAAAGGGCATTGTCGACGGTCTCCCGGACCTGAGCTACATGCTACAGAGATGAAAGAAGACGACGAGCTTTTTTCTCTCTCGTCATTTTTGTCATTACTTTTTTTTTTTGTGTTTTTGTCTCGTGTGTATAAGAAGAGATTTCCTCATCCTGCATTATATGTATGGGCGTTGTCCTTGGGTTGCAGGTGAAAGTTTTTTTGTGTGTCCCGGGATATCCCGCGGAAGGGCTCGCGCGAGAACAATGTCTTTTTTGCAGCCTTTGAAACACGCTGTGGTCATGAGTAGAGGTATATATACGTTCCAAATGGAAATAGCATCCTGAAATCAAAGGAAGGTGTCTTAAATTTATCATGCAATATGCGCTTTGAAAGCATCGATTAGATTTGTTAAGCTGCACTAGGTCCGTCTTCCACGCCTGAGGCTGGACCGGATCTCCCAATGCCAACTTGATCTCTCACAGTTTGAAGCTCTGCCTCGTCCTCGGCAGCATCGTCTGGGCTAGCTATTCCACTCCTCCCACCACTCGATGGCTCCTCATCATCCTCATCGCTACTGGCATCTTCTTGCTCCTTTGCGGCTGTGGAGCCCAGTTCAGGCTTCCTTTTCTTCTCGAAGTCTTGCGCGTGTGCTTCTCGCAAGATGGTTCCCATGCGCGTGAGGCCGCGAGCAAGGGGTGAAGATTCTTCCGTTGGTTGACCAGCGAACGAAGTTGCGCGGCGTCGTCGTCGAGTGGATGAACGTGTACGGCTAAGGTTAGGGTCTGCACCTGAAGCTTGAAACTCGAGATTCGGCACCGGTGCTGTTGACGTACGGCGTAGACTTGGGCTAGCTGGTTGTTCTTCGTCAATGGGGCCATCTCTCCGCTCATGATCTGCGATCTTGGGGGAGGAGGGGATGTCGTAAGGAAGAGGGACGTCGCGCGAAGCACGAAAGTGGCCGACGTTTGAGCAGTGTTCGTTTTCAACACGGAAGAGAGACCACATGCCTCTTCTGCAAACCTCGCTGAAGGCTACGAAAAAGGACGTTACAGCAGAGTGCTGTAATTGAACAGGGAGTATGGCGTAGAATATCCAATTGAAGCGCAATAAGGGGTCGATCGCAATGGCAACATAGTACATCCACACCTTTTTATAGCCAAGGGTTTTCCGTAGGAAAGGATACTTTGCGGTGGGATCACCTAGACTCCAATCGTAATACACATCCCAAAAGCTAGTGTAGATGGAATTTATGGTTGCGAAAGTGATGAAAAGCGCGCGATTCGTGGTATTCTTATCGATGCGATATATGCTCAGGGTCATGTAGAAGATGATGGTAGCGGCATACTTTCCTAAGTTGAGAAGATGGGGAAAGGCGTTGCCAGTGTCGTGGTAACGGCGGAAGCATTGGACTGCGCGCCAGATACCGGGCAAGGTGGAGAAAAAGCCAAGTAAACGTGAGGACGAGGAATTACATTGGCCCGGATTGGTCCAATCATTCGCGTAGAGGCAGAAAAAGAGCTCGATGTTCTGAAGCAATTAGTAAAGCTAATGGAGGCGAGAGAAAGACTTACGCCCATGCTGTAGGTCAGGGAGCAAAACATGTCGCCCATGTAGAAATCTCGCCATTCCACGGGGTAGAGTCCAGCGCAAAATAATCGCCACTGTAGAGCAATTAGAAATTGGTAGCGAGAGAGGATGAGAACCTACTAGAGAGTACATCAACCATTTCCGACTCCTTGCGTACAAGATTGGTATGGGGTTAAATAACACTATGGTCGTAAGGCTAATAAGTATGACGGGGTAGAACAGAAACATAGATTCGGCGCCGTATTGGCTGAAATTGAGCCAGACAAAGAAACCTAATAGGAAGAGAAAGAAGCAGGGGAGCTATAATATGTTAGCAAATCGATATCGATCTAGATGTATTTCATACTTCGGAAAGTTGCCTCCAGTCTAGGTAGTGGCGGGTATCATATTCGAAAACAAAGACATAGTTGATTTTGCTTTCATGCCAGAAACGGCAGTCCAAGCAGAACAACATGAACAACGTATTTACCAACAAATATCCAGCATATATCTAGATTGGTTAGTCTCAAACAATTTCCAGATAGCGTAGACGACCCACCTGAAGCAGATAGCTCGTATTTGTTACTAGCGTTGTATCATCCGAAGAGAGCAGTTGGCAGCCTTTGATGGCACCTTGCACACCAAACACAGCCCCCAAGCCGAGTAGTAGTCCGTTTCGAAACGAATTCTCGGTATAATCGCCCGCTCGAGCTATTTTGATTCGCAGCTTTCCAACAGCAACCTTGTGCTGTCCCTTTTCGAAATATCTCGCGTACAAATCTTCAGTCGCGCGAATATGTCCCTCAATGACATCACTATTTACGAACCAAGCCTTGTTGACCTTCTCGGTCATATATCGTAACGAAGGGCGAGCATTCACAGTCTTGTCGTACTTCTTGTTGATCTTGCGAAAGGCCGTACGGTTAAGAAGGGCGTACGACTTGAGAAGTTCCAATCCTCGGTAGTATTCTTGAAGTGCTACCTTGAGTTTCCTTCTTGCTGTTTGATAAGGAACGTCTGGGTATTCGGGGCGCCGGACATAGTCGCGACGGTCATCAGAGTGTTGAGGAGCTGTTCCAGGAGTACCAAGTGTGTGCATAGCTTTGGTAGTCCCACCGTATTTGCCCGCTTGTACAGCTTCTAAAGCAGAATCAATAGGGCGCAGCCAGGACGGATTGAGCGATTTGCCCTTTAACTTCTTCTCGGGTCCTTCATCATCGGAGCTGACGTAGTGACCATTCATCAATGGTTGGCTAGCATCGCCATTCTTGGCATGCTTTGCCTTCATCTTCGCAGCCTGCCGATTGATGAGGTCATCCAGTCGTCGATCTCGCATCACATGCAGCTGTTCTCTCAAGACGGCTAACCGTTCGGTAGCCTCGTCTTCCTTTTGCTTGTAGAAGGTTTCAATCTTGTCTAACTCCATATCGAGAAAGTTGAAGAAGTCGGCTTGCCGGAGGTCAAGCTCGCGATAGGCCTCGAGCGGAACATCGCCGGGACTTGGTGGCGGGGCCCCATGGCTCAAGGAGAAAACTCGCTTTAATAATGGTCGAGTAGAACGTGGGCCACCAGGTGTTGTTGGACTCGAATTCATGCGCTTTGGGCTAAAAATACTCCTATATCTTGCTGGTAGCGAGCTGGTTTGCGTTGGTGATCTCGTCTTCCCAACCTTGAACGCATCATCTGTCTCTGTAGCCGGCGCTTCGGCCGGGAGGGTGACGGATTTGCTCTTCTTGTGCGCAGCGGCTGAAGGCCCTACGTTAGGCGAGACGTTCTCAGGATCTAGAGCAGCACCTGGAAGCTTCAGAGAGGGTGGAGCCTTCCCTTTTGCCGAAGAACTTCCCTCCTTCGGCGGCGAACCAAGGATACTGCCATACCTCGTCAACCCGGGAAACCTTGGGTCCTCCTCTGCGTTTAGTGGAGTTTCTTCAGGATTTGTTTTCTTCAAGGATAGCGAGGCCTGGCTTCCGTTCGGTCTCGAGGCGAGTCCGGTCTGACTGTTGTGGATCGCGATTGCCCTCAGATCATCTGGCTCTCTTGATGCACCCGTGTCTCGTTGAAGATTGCGGTTCAGGAACGAATATTTTGGCGCAGTATCGTATGGAGACGGTGTGAAGGCATTGGTACCGCGACGGCGCAGTCGGGGGGTTTGATTGACGTTTCGAAGAGCGCGATTAATAAGTTTAAGCTTCTTCTTTCCTTGCTGGGGGAAATTAGCACTATAACGCTTATAGATACATCCTGCATTGCCTTGCCTTGTAGTCTAGGTACTTGAGCCCCCATTCAGGCACCAGATCCCGTTCCAGCTCTCTGCTAAGGTCAGTACGGTACGCAATGAGGCGCTAATTCGACGGGATTAGTTCCTACTTCGCGAATTTCATGTCTCGCGTCTACCTCGGCGGGCGTATAGAACGAGAGTCAGGTAGGAATAGCGGTGTAAATTAGTTGTTGATGTGGTCGCAACATCAACAACTCGCACAGGGCGATGACTGGAGACCAGTCAATTGGGCATGGTAAGAGCGCGTCTCTCTGTACGAGGGTGGAAACGCTCCTGATCGCCATGTGTTGGCCGTTTCTTAGCATTCGCACGGACCACTACTCCGCGGTTAGCGTTGCGTCATATTGGCGCGTCGCGACTGTAGACGATCATTCCACAACACAACCTAGAGGGTCATATGAAACCAACTTGCAAAGGCAAATTCATGTAATGTTAATTCACGTAATTTTCCGGTGCAATTGACACGCGCAACGAAAGAGGGACGCACTATCGCACATGGCCATCTATACAGCATTATGGAACAAGTTCAGCAACTATTTTTCAGTTTTATTCAATCAGCTCAACCTTTCGGTCTACGTTAATCTTTACTATCGAAAGTCCTCTCCGTAATAGTCGAGAGATTAGTGATGTGTTCACCATCCTCGCTTGTCAAACCTCTCGGGACGGCCGTACTGGTTCGGATCATACTGATCCGCATTCTGACCATCGATGTAGTGCTCGTCGTACATACGCTCCGCATTCTGCTTTGCCTGATGCTTTGCCTTCTCGCGGTCAAACCAGTCCTCACCCTTAGTTTCGGCCAGCTTGTCAACCTCCGCTCCGGCAAAGCCGGCGAGCAGTTCCTTGGCGAAGGCATGGGAAACGGGCTTGCCTAGGGCATGATTAATCTTGGGTAATGGATGATGAGCTGAAGGAAGTTACGAACCCTCGTTGCGTTGGTGGTCTTCGAAGGCCTTGAAGCCGGCAAAGGCAGCTCCGCCGGCGATGACCTCGTGACCGAGGCTTGACTTGTTCTCTTCGAAATTGTCGTTCTCGTAGACCTGCTGGTACGAGTCTTCTGACTGACCTAAATGATCAGGTCAGTCGGATCCTCAGGATGTATAGATCTAGCAAGGACCGAACTTACCCCAACCGAAAGGCATGTTGGCTATGTGTGAGTGTGGAGAATTGAAGTACTGAGGAAGTATTGAGTAACTGAAGAGGGATTGATTGAATTGCTCTGGGTTTCTGTTTGTATAGCTGAAGATGACTCCGGAAGATGCGGGGTTTAAATATGCTTTCTTGGACACCAAGCCAGCTCATCATGGTACAGGCACAGGGGTCAAGTCCCGCGCAGGCTGGCCTCTTTCATCATCTCGACCCATTTCGACACCTTCAATCCAATCGCAACCCCTCTGCCCCTCATTCTCAAACCTGCTCAGCCATAAAGTTGGTAATTGTGGCTCGAAGTTCCCGGATAGTGCATTGAGCCACATCGTAATCGGGTGTAGTATTACGCAGGCGTGGGGCCCCGACCAGTAGCGATTGGCTGTCTTCCGTGGAGTCTGTTGCCTCTGCGCAGGGTCTCTGCAATCGCGGCATAATCGGCTGGTCGAGTGTTCTGCACGTCTGCGTAATCGGTCAAGTAATAGACTTTGGCCCGGTTCTAGGGCCGGGGTAGATAACAAGCTTCCCCAAGCAAACTTGGCAAAGCTTGGTTATCGCAGCTGTGCCCAAGTGTAACCGTCGGCATGCCCGATGCCACAACGTAACGAATAGTCTGTGAATATACAATGACTCTCAAGCAATTGGTGATCGATTCCGACCGTACTATTGACTGCCCCGATGCTCACCGTTGGAAAGTGTGATTGCTGTCAAGCTTCATAATTGTGCTTGGCGTAGATCATTATCCGAGCTCCTTGGACCCCTCACCAGCGATCCTCCATCAAGCCATGTGCGTAACTGAGCGGCCGCACTCAAAATGCCTGGGCGCCTCCCGAAGAAGAGTGACTTTTTATCGTCTGCGAACCTGAGCATCACGCCACGTAAGGAGCCCTCCGAAACCATGGTTATTCCCTGTCTAACCCTTCCGCAGCACCCTCGTCCCAACTACCAACGAACGTCCTTATCCTGCTACACGGCCTCGGTGACACGAACGCCTCGTTCACAAAGCTGGGCCAGCAGCTATCTCTTCCCGAGACAGCATGTATAGCTGTGCAAGCGCCGAATCCTCTGCCTTTCGACCTCGGCGGCTTTCACTGGGGCGATGACATGATTTTCGACCAAAAAACAGGCGACATGGACATAGACACGGGTTTCAAGTCTTCCACGAAGCTTATCCTTGAGACTATCATCAAGGATGGACTCATGGGGAAATGCGGCTATAAGGCTCGCGAAATCATGATCTTCGGCTACGCACAAGGTGGCATGGTAGCGCTCCAGACTGCTGCCGAGCTAGAAGGCGATGAGCTGGGAGGCGTTATCAGCATTGGTGGGACATTGTCTTTGTCGACACCGGTGAAGGCTTTGGATAAAAAGAGCAAGACGTCGGTGCTGGTGTGTAAGGCAGCTAGGAATTCTGCTGTAACGGATAGCGCTGTCTCGAGGCTGAAAGATGCCTTTGAATACTTGGAGATAAAAGAGTGGGCGAGGAACCGCGATGGGATGCCTAGTAACAGGGAGGAAATGCTGCCGATTATGCAGTTTTTCGCAAGGCGGCTGAGAAGTACAAGAGGAGTACCTACTGGGAGCGTTGAACTCACTTGATCACCGATGAATTGAGTCAAGCTAAGCATCGAAGCGGGGCCCTATGTTGCCTGCGTAGGTTCAACGCGCTCGCTTTGGGCTCAATCGGCCCTCGACGAGCTCTCGACGAGGATTTTCTAAGCTGGCCATGAGCACTACAGCGGCCAGGCGCCGAGCGATGGCTTGCACAAGATGCAATTCGATTGTAATAGCCTTTCTCCAAATATACCCTACTATTCTACCCGTCGAACAGGTGCTTTTCTAGCCCAATAGTGTAAGGTGCCGGATTTTAGCCGACCAGCAACAAATCAACAGACGTACGTCATCGCTACACGCCCAAAACTACCTACAGCTTTCCTCCAATCCTCACCGACGCAGCTAGTGTTTCTCAACGCACTCACCGCAACTTTGCAAGCATGGCTGTTCCCAGGACGTCCTTGCGTGGCTTTCTCACGCACGCTCGAGGCGCTCTTCGCGCTGCGATCGACTCGAGCCAAAAGATTACCTTCGTTATTGGCAATGAATCCGCTGGTGAGGGCGGCCCCCTAGCATGCTGGAGTCAGACTGAAAAAGGGTAGATCTCGACTCGATGACTTGCTCAGTGCTCTATGCTTACATTCGGTCCATGGCTCCGCCACGCAATGCATTTACTCCACTTTACGTACCGATAACAAACATTCCTGCCTCGGGCATCCAGCTGCGGCCCGAGTTTCTAGAACTCTTCAAGCATGCTAACATAGAGTCTGGGCATCTAATAACGCTAGATGATCTACCTGACCTGTCCGTCATCGAGTCCAAGCTTCCACCGGAGAATACAAAATGGATATTGGTGGATCACAATGCCTTGCAGGGCCGGCTAGGCAAGGTATATTCAGATCGCGTCGGCGGGGTCGTTGACCACCACGACGACGAGGACAAGGTCCCTAAAGATACGGGTGACGAGCCACGTATCATCGTCAAAACGGGCAGTTGTACTAGCCTCGTAACAAAGTACTGTCGACAGGCGTGGGACTTGATTTCCTCTTCTGCCACTTCGTCTGGGGCAGCTCATGCCCAAGGTGACAGCCTGTCAGACGACGACGCTGTTGTCAAGCTATGGGATGCAGAGGCTGCCCAATTGGGACTGGCGAGTATTATGATTGATACAGCAAAGCTCCAATCCAAAGACAAGACAACCGAGCACGACCAAAAAGCGGTCGAATACTTGGAGGCCAAAATCTTATGTTGTCCGCAGTTGGCGGCCACCTTTGACCGTGATAGGTTCTTTGAGAAAATCGACGCGGCGAAGAGGGACATTGGCGGACTGAAGCTGCAAGATATTCTAAGAAAGGACTATAAGCAGTGGAATGAAAAGGGACAGAAACTCGGCATCAGCTCAGTGGTGAAGTCGATCGACTTCCTGCAAGAGAAAGCTGCGGGCGAAGCAAACGCTGACAGCCTCGACGATGCCTTTGTGGAGGCGCTTCGGCGATTCAGCAGTGAGCGCGAGCTGGACCTCTACGCTGGCATGACCACGTCCACGTCCTCGGATGGAGAGTTTCAGAGGGAGCTCCTTGTTTGGGCGTTCAACGAAACCGCCATCTCAGCTGCAAAGCGATTCGCCGTGGACGCCCGAGACGAGCTAGGGCTAGAGGATTGGCATAGTTCAGGCGGGCAGACTCAGAGTCACGATGGCGACAGCGAGTGGAGACGAGTGTGGTGGCAACGAAACGTACAACACAGCCGAAAACGTGTCGCACCTCTGCTCAGGGAGGCCATGACTTAGTGCAAGGGACATGATCAGCAAACGGAGCAAGTCTTCCGGAGCGCGCGCTACAAGATGACTATGTACATAGGAAGAATCCAGCACGAGGCAAGACGGAGCCTTGGGCGAGGTGCCAGGGGTGTGGGTTGAGGCGGGTTTTTGCGGTGATCAACAAGAGTTGTTGCTTGTTCCACCGGGGCGGACGCGCCTAACGGCGGCCAGGGTAACGTGAGCGTCAGCCCAAAGCGATGTTCACGATGAAGAAGCTGGATGCCCAAATCTGGCAGAATCGGGTAGGCGGCTTGGAGGTGGTGGAGCGGTGGAGACTTGGCTCGCATGCACATGGCGATGGGTCAGGGACGAAGACGCCACGGCCAGGGGGGGTGAACAGCAGGCATCCTAGTCCAGCTGTTTCGAGCAGCCTCGCAGCAGAACAAACAAAGGTGTGGATGTAGACGAATCAAGGCCACTATCGATGCTGTGCGCGTGGAGATGGAGTTTCGTAATGTTCAACGCAGGGAAGACATTGTTCGCCAGTGAGGAGCCACGGCAGGGTGCAGTTGATGCATTGCTACGGCAAACATGGGCGCAGAATGGGCAACGACAGCAGAGGGCAGATGGGCTAGTGCAGGAAAAGCCGCAGAGGGAAAGGGTGGCAGTAGGAGCTGCGGGGCTCATTGGCGCTCTGATTAAAGTCCAATCTAGGACTGCAGGGCGAGATGAAGATGGAAACAGCGGTTCTGTGAGCGCGCCGCCGCGCCAGTGGGACGCGGTATTTTTGCGCAGAGAAACGAGGGCAGAGCAAAAGGATAGGCGTTTGGGCGGGTTGAGAGGTGCATGCATGGGTGTATAGGTGCATGGGTGCATGGGTGCAAGATGGGCGGCCGTCTTGGAGTGACAACGCATCAGTGCAGGGGCGATGCAGCGCCTGAACCACGGGGCGGGCGTCACGTCAGGCGGGCGCGGCGGCTTTCTCTTAGCCGACTGGCTGGGGCGAGGGCTCGACGCAGAGGGTGCAGCTGCGCGGAGTCAGTCAGGATGTGCGGCTGCTGCGTCGAGGCATGGTGTTGCAAAGGGCGAAGGGGGAGGGGATAGGACTGGAGGAGGGAGGGAGGTGTGAAGGGAGAGGGAGAGGGAGAGGGAGAGGTGTATTGTGTATGTAGATGGCGGGGCTGGAGGGGTCTCGGAAGCGGCCTCCTGGGCAGCGGGCAGGAGCCACCGGCGGGAGTGCCGTCGCCGCCGCCATCTGGCATCCTGTCGAAACACGGCCAACGGGGCTGTCAGCGAGTTTCTTGGACAGACGGCGGCGGACGGGTCGAGTGCACGACCAGGACGAAGACGAAGACGACGAGGGATAGGAGGGAGCTGCAGTCGGCCAGGCCTGTCGTTGCGCGCCCACCGTGGTGTAGACAGGCCGTGGCACCGCATCGCCGCGCGCTGATTGGCCGGCGGCTGCACCGTGGATGTGCTGGCCTGCAGCCCATGGATGCTCTGATGCTGGAGAAGGCTCAGTAGTGGCATGTATGTAGGTAGTAGAGCTGGTAGCAGCAGCAGTGGTGGTAGTGGTAGATAGGATACAAGACGCTGCCCCGGCCGTCCGCCACGGCCACCAATCTCGTGCGTGCCGTCCAGCCCGTCCGTTCCATCTCACCTCGTCGCTGCGCCCATCGCCCTCTGCTCTGCACCGCTGCATCTCGACCGTGTACATCTCTATACGCCGCGCCCGCTGCCGACGTTGCTGCCCAGCCAGGGACTCCCCGGCCTCGCAGCGCTCCCAAGGGACTCGAGCCGCCCCCGCCAATCGCGCCGCCCGCGCGCCTCGCTAGTCGGACCTTGCTGCCATTTGGACCACGAGCTGCTCTCCGTCTAGACGACGCCTGCCAACGCATACATTTCTCGACGCGCCCCAGCGACCCAAAAACCTCCCCCCAATACTCGCCCTCCAACTGGCAGCGCTATGCTGCTGTAGACTGCGCTGCGTTCCATCTGCGGCCACCGCCGCTGAGCTTTCCACGGGGCTCAATCACGCCTCACGGGCCATGGCGACAGCATGATTAGAAGGAGTCAACAGTCCGCCTCGCCGTCGGCGAAGGCCCCTTCTCCCCCTCGTATGTGCTGGTCTCTCTATCTGCTGTGCTCGCTCTCACACTCCCCCCCTCGCCAATAGTCGCCGCCCGGATCAATGCGCTCTGTACGATGAGTTGGCACATGTACTGACCCTCTCTCTGATAGCCCTGTCCCCGACCATCACCCACGTTTCTTCCAGAAGCCACACGCCCTCCCATCAAACTACAAACCAGGCCGATGACCCACCTGTAGAGGCTCCGCCGCGGTCCTCCCCTCCGCCCAGGTCGCCGTCGCCCTCCTTCAAGCAGTCGCAGTCAACCATGGGAAGTCGACCCGGCGGATCGCACGACAACAATGACAGCAGGCCGCCGCCCACGGCGCAGAGGCCTGCCATGTCCGCCTCCATGTCGGCTCCCGCCGGTCGTCTGCCTCGTCTGCTCCCCGCCGACCTTTCCTCCTACACCGACGCGTACCTTCCTACCGCTGCCATCCCCACCTCTGCGACTTCCCTCGCTGAACTCGCCCACCTGATTCGCCTTCAGGGCTATCAGGAGCAGCGCAAGGCCCACTCCCGCGTCCGTCTCCACCGATGGCTGGTCTCGAGCGCTCTTTCCGCACGTCTGGTACACTGCGGAGAGCTGGCCTACCGCACCTTGGTGGACAACTTTAGGACCGACGACAAGAAAAGTTTTGCTACCTTGTATAATGCCGTCAACGACGTCCGAAACTCGTGTGATGCCACGCGACGATATGCATTGCTGGAACCCGATTTGGAGTTTGGCAAGTCTAAAAGTATAAAGAGCGACAAGGCTCCGTCTTTCTCAACGTTTCTCAATGAGGTGCCATCCAAGATTTTGGATGACCTGCTGGGGTTCATTGCGGAAGTCCGCACGAACCCCGATTTCCTTGCTACTCGCATTTCTAGTCTGTCTCAGCAAGAGCTCGCATCGTTGACATCGTTTCGTCAAGCCTTGGACCCAATTGATTCCGTCATTACCATGCAAGCCCGTGGCAAGGCCGTCGGTGCGCAGAAGCCAGCTTCGCAAGGTCCCAGCCCGGTTGAACGTCTGCTGTCCTTTCAGCGACACGATCCCTTTGCTGCGCTCATATATACCATCTTCGCCAACTCTTCGGGTCCGGACTCTGCCGAGGATCTCCGCAGGACAGATGTCTGGGCGACCACGTGCGCTAGGCTGATCATGGACTCCAAGCAAGGAACCGAAAAGTTCATCAAGTCGGTCCTCGACGTTTGGGCAGGTATGCGCGAATGGCCAGGTAAGGCTAATCTTGAGCTGTACCTCATGCAGGTTCTCCAGGATGGCCAATTCTTGCTCGAGAGAGCTGAAGACCAGTCTGGACGCCCTGGAACCCAGCCAGTCACGCCGAGCACCAAGGACACCATCGCTGCCGACGAGTTCTTTGATCGGGCCGTGAAACGCCTGTTCGAGGTCGTCGACGATGAGCCCAGCGCCGGAGGAATCCCCGAAGGAGTCCTCGAGATCGGAAATGCGATTTTGCGGAAGCTCGACGAGACCAAAAACCTCCGGAAAGGCGCCCAGAACTTTTTCGTTTCCCGCTGGCTGTTCTCCACATTTTTGCTGAATGCCATCATCCATCCCGAGGCACGTTTTTTTCTGGTCTGTTCCTCTGTAGCACGCTAACATCATGCAGACCCATGGGATTATGATTGGACACTTTATCACGGAGCATGCACGCCAGAAGATCCTCAAGGAGATTGCCATCCGGGCGCAGAAGCATGTTTTGGACATGACTTATAATTGGTACGGAGTATCATTTGGACCGTTTTATCTCCTTGAAGCTAACAGGCCTCGCAGGCGCCAGCAAGTTCCCATTCTCCCAGAGATCCGCACACACATTGAGAACATCTTGGCAAGATTCAAGCATACCAGGTCTCATTCCAAGCCCGTTTTGCTCCCAGCCAAGGCCATCACTTCGCCACGAGAGACCGTTGAGGTCCAGCCTTTCATTGTCATTTGTCCGCAAGATATCATCACCTTGGTGAACATTCTGTTTCCCGAGCGTCGTCCCCCGTCTAGCCACTTTGAAAAGGAAGGCCAGCGCCGCACCGGGCTTGCTTCATCTGCTTCTTCGATATCTGCCGTTTCAATGCCTTTTCGCGCGACCTCTGCTTCCGCAGGTGATGCTAGTTCCATCCTAAGCGCAAGCGCTTCTTCCATGACGAGCGATACTACATCTAGAGAGCCCCTGCTAGATATTCCGAACCAGCCTCTTGATCGCCACGGCTTACCGCTGGAAGAGACTCACTCTGAGCCCAAGATCGCCCCCACTGAGCTCTATGGCAGACAGCTGAGAATGGCATGCTCTGAAATGACGCGCATTCTCGGAGTTGATGCTACATCTGGCTCCTGCCATCCCTGTGCTGAACGATGGGCGGTCCTTTACATCTCTCCTGATGGCAAACAGCTAAAGGCCCGCATGCGTAAGGATTCAGATGACGAGGACGAGCACGACGAAGACTCCCCCGACAGCGACAGCAGCGATGACGAGGGCCCAGAAGTCCGGATTGACCTGGAGAATGACTATCACCAGCTGAAGGAAGCCATTGCCAAGCTGGTTGAGGAGTATGAGATCCCCAAGGAACTTGCCCCCGATAGCGAGTCAAAGAGCTTCAGTAATCGCACGTCGACCCACCGCAAGAGGGGTGGAGGTCCTGTACGCCATCACAGCGAAGGGAACTTTAATTCTCGAAATCCGTACAATTCAAGCCAAAGCCAGCTCACCAATCTCATTGCTAGCCAGAGGAATCTTCCCACGCGCCATCGGTCCCCACAGCACCCGAGGAGCAACAGCAACCCGCAAGTCCCGGACAAACCAGAATTTAATTCAGTTCTAGTCACTATGCTAGAGTCGGCCATGTATCAATGCCAGGCTCGTTCGGATTTCGTTAATGCGCATCTCTACTATAAAACCCTGCAGACTCTACGGAAGCTGACCTCGCCATCTCTGATCAAGAATGGATATGCTGCCCTTCTTAACTACTTTTCCCGAGGACCACGGGATTCCCTTGGCAAGTCCGCCAATGCGATTGAAGAATTCGAGGCTTGGTTTGTCTGGCTCAAGCAATCCCAGGAGCGGCATGATGCTGCAATTGATGACATGATCATAGGGCTGAAGAATTTGCGAGACAAGATGTGGTACATTACTGACGTGCGAAACTCGGCCACGTACGAGGAAGCCAAGAACGTCGCACTTGCATTGAGAATCATGGGACAGCCGACCAAATCGCTCGATGGAAAGCCAATTCAGACGCATAGGCCACGCAACTCGTTCAAGTCAGCTTCGAACAATTTCCTACTCAAGACCGAAGCCCAGATCTTCGACATGATGTCCGCTCGACCTGACTTTGGTGGCCCCAACAAACTGTCTGATGAGCAGTCAGAAATCACTGCCAAGTGGCTGAACCAGTACGCAATCGAGAACTTCTGCAAAGGCGAAGAGCGCATCCATCGTTTCTGCCTGGAAGTCGACAAATGCGTCAACAAGCTTGTCGGTGACAGCATGATGGATAGCCCAGTCCTTTGGTCCAGCGAGCTCTACAAGCGGGACAAGGAGGTGCTTGACAGCGGTCGACAAAAGGGTGACCTCTTCCTCACTGGCGTTGGCACACTTTCAATTGCTGGAGACGAAGAGTACGAAACGCAGGGCCGACCCAGCTCGCGTAGCCTCGACTTTGCCCAACGTCCAAGCCAAGGTAGTCTGCGATCCGTCTCCAATCGCAACGGCTCTCAGCAGAGCTTCGATCTGAGCCCATGGGGAAGGATGTCTACGGATCCTCCCGACTACTTTGGTGGCTCCAGCCCAGTTCTGGCAATCGACTCCAACGCAACATTCTGGACCCCTTTCCAGACACAAGCCCAGTCTCCAACGAGTGCTACCAGCATCCGCCCACGAACGGCGTCGTCGTCAAAGGGCACTGTCATGCTCAAACAGTCGATGAGTGTCAATGAAGAGAAGCGGAGGTTCCTGCTTGATCTGAAACAGGCACTGATTGGTCTTCTGCTGAGTGATCTTGGAACAGCTGTCTTCTCCGGCGGAAGCGAAACTGACATCTGGTTCTCTGGAGACCTGCTCGAGGACTGTGTTCAGCGCAAGCGGGAGGAAGACGAAGACCGCAGGCGCAGAAAACAACTTGCGCGGAAGAAGAGCATGAAGAGCCTTCGCAAGCAGGCTCACAACACACCCATGGATACACTCGGACGTACCGAACGAGGCCAAGCCGCTCCTCCTGTAGCTACGCTACAGCATGCCGCCGCTACTGAAACTCACCACTCCGCCGGCGAGCATTCCTCATCTAGCGATGCTACGTCACGCTCCTCTGGCACATCCACTGCTAAGAAGTCCGGTCTGCTCGAGTTCCCATATAATGTGGCCTTCAAGCGTCTGCTTAACAAATTTGCGACCCATCCAAACCCATTCTCCAAGCTCCATGCGCTTTACGAACTCGAGCTCTTGATCATCGCTTCGCTCTCATCTCGCTCGGGGCGCTCTTACAATTACCGCCAAAATCCGCTGCCTCCGGTTCCGCAATCACCCACGCTTGGCGCCGTACCGGAGCTCAGCTCGCGTGAGCCTACAACCAATACATCACGGGCGCAAAATTTGGAGCAAGCCATCGCAAATTGTGAAGAGCGTCGTTCCCACACTCTGAACCAAGAGCGTGCTAGCAACGCTTCACCTCAACCCACACGCAGTGGTGCCCGTTCCCCGTTCGGCCCCCCAAGCACCGACATGATTGTCGAGCGCTTCCAGGAGCTTTTCCGCGACGCAGATATCCGCCCCAAGACGCTGTTCAGGGACCTCCAGTACATTGCCTCCTTCGTTCCACCACCTATGCTTGACAAGACAGCCCGTGGCAAGGCATTCTGGGATGTTGGCCTCGCTGCTCTTGGTCTGAAGCAGGATGTTTGCCGTATCATGGTAGAAATCGTCGACGACATCATCGCCAAGAACTCTCAACGAGACATTCTCCACCAATCCGGCGGCAAGGCAGCCGAGCTTAATGGATCTGCTCCAAGCGTACAACCCGATACCCCCGTATCGCGGTACACTATGGAGCACGCTGCTCGCATGCTTCTCATTACTGCCAAGGAAGGTGACCCCGTCGCAGAGCGTGAGCTTGCTACCATGTATCTCACCTCACCGGAGCTGCTTCTCCGCACCACCCTACCGCTTACTAAGCCGCGTGACGTTTTCAAGACGGAACTGCTCAATCGCGAGCGCAAGGCTTCGCAAGATTCTGCGAGGAGCGATCCGCTCATCATGTGCATTGCAACGCACTGGATGGAACTTAGTATGCGTGGAGGTGACCAGCTTGCTGCGCAGTATCTGCGCCAACGCTCGGATCTCGAGAACATCCCTCAGCGGTGATGCTCACCATCATCACCATGATTGTTCTCCTTTTCTTTTTATATACCCCTTATACCCAATCCGCGCCATACCCGCATCGACTTTATTTTTTTTTATTGAACTTAGTGTGTCTTTGCTCACTCGCGCGCGTCGCATACCTCGATACGTCGTAACGGCCTGGCTGCATGCATAGCGAGGAGTTGCCCTTTTCATCAGCGTTCTAGCAGCATGATTCCCCAAGTCGCCTGTTTGTTGCTTCATTTTCATACGCATACATGTGTATTGAACTTTCGCTTCTTTCGATATACAATTTCGATTTACGATGACGGGTCGGTGCTGCGCTTTGTAGATGTGAATGGATGATGGATGAATGAATGAATGATATCCTGGAGACATGTCGGTGTAGGTGGTGCCTACAACCGCGAACATATGGTAGAGAAGAGTCATGGAGAAGAGAAGCGATGTGTATATGCCTGGATTCTTCAAGACTCTCTATAAGTTGACGGCAAATAACGAATTTCCTTGATCTGGGATCGGAATCGGTATGGGGCAAATCGGACAAATAGGATTGGGAATCAGGATAAACGGAAATTAATGACCACCAACTACATCATGTGAAACGATTAGATTTCTGATTGGTTTGGGTTGGGGGATAGGTACAGGGAAATGGATATGGTAAATGGCAAATATTTGAACTGGGCTTTTTGAGTTTGGTCGTCGTGTGTCGCGTGTTGTGATTGCTTTGCCTTGCTAGTTGAACTGGGATGATACGTGTGCAAAGCATGTAGGCAGACGCGTATGGTGACAGGCAGGTAAGCAAATAGATACATGTTGGTAACATGTCAGCAGTCAGAGGTACATGTTCAGGCACTTGTCAATATGTTCAACGAGGAGGAGCCACCCGTATTTGACCTCATGAACATTCACTCCAGAATCTGCTTGTTACAAAAACTAACTTGAAAAGACCAAAATACCTGTTACAGGACAAAAATGAACCTGTTCAAACAGGAATCGTTCCGTTGAACACTAGGCAGATGTTTGTCGAGTTCATCTCGGATGTGAGAAGTGATGCCAACGCCCCATGCATTGATATGGCTACTTTCGTACTAGTTGAGAAAATAGCTATATGAGAAAATATTGTTTGGACGTCCCGTTAATGCTCATCTTTTGCGGTGCGTCTCCCTCCCTCCCTCCCTCCCTCCCTCTATCTCTCTCACCGCCCGTGCCCATCTAATCTCCTTTTCGCTAGCCCCCATCTCGCGGATCCTCATCACCATCAGCCTGGCAGTCCATGCTCTGCGTCCGACTTGTGCCACCCTGAGGGCATCCGTTGCTGGACCGCAGCATTTGGAACTGCGTGGAGTCTGAACTTGGCTCTGAGGTTAGGATGTGGATGGTCGATCCGTTTGTGCGCGTGTATGTACCTGGCGGAAGGGTCCAGGGGGTTTGGGGGAGGATGCTGGTTCCTTTTGCGTTGGATTTTAGCTAAAATAGCAGTGAAGAGTAGGGTTGCGTGGGCTGGGAATTTGGGTAGATGAGAGGATAATCAAAGATGAAGATAGCTGCGCAGAAGTATGTGGTTTATAAGGGTGTCGGTTTGAGAGTGAGCCGCTCCCAACGTGGAGTTTTTTTCTCTTTTTTCTTGATTGAAAGAGAGTAAACATTCGTGCTTGTTGGAGCAATGAAGTCATAGGAATTCCGAAAGTTGAAGCAGACGGTAGGAAAAAAAACTTACTAGATATATCTGGGATGGTGAAAGAGGTGGCTTTGTCGTTGATTTTGGTCGACGAAGCACTTTCGGAACTGCAGGACATGAGGGCGACAAAATTGATAAAAGTAGTACTTGGCCACGATGAGGGCCGGATAAGATCGAGATTAAAACGCTGGAGGAGAGCTTTGTACTTGCTTAAACAGTTGGTTAGTGCGGGACCTTTTAATCATGAAGACGCCCCTTCCTCTGCAAGGTACGAAGGGGCAAAGGCGGAGGGGCGAGGAAGTGCAAAACTCACCAAAGATTTCAGCCAGTGCTTGGTGTTTCCAATTGACTTTCCAGGCCCCTTCGATCGATCATGTGCGGAAGAGACGAGCGGTTGTAGGCTGCCTTTATCTTAATCGCTACCCTTGCTGGACTTCTGCCTTCGCAGCTTGCTCGCCGCCGCTTATTTACCTCTCTATGCATATGAAAGAGAGACATGCGATCGAGACCACAGTTTTTTTTTTTTAAGCTTCATTGAAGCGACTGGACGGGTGCGGTCTCAACCTTTTTAAGGCTCGTGTCGTGGTCTCATCGGTACCGCATCGACTTCAAGTCTTTGGAATACGACACTGAGGGGCTCGCGAGACCTCGTCATGTCGTCAATGTGTTGTCTCATATTCGTTTTTCTGTGGTCTCAGGATCGATTTAAGGTTGATTTGTGGATCGACGTTGATGTGGTCTCGTTGTTCCAATATTCTCGATCTGCGTGGTCTCAATGGTGAGGAGCTGACTTACGCCTCATGAGGGGCAGCAGCCTCGCTTAGCTGTCTGGGTAATTGAGACCACATATTCAATGCTTCGTACTGATAGCATCAGCAGCATTCGTAATTTGACGATTACGTTGTTCACCCCTGCCATTGAAGCTTCTGTGTAGATATAGCCATTCTCTTTGGGAGGAGCTTCTTGAAGTGCTGCAGTGACATCATCCACATTTATTTGCAAACGAAAGGGCAGTGCAATGTGAGTGTGTCCCCTATATTACCGAGCGAAAAAGACCGCCCTTTATCTATCGCTAGATCACTGTGGGCAAGATTGAAAGCTCCAACGGGATCACCAAGAGGCGCTACGGCTGCGGGCGGACGAGAAACAGCAATGCTGGCTCTTGAGCAGGATTATAGGAGATCGAGCTTGACTTGATTTTCGAAACTTTTTCCCCATCGGGTGTTTGTGATAGCGTACGATAGAAGGCTTGATGGGCAAATGATGCGAGGGGCGCACATGTCTTGAGACATTCTAGGTTCTAAGACGTCATGTATAGTCTCTAATGTAGCGAAGGATGTTAGTAAGATTGCCGGGTAAACTTGGCGGAGATGAGGGCCGCTCCATGAAGGACATGCCGCGGTTGTAGTAATTGATATCTTGAGTCATTATACTTCTCTTAGGAACTCTGATGAGAAAGCTTAGAACTTATCAGATTGATGCTTCCTTCCATGGAAGATACTCGTGCTGGGCTGTGCAACTGCAAAGGGGGCAAAGTATGAGGGGAGGGGAGGAATATGCACAGGTTCGAATTTTACTAACGTGAAGCAGGCGCCTACCGACGTTGAAGAGGCGTGCTTGCCTGAATCCCTAGTGTCGGGGTATGGTCATCCACCACTAAACCACTAAACCACCCTCTTCTACGATTTGAATCATTCTCAAACGTCTGTGGCTGATCGATCGTCAAGGTTGATATGTCACACTACGGACTAAAGCTCTGAAGCCTTCCTAGATTTGTATGCCTGCTTGGAAAATCCGCCACAGCCTTCGTCCGAACCTCGTAGCATCTTGCGAGCTGAAAAGCCCTGCGGTGATGCACTGCCGCATTTATGAGGCAGCAGTCTACCCAAATCGCAAGGCACTAACCGTTGATAGGTCTCATCAAGTCGGAGCGTCGGTGGTCGGCGATCAGTAACAGTGTTCGGACTATATTTGGACCCCACGGGATGCCTCCGGAGAGGCTAAAGTGATTTGATTTGCGTTAGACAGCGACAGGCTGCCTTTATCAGATTTGCGACGAATCAGGGGCGGCAGTGTGCTTGGCAGCGGGAAGATGGACTAATCATTGCACTCCGTTTTGTGGACTTGCCACTCCAGATTCAAAAAGGGAAAACAACCACGACACAGCCAGAAGGTGACTTGGTAATGGTTTCCAAACAGAGATGAGTGTCAACCGCAAGATGAGGAAGTTTACACTTGAGGAGATTTACCATATATCATGCATAATGTATGCGTTCAACCATTCATTCTAACTCTGAATCATTTCTTGGCAGACCTACACAGCTTCACATTGGGGATGAGCTGCAACATGGGAAGTCTACGAAGTCCGAGGTACGCTACGTCATCCTCGGAGCGGCATCGTGCCTAAGGTGAGCATCTTTTTTGTAATCTCCGTGGTATCCCGCCAAAGTGAGTATGCACGTGTGCTTATACTCCAGGAGAAGCATAATCAAACGACGTCTGGCGTTCCATGCGTAGTTAGCGTAGGATTGAACGAGTAGGCTATGTCATTTAAGCTTATAGCTTAGCCACGCGCTTGCATAAGTTGTGAGAATAGCTAGAATAATGTGCAATATTTAGCGCTAGCAATCTCATCGAATGGGGGAGACAGCGCTTCGGTTCGAAAGGAGAATAGCAGCAGCCGCCGTTCATAAATTTTCGCATCTAGACTATCGAATGTCAAGATTTTTTGCTCAATATACCCACAGTAGAAATGTCTCTGAGCAAATGAACCCTTGCAGCCCTGCGTTCTCGTATTCTTGCAATGCTTGGACTTGCGCTGAAACAGACCAAATCAGGCAGTAAAGAATATCCCGAGCACATGGGGCTAGGAGATTATTAAAAACATGATCCAAGCAATGAGAAAGCTTTCTAGGCGCGGGACTCTCCATGAACGAAAGCCTTCGACGTCAGCGGTCTTGCAATGGCCTTCGCCTCCACCGTCTGTATGTCCGTGACCGGCAGGGCTGAGCTTCATGTTTCTAAAATTCTCCTCGGTTCTCGTTTACTCAGGGGCCAGAGACGGGGGAGGCAGGAAGAGAAATAGATATAAAAAGCTTATAGAGTTGACTTGAATACCTTCATCATCATCCAGCTCTCTCGTCACATCTCATTCAGTTTCAACCAACACCAAGACTATCAGTCCTTTCATCTGTTCTTCTCAATCCATACAATCCAGGCATCAAGAAAGAGTGTCATCATGCATTTCAAGACCATACTCTCACAGATCGCCCTCGCGTCAATCCTCTCTCAAGTATCAGCAGACTGCCAGCTGGCAAACCGAGCCGATGACGAGTACGGCACAGTCGAAACAGACGAAACTCTCTGCAAGCCTCAGGGTGAAGGCGACTGGACCTTCTCTATGCAAGTCAGTGAGGTTGGCGTGCCAGCCGACAAGGACAATGCATTCGCCGGACTAGCCGGCAACTATGGCTTCGCAATTTACGACAACACATGCGCACTAAAGGGCTCATACGACCCTGGACAAGAGGGCAATGATTGCGGCACGCCATTTGTCATCATGGAGAATTTCTTGCAATGGGTTCTCACCGTCAAGAGCATCAGGGTGGACCTCGGCGGTAGCTATTTCTCGTTTGCGTACGGGGATGGGTTGTTTTCGATTAACAACAATCACTGCGATTGTGTGCCGGCGCCGGAGGGACTGGAGGGTGTTGAAAACTGCAAGTGTGCTTTCCCGGTTGACGGCAACTCCTCCAGTAAGAAGCGTAGCATCGAGTTCAAGGCTTGATCTACTTTCTTAATTTCGGATGTGGAAAGTTTGAGACTTGACTTCGCGCGACGGAGTCGCTTGTTGAGCGTCCTGATTTTCAGGATTTCTTTTTGATTTCTCGCGCTGTATTTTGTCTATTAAGGTTGATACATGTCAGAAATACCAATACGAGGCTCTATAAAGAGCTTTTCTAGCCGTACATTGTGCAATGGAGCGTCTATGATGAATGAAAATTCGGTGAAAGTGTTGAGCGAGGTCGAGAAAAGGTGCATTGCACCTCTATTAAGTCAGTGAGCTCAAACAGTCTTGGGCTTTACTAAGTCTACTCATGATACAAAAGATCGAGGTATACGTCAGGCTAGCCTAAGTAGGCGTAGTTAGGATTACCGAGGGTACCCAGTCCTACTCTTGACCGGTACGGTTTGCGTGAGATGGACGCAGCCAATGTCATCCGAGTCAAACCCTCTGACCGCGAGTATTCAAAGCCCGTTTCGAGTAAATTGTTGTCCCTGGCTGTGGCAACAGTGAGACCACATCAATAACTGGATGCGAGTGGTGGAAGTACGTAGAAGGCTGAAAAAGGCGTCTACGCACGGGCCGTCTGAGACCACGTTCTACCTGGTCATTGAGGTATAAGACAAGCCTACCCTAAGGCCACTTCCTGATTTCCTTGTCCCCTAGACCCTCATTGAAAATCTTGATTTTCACAAGCGCAGGTGGCCGACGGTCTTCCTGTGCCTTCGTTCTTTTGGTGAAGGAGCGGAAGCCAACACTCCTCACCACCTCCTGTGGTATTAGCGCCCTCCTAGCGTAGAAGCCATTCCCAGTCTTCTGTGCCTAAAGGAAAGAGCAGGTCGTCATTGCCCACTCAATCTCGCTATTATATTGCACGATACTGGTTTGTCATTAGAGCAGCTCACGAGCAGAGGATAGGTAGGTCCTCACGAATCTAAGTGCGATACTTTGCTGACGCTTACCTCGGCTGTAGCAGGGCTTTTACGCCGCCATTACAAGGGCGGAGCTTTGACTCCGCGCTGCGGCCATTAACACATCTCCCGATCGCTTATATGCTTTCTTTCATCGATCTAGCGTACCGGATACTGGACACGCTTTTCAATTATCCTGCCAACGCCATGATCTGAACCAGGGGCACGTCAATTCCGTTGATGGTCGCATTGGAGGCGTAACCTTCAACGCCAGTCTTCATGGCCTCTTTGAAGGGGCCCTTAAGACTGACGTTGAAGGTTCTATCTTTGATGCGACCATCAACGGAATTGATTGTGATATGCCCCCTTACTGGCCCAAGGACGTCCCCTTTACTTTAGACATGAGTCTCCCTGCTTTTGCAGGAGAAACCCAGTCATCCGATTTTTCTCTTCCTATATACGGCACACAAACCCAGCAAGGCAAATTTCATAATCTGCCCACTCCCTGGCCCGGGATCTCAAAGGATACCTCACTTAGTACAGACGAATCCCTGGTTGGGACGATCGACCCGATTATGATAAATACGTTTGCAATATCAAGCCAGGGAAAGGAAGAACTTCAGGGCGATGCCTCTCAAACGCCTTATACTTCAACAGAACGGAGTCTTTTCCCCCCTCCTCCAAGTTCTTCCCGTAGATTATCTCACAAAATAAGGGGTCGCAAACCAAAGTGAGTAGCTCTTTCCGTTTCACTTAGCGATGGCATGACGATACCGTCCAACATGCTCACACTTATGCAGAGCACACAAGAGCACTTCGCCAACGAAGGTTATTTGTGACTTATGTCGTAAGTCTTTTCCGCATAGGAAGAACATGTGGGAGCACAGAAAGGGATTCCACGAAGGGGTTACTTATCCCTGTGACGTTGAAGGCTGCAATTACGCTTCACGGAGACCTTCAAACCTGAAAAGACATAAGGAAACTATTCATAAGGTGTAGATATTGGTAATCAGATAGTTTGATATTCTTCTTGGTAGTTACTATCTATGGCTGGAACTGTTATGTTAAGACAAGCGCACACGTGCACAATGGGAATTGAAAGTTCTGTTGGTTGATGAAGAGCTTATTATATCACTACTATAAAAAGTTCAAGCTTTCCCACTATTTCGTATGCTCAAGGCCCATTTGGGTTCCTTGGCCTTCTCGCCTCATAGTATCGAAGTGAGGCCCTGCACTCCGCATCAAAAGCATACATGATCTCTACAAGAGTGAACAGGTCTACGCTCTCATCTCTCTTCCTCCTTATACCCAACTTCTTCGCCGCCGAGGAAGACTTTGAAGAAGAATTGCTTTTTTAGGCAACTTTATCGTGGATAGCTACAATGACTTTCCACACTTCCGTCGCCAAAAGCTTATTTCCTCCTTTGTTGACTTTTCGAGGGATGTCCATCCCAGCCGCTTCTGCATTGTCGAGGAAGCTGAGCGCTAGCTTCCTCCACGCAACATTGTCTTTCGAAAGCGCTTCAGAGCGCTCGAAAAGTTGCATAAAAGACTTTATTGAGAGTCGGCCCTCGAAAAGGGAGAATTCTCCGTACCCATCAAGTCGAGCCTTGTCATGGGCAAAGATAGGCATGGAAGCCGGGTCTTTGACGTGTGACACGATCCAGTTGATGAGATTCTGGTTGTTGAGTTGGCCAACCATGGAAACTTTGACCTTTGAAAAAAGTTCCGACGCCGGAACTTTTTCCGCGGCGCAGATTTCTCGCAGACCCCGCATTAATGGCGCAGGATCGCTGTTGAGGACCTGTGCCTCAATTTTCGTGGAGGGTTTAAACAGGGCTTGGATTGTGTAGCCCTCTGTCTCAGCGCGCATTTGGCGTGAGACGCTCGTCAGCGGAGGGAATATGACTTCTCCCCTCGCATTTAGCTTGATGATTTGGCCTTCTTGCTGGTCTTTATGGGTGAAGGCGTTTTCAAAGTAGTGCCCGTAAATTTTGTTTCGGAGCTCCGCAGGGAGCTTCTCGAAGGGAATTTGAGTTTTTGGAGGCGAGGGTGTTGAAGCATCCTCGAAGAGGTAGTCGATATCCGATGAGAAAGACATTGTTTTTGTCCTCGTTTTGTAGAGAGAGGGTTATGTTTTATACGATGACGTAAAGGCTTTGCCTTAAGGTTTTGGAAATTTTGTCTCTCAGTTCTGAAGAGCTTTGGGAAAGTGTAAAGAAATTCAAAGTTAATTCCTAAAGATCATTTGAGGGTATGTAGAAGATAGCCTTTACCTACTTAATATGGGAAAGGACCAGTACTTTGGCTTCAGCAGTGTAATAGTGTAGGCACGCTGGCTAAGAAGTTTCTGTTAGTGGCAGTGAGGTTGTGTGTTGAGAGAATAGAGAAGATCGTTGCTACTCTCTAGAAGAGGGGTATGGGTTGATATTTATGTTTATCTGGTGCATCAAATCACAAGTGTTTGATCTCGGTGCGTAGATCACGGAGAACCATGGTCTGGCTGAAATAATTTTACGTCAGAGGTCAACAAGACTATTTTCGCACATTCAATCATGGTTCGAACTTGAGAGTCGGACACATTCGAAGCTGAGTCCGCCTCACATCAACGCAAGGAGAAGAGCAATAGAAGGTCGTGGAAGGATGCTCAGAAGACCTGACGTACCAGGGTACCTCCCGTTTCACTCCTGGTGCATCTACATGAAATTGCTATCACGCTAAAAGAAACCCAGAAAGTTCGCTCTCGCCCTGACTCAGATGACGTCAAGCGTATGTGAAATCGACAGATTGGTCTGATTCTACGGCAGCACCATAGGATTTAAGGATCGTGCCAGAGGGTAAGGTATACCTGGATTTAAGACTGGACTCCATGATTCCCACCTGGACAGAATCATTTTCGCAAATTCCACCTTGATACTATGAATTATAAGCGTCCTCAAGCGAGATCAAGTACCACACACTCAAGGTAGCCAAGACTAATCTTACAGATTCAACAAACGGTGAAGTTCTGATTTGATGTATTCCACTTTTCACTCATAACAGGATCTATCGACATAGGCACTCTCATGATGACGACGCACCGACTCCTTTTAGATACTCCTCATGAAGCTTCTTCTGCCTCTCCCATTCCTTTTTGAGCTTTTTAGTCTTGCCCTTCGCTACGTCCGCGCCCTCCTTGTCTTTCGTCGGCATACCATCCTCATTCCACGCACTGTATTCCTCCGTCCTAAACATCTCCTTATGACTGATTTTGGCCTGCTCCACCAATTTCGCCTTCTTCTCAGCCTCTTCGTGTTCGCGCTTTTGCTTCGCCTCTAGCTTTTGCCGCGCAATAGCCTCTTTCTGTTCTCGCACGGTGCGTAGCTCTGCATCTATAGGACGCACCATAGCGGGTGCGTTCTCGCGATCCTCTAGGTAGACGCCGAGATCCCAGAGATCGAGGTCGCGTAGCCGGTCGCACAGAGCGAGGAAATCTTTCGCGGGAGCCTTCTTTTCCGCCAGCCCTCTGATGTTCTCCTGGAAGGTAAAGAGAACTTCTGCGTAAGGAACTGCAGCTGCAGCTTGCTGCTTCGCCGGTGCATCCTTGGACAATATGGAGTTTAGTAGTTCTTCTGACAAGTCGCCTGCTTTCGCGTGCTGGCGGATCTCGTCACGCTCCCGTGCGACAGCGTAGACGAATGGCTTTGCTTCAGCTAAAATGTCAATGCCAGACCAGCCAATGCTGCCATCATTGGGATCGGTAGATCCGTCCAAACCGAAAATCCGAAGTATGCGGGTGATCCATCGAGCAACCTCGAATGATACATCATCCGAAAGTCCGGTCTTGTCTACCAAATTGTAGTCTGTAATCAATCCGGAGATGGACCGCATAGCAGTTGGAGTGTCGAAGGAATCAGCAAGAGCATTATGTAGCTTCTCCTTTGCCGACTCGAGAGCTTTTCGAATGTTGATATCCTCGGCGCCAGTTGAGCTTGTGTTGGGATGTACCTCCAGATCCCGAATCTTGTAGAAAAAGTTTGACACGTATGCCTCAAAAGACGAACCGCTCTTGCGCATGTCGTCGGTGATTTCGATTCCGTCATGCCAGCCACCAAGAAGGAAGATGATACGCAGCGAGCGGGCAGTCCAGTCTCCTCGAGCGAGGGCCTCTCGAATAGTAGTGAAGTTCTTAAGGGATTTCGACATCTTGCTTCCAGAGATATGCAGATGGCCCATGTGAAGGAAGTAATTCACCCACTGATGACCGCCTTTTTGACTCCAATAAGCCTCGGACTGTGCTAGTTCGTTATCGTGATGCGGGAAGCAAAGGTCAATGCCACCAGAGTGTATGTCCATCTGTTCACCTAACACCTCACTGGCCATCACGGAGCACTCGATATGCCATCCAGGACGTCCAGGTCCCCACGGTGATGCCCAGGCCGGCTCTCCTGGCTTGCTTGACTTCCACACTGCGAAATCGGCATCGGATCGCTTCTCGGATGACTTCTTTGTGAGCGCTCCTTCTCCATCTGCCTGAAGATCTTTATTACTACGGTTCCACGGTTCTAGCCTGGCGTAGTGATTATTCTCGACCTTCTCAAATGCATTGATGTCGAAATATACGGAGCCATCCGAGGTCTGGTACGCAAAACCATTGTTGATGATTTTCTCAACGTAATCTGCGATCTGGGGCCCGAACTCGGTAACCCTTGTGACCACGTCAGGTTCCAGAACGTTCAAACTATGCATGTCCTCATTGAAGCGCGCTTCATATCTTTTCGTAAGCGTGGTGAAAACACTATGGTCGCTCGAATCTATCTCAGATCCATATAATGAATCAAGATATGGCAGTAGGACATCTTCGGCGCCAGAGTAGAACAGCTTGATGTCTTGAGCTGTTTCTTTTGAAGGAGATAATATGGCCGTTGCGGCTGTGCCAACCGTCCGTAGGTGCATTTTGATCTTGGCCTCCTTGTCAGACGGAGCACTGGTCCCGTCGAGTGACTTCCCAGCGATCACGGCGGCATACTTTTCGGACGATTCTTTGTTGAAATCCTCAGGCTTCAAGTCCGGACTAAGCAGCGGCAAGTTTTTCTTGACATATGCATCGAAAGCTTTGACCGTCGAATCCAGGGTCTCTGACGTGATGGTAGGATTTTCGGCTTTATATTTGGCCAGGAGATATTGCTGGCGTCCTCGCAGGATGATCTTGTCATCTACATCTGTGATGTTCTGGACGAACTTGAGTTTGAAGTTGAAATAATCCGACATGATGCGTCTGAGAATGTCTATTGTGACATAATTCCGCGCATGCCCTAGGTGGGCATCGTCGTAGACGGTGGGTCCGCAGCTGTACCATTTCACGACCTTGCCCTCAGCGTCTCCTGGGATGAAATCATTCTTAGTCCGGGTTAATGAATTCCAGACTTTGAGTTTCGGTGGAACCGGGGAGTTCGGTTGCTGCCATGGCGGTTGTGTGCGTGCCGGAGTAGCCATGGTGATTGTCGCAATCGATCGCACTGGTGGTGTCTTCAATATGCGTTGCCTTATCGGGGGAGGGGAAAATGCAGAAAGAGTTTGGCGCGACAAAGAGTGGAAGCGAAAGACCATCAAGGGGATGGCAGCAAACAAAGCAACAAGGAGCGACGGAAAGGAGTGCAGATGGACGGGGTATATCGGAGTGAATTGAAGGTAATGCGGCCAGGATGAGTCAGGCAGAGGCTGAAGGTGTCGTGTCACGTTCGTCATGTGCAGCGTGAAGGGCCCTGGTCTGGCGCGTCTTGGCGCCTTCCCCGCGAGCGCTCCCCGCCAGGAATTTTGTCGCAGGTCGCAGCTTTCTTCATCATCACGCCGTCCTGGTCGCGCCAGCCCCCCTCCAATGGCGCCCAAACCCTCGCCATTCTTCGATGCTGGAACACACTCGACTGCAGGAGGTCTTGGAGTTTTGGCTCTGAAGCGCGACCAACTGATTCCTACCGTCCTCTCCGCGTCCACCGATTCCGACTACGCAGAAGGCAAGGTCGAAAACACGCGCTTTGGTTCCTATCCGCACAGCACCCTACTGAACCAGCCATGGGGTACGCAAATCCTCGCTTCCGTTGTCGACACGGGCTCGCGCAGCAAAAAATCCAAGAAGCGGAAGCGCGAAGGAAACGAGGACGATGCAACACCAACTACAGAGACAGATATGGCTCCTCGCAGTATTGTGAAAGCTGAGACAGCGAGCAGTGGATTTGCCCATCTGCTTCCTCCTACGCCGGAGACGTGGACCCTATGCCTTCCTCATCGGACTCAAGTTGTATACACGCCCGACTACAGCTACATCCTTCAAAGACTCCGCGTGCGACCTGGAGACCACATAATCGAGGCAGGTGCTGGCAGTGGCAGCTTCACTCATGCTGCCGCAAGAGCTGTATTCAACGGATACGCCGGTGCGGAGGAGAATGGCGATGCTCACGTCACAAGCGAGAGCATCACAGCGAAGGGACGCAAAGTTCACAAAAGATTTGGCAAGGTGTACAGCTTCGAATATCACGCACCAAGGGCGGTTCAACTGCGCAACGAAATAGCATCGCATGGTCTTGACCCCCTGGTGACCGTTACAAATCGGGATGTGTACCAAGAAGGCTTTTGCTTGGATAATGATGTCGAGCCCGAGCCTGATGCCGACGTTATATTTCTTGATCTACCAGCGCCCTGGCTCGCCCTCAAGCACTTGACTCGCTCGCCGCCATCATCTGCTGTGCTTAAATCAGTCTCGTCAGACCCATCTACACCCGACGACGAGAGTTCAGCTGCTCCACCAAGAATATTCCGGTCACCATTGAACTCAAAAAATACCGTTCGAATATGCACGTTCTCACCTTGCATCGAGCAAGTGACGAAGACGGTTTCCGCCATGCGCTCTCTCGGGTGGTTGGAAATTGGGATGGCGGAGATAGTGGCGAAGAGAATGGAGGTTCGCCGTGAACGCATCGGCCTTCAGGAAGAGGGTCTCCGCGGTGCAAATGCCACTGCGGCAACTGTGCAAGAAGCAGTCCAGCGCTTGAAGGATGTGGAAGATCGCGCTAAAGCGTTTCATGGACTACAGAAGGAAAAGCAAGAGAAGATTATGCGGAAGGCAGAGGCTAGGAAGCGCGGCGAGAAAGCACTTCCACTCCAGGAAGAGGCAAACGAGAATGGTGGCGTAAAGGCGAAGCTCGAAGGCTTACCACCGTCCAAGCACGACCGTCTTGAGCAAGCAAAGAAGGATCTGGAGACCAGAGCGTTATTCAAGGAAGGCCGACTGGTCCATCGCACAGAGTCTGAGCTCAAGACACACACATCGTATCTTGTCTTTGCGGTACTACCCCGTGAATGGAGCAAGGACGACGAAGAAAAGGCGAGAAGGAAGTGGGGCTGAACAACTGCGCATCCTCGTAGTATTCACTTTCGGCCCCCTCGTGTAGCAGTTCGCACATGGGAAATCGCATCCAAGATCAGGACAAAGTGCGCCTAACAAAAGTAGGCGCCTGCCGATCCCATTCGGAATCATCAACCATATACCACAGTCCCACAGAACCTTATCACCGTCGCCTCTTATGCAGCCCTACGTGACAAATTAGCACCCCGCTGCCACGTGGGTTGTAATGTAAAGATTTTAGTCGAACTGTTCGCTACATGGATTGATAACCCTTTAGGTCGCAAGTCTGGCTTGCAAGATCCAGTTTGCGACCTCACCTTCTCGTATCCGCTGTCCTTAGCCACAGGATAGACTGAGCTCCTACCCAATCTCGAGCCCGAGTGCACAGATAGCCGCCCGTTTGTTCACCGACAGTATGTGTACGGCACAGTCCGTGTTATGTCTTTGCTTTCTCGACCAGGTTTCCAATCCTAGAAGTCCCGTTTATACCTTAATGCCAAGGCGTCTCACTACCGTTTAGGGGATATCTCGCGACCAGGCGTCATTGCGTCTAAGCATACCACTTAGCACAAGCTCCATTCGGAAGGTCTTACGCTACCTTTCTGACTACGAACTACATCTCTCCGTAGACAATGTTTCTTCTACGACACACCGATTGATAATCACTTGACACCGTGCATAAGATGATCGGAACAAATCCTAACACATTTTATCGGTCCCCAGTAGTTGCCCATCCTCTAGCGCTCCATTCGAGCTTATATGGGGATTCTATTGCCCCATTAGGGGATCTCACTGGTCCGAACATGTGGCCGGGTCAGCTCTAATCCTAAAGTCTGGCCTCGGAGAAGGGAAGACCTGAACAGCGGCAGCAGCCGCCGGGGCGTTCATCGCCGAGACATGATCTGCATATCGCGGAGCCGCAACGGCCAGGGCGGGAGTCTGGTCTCTCGGAATACTTTCCCACTGGTCCGGACTTTTGCTCGTCGGGGAAACGTGGCTTTGCTAATGTCTTAGGGCTACATGTTTCGAGTTCCGGGTTTAGGCGCTAAGGGATATGGACAGTGGTTTATTCTGTAGAACTACACCATGTATCATAGCATGTTGGAAATCCTTTGAGATGCTAGAAATGCCTGCATTTCAAGCTATATGCATGTGTACGCGCCCGGAAATGCTTTGCATGCATGTAGTGTACAATCTACGTGGGCCGAGGCCGGTATATGGGAATTTGAAATTCAAACATCTATTCTTGCAAAGAAGAACGCTGGAGCGGGTCCCCCATGCTCCAAGTGCGTTGTGGTGAAGGCTATCCCCAAACAGCATCCTTCGCCCTCTTGCTGCCATCTCGCATGGGAGGCGTAGAAATGACGTGCGACCACGCCTCCTTCCCATCAATGAACAGCCGATAGTTGAGAAGACTTTGCTCGCTGTGAGTTGGAGATGTAATATCCACAGCACCAAATTTGGAATTCCCGTCAGGCAGGTACTTGATGCACACGTCCTCATTGTCGATCTCGTTGTATGTGCGGAATGGAAGGTAGAACATCGATAACGGACTTGTGCTGAACTCATGCACTGTAGCGCTGACAGGCCACTCAGAACTCTTGGGTGGTGGGAACGATGTAGCTGCGAATTCGTGTCGGTCACCGCTCAAGATGACGACGCCGACGCCTGCTGTAGAACTCAGACTCCATGCTGCCTCTAAGATTTTGCGGCGCTCGACGAGATATCCGCCCCATGTGTCCTCTGAACCAAATTGCCAATTCTTGGTGAATGGAACGCCGGTGACGATGAACTTCCAGTGAACACCTTGCGGAGGAGGCTTACGTATCCACTCTAATAAATCCGATAGCTGTGTTTCACCGAGCATAGTCTTGGTGTCGTCGCTGGGGTCACTGTTCGCTGGACTGCGATACCGTCTTGTGTCTACAAGGAAGAATTCCGCGGGCCCTTGCGTGAAGCTGAAGTATGTGTGGCCCTTCCTGTGGGCCGGAGGATTCACTGAGACATGATAGTGATTGAAGGCATCATATGCCGGGGCCGCAACGCCTGTCATGTTACTGCTCCAGTCGTTCTGAATTTCATGATCGTCAATGACATGAATCCAAGGTAAATTCTTGCTCACTGCAGGCCACGAGGGCGACGAGTACACTTGCCGATATTCACGTCTGTAGTGCTCCGTCTCTTTGCCCAGTCGCCAGGGTACGTCGACATAGATGAAGTCGCCCAGGAATAACATAAAGTACGGCCGTAATTCGGGTAGCCAGTGAGCCAGATGAGTCATTCCGGGAAAGCTAAGTGGATGCTGGAACGGTGTATATGGAACCCGGGGTTTGATGCAACTCGAGTGAACGAAGGTATATCTGTCATCCTTGAAGTGAGAGATCTGTCCCGGACGAGGCGCAGTGGTAAAAGTGCCTGTTGTGTTACCGCTGGATGTCTCAACGATGTATTCGTAAGGTGTATCAGAACGCAGTTCTCCTAGTGTAATTGTTCCTGTAAAGTCAGTTTCATCTGTGAGCCAGCGATCTGGCTGACTAGCAGAAAGAGTTTTGTAAAGCCACGGGCGGGAAGGTCGGTCAAGCGAGCGATAGAAGACCTTGACATCGAAGACATATGGCTCTCGCACGAGAATATTCGCACTGTCCTGGGAGATGTAACCAAGGCGTCCAAAGGATGCGTGTTGACATGAGTGTAAGAGTGGCGCACGATAGATGACATCTAAGACCATCGCTATCAAAGCCATGTTTATGAAGAACGTAACCCAGCTCCAGAGTAGCGATGAAGGGCTCGGCATCCCAGTCAATAGGGTCCGTAGGATTTTTGGCGCCCTTTCCTCGTATTGAATAGTCTCTTCGACGTCGAGTTCCTCCAACGGACCCTCGTCGGCGCCCTCCAGGAGCTCGACATGTTCGGATGGATCCGAGGTAGAGCTACCATCTCGTACAATCGGTTCTTTGATGACGATATTCAGCTCGTCAGATAGCACTTTAAATTGGGCGGTGTCCTGGATACTGGTAAAGAACGATGGGACGTAGACCAGGATTAGAGCGACTGTGAGTGGAGGAACGATCTGAATTTTCAGGTCAGAATTACCGATGCAGCTTAGGAGTCTCAGAAGTGGTAAAGTGACTCACTGACGTGGGTATCTATGTGAGCAATAGTTAGCATCAAAGCTGCGAACCAATACATTGGGGAGGAGTTCAGGCAACCAATGACTTACCCAACGCAGAAAAACGTATACACTGAACCGAAGAGCTAACGAGCTGGCTAGCGCAATGGTATCGCTCGCATATGCCATGACGCCCGGTACCTCACAGGGATCAGTTGTGGTGTTGCATTACTCGGGAATGTGGTTGCTTGAGAAAAAGGCACCGGCGATTCCGTGACGTAGATTCATGAGATCGCGCTAGTCTGTATTAGTTCGTAGCGCCGCTGCAGGGGCCCGAACTGTGCACTGACCGTGCCGGCCCCCAGCGTCGTCGTACTCCGACCCTCTAAGCCTACAGATATCATGGTCCGCCAACACGAGATGGAAAATCGGATAATCCTTTCAAGATGCTCATGTGGTCAAGGGTCTGTATTCTTTGGGAACGCCTGCGTCGAGTAGCGTTGCCGCCGCATTCGGTCGACAGACGAGTTTGAACACACTGACCTCCTTCCGTTGCCTGTAACTCATTGTCTTGGGTTACTATGGCTCTTACCTTGCAGCCTGGGGCTTGACTCGTCCATATCATTATTCGACCCCAAGATGGATTCCCTCAGTAGTTGTCTCTATAAAGGAGACGGCGGCGGCGAGGGGAAGAAGCTAAGCCAAAGCACCATCTCATTCTTCACTGAGGTCAAAGAACTGAGTATACAATCTTAACCTGCCCTCCTTAAACTCGATATATCTTCATCTTCATCATCTTCCATTGCCTTTTGTCCTTGCATTCTTCGAATCTCACGCAGCTTTCACTTGGTGTTCAGTTCCCGCATTCACCATGGGCATCATGCACAGCAGCTACCCTCCTCCTCCCAAGTGTCCCAATTGTGGGCAGCCCTTGGACGACAAGCACAGCTGTTCTGCCGGCAGTGGGACTCCGACTTCTGGTGGATCGTACACCAGTGGCTCGTCAAGCTGAGAACCAACCACTCCCAACTGAATCCTTACAGCGTCAGCCGACGGTCCGGTCCTGCAGTATGGATCCCATCTCGTCAACTATTTCCTTCTCTACATGAGGCATATTTTCGAGAGATGGGCGGAGGCCACCGGGAATGATATCGACGATGCTTGTTTCCGGCCAAGCCTTCAACAGGCAAACAAGCGAAGCCGTTGAGGGTAGACAAGCGAACGTTGCCCTGAGATTACGCCTTCAGAAACGGAGCCGGCCCGAGAACGAGAACTAATTCGCCCCCGAACCGCGCGGCAGTAATTTCTTAAGAA
Source organism: Periconia sp. TS-2 (assembly GCA_030378425.1). Lineage (NCBI taxonomy): Eukaryota > Fungi > Ascomycota > Dothideomycetes > Pleosporales > Periconiaceae > Periconia > Periconia sp. TS-2. The sequence continues at coordinate 58,441 of JASNQO010000035.1, read as the reverse complement.
AATTCAAATAAGCTTAACTTGAACGATGATCTCGGAGGTACGTGGTCCCACCTTGCCGATCTCGGTTATAGCAAGGCTGACATATGGTAGAAATACTCGGGGTCGAGCAACGCCTTGTTGGGGGTCATCGGACGCACGACACTAGAACAACAAATTGCACTTTCCAGTATTCGTCGACTTGCCGCTGGCATTCCGACTGTACTCCTTGGATTCTAATCTCCGTTTCACTTTTTCTTTTCCGATGAGCTACTCGCCAGGTCATCAAGTGGCTACATTCCTACTTTGTAAATCATCTCCGCCCAACCCTGTTGGTATCTAAAACACGAGAAGTTGCTTGGTGAATTCATTTGGATGTTTTCTGCTATGTCTATTTAATCTATTTTGTTATGATCTTTTCTATTTCTCTTGTCATGACTAGCCATGGCCAGTCATGGTTTCCTTGCTAGACCCAATTGATCTTAACTCATAATTCTATTAAGCGATGTACAAAATAGTATCTCATGATCAATTGCTATGCTACTACACGTGATTTCCATATCAGAATACCGTTACTCACGTGGCGGAGAATTTACCCGCGTCAGCTTGTCTTCTACGCCATGTTCCCTTAGAGGCTTACACACTTCGCAAAGGATCCATTCAGCTGGACTAGCACCCCTGCATATCCATATCGTCCGATTGCTTACGATCATACTCGCACGTCGTATACTTAACCTGCTGACGAGCACCTCTTGGAACTTCTCCAGCCACAGTGCCCTTTCCCTCCTCCTACCGCTTATCCCGGCTCACAAAAAGTATAATTCCGATTCCATCGGGCCGAAAGTCGGATCCGATGATGGCTTAGGTTGCTCACTGCGGCTGTGAATTGCTAGTGTATAATGTAATATCCCGAAGTCGGACTATGGGATAGCGGATCCGACTATACCGCCACCAGTCGCAGGTCAAGCCATGGCTGAAGAGGGTAACATGCGATAGGTAGCATGTGGCGTAGTTGGATCAGGTCTATGAATGTAACCAACAAAGATGGCTGGTTCAGCCTAGCTCGACGGTACACGTGCTAAGTCGTACCTTCTCCTAGGAATCCTACTATCTACTGCATCAGTTCTACTCGCCAAACGATACTGAGTCGAAAGTGTAGCAAGACGTGTGGTCGAACATAAGCTAGGATTGCATGTGAGCAGGATGTATATGCTTTATAAAGGAGGGGCCACCTTGTACTCAGCGGTAAGATTGCTCACTCCCATACGGATGAATTGAGACTTAACTTCACAGAAGACTTGAGGCAGAGAATGGTGAGTGACCGTAGATAAGACCAGAGCAAGAGGGGCAATTCAGGTAGCAATTTGAACTGCTCTACAAGGTCAAAATAACTTCTATTTGATGATACTACTTCTGCATCTATCTGAAATTCCAACGAGAGATTTACTAATGTAGGCTGAATACCATGATCCTTAAATTTCCAGCGTCATCTCTGGACTCAAGTAATCCACCCCTGAAAACACCCAAGGTATCATCTTACCTTCCTAAATATGTCCTCCTATCAATTTGCCAGCCCTCGTCTCATTACCCAGTCACATCTTCTCCCCCTGGATCGTAGCAACTACCCTCCGACTATGCTTCGCCGCCCGAAACTCCAGGTACCAAATCCCCTGCCACGTCCCCGTATTCAACCTCCCATTCGTAATCGGAATAGTAACACTCGCCCCCACAAGCGCACTCTTGATATGTGCAGGCATGTCATCGCTGCCCTCTGCATCATGCCTGTACATGCCTCCACGCTTGTCCTCGGGCACGATTCTGTCCAGAGCGTCGCTCATGTCTGCGCGAACATCTTCGTCCCAGTTTTCGTTGAGGCTGAGGGCGCAGCTTGTGTGTTGGATGAAGAGGTTTAGGAGACCGGTTTTGTAGTTTTTTATTTCGGGGAGTTCTTTGGTGATGGTGTCGGTGACAAGGTAGGAACCGCGGCTGCGCGAGGGGAGCGTGAATTGTTTCTGGAACCTGGAAATAGGGAAATGCTAATTAGTACATATGTGGCGCGCGAAGAGGCGTACAGGCACATACCAGGCCATCTTTGGAGGGGCAATGCAGATGTTTGGAGAGGTACAGAGCTCGCTGGTGGGACGGTCGACGCTTGGAAATGCGTAGTAGTAGGGAGCCCAGACAATTGAGTGGAAGAGTCCTGGGAAGAAGCACACTAGAAAGGCGCAGAGGATGAGGAAGGTGGTCGCTGGAGAGATTGTTGTTGATTGGCGGGGCATTGAGTAATTAGATGGGCGGTAGTTGGGCGTTGAGTTGACGTCAGGGTTCTTGCCGGTTAGCGAGGGAAGGTTTTGGCGAGCGGAGCTGGGCTTTGGTCATAACGGATGGGAGTTGGCAAATATGAAGCACTACAAGATTTAGAAGAATGCAAAAAGGGGTTTAGCGAATATTTGGCTATCAAATGGTTTAAGGTAAGCTCGAGTGTCTATTTTCCTAATTGTGAAACGGATTCTCGCGTGCTGCTACATATTTACAGTTACCCTATCCTCGCATTCCCTCTACCGCTGTCCAAGAGGCTCATCTGTGATTCTCTGCGACTCATTCACTTCGGCTGGGTGACCGGTCGGTTCAAGCGGGTAGGAAGTCTGCGGAAGAGATTCAAGGTGTTTGCGGTGATGCTCGTGCGCCTAAGCTGAGTTAATAACATGTCGAACCATGGGCTCAATGCGCTAAGCCGGAAGCCGTGAAGCGTAGTTGATAAGTTGAAGGACTTACATAGGGAACTCCACAATATGTGCACCAGCAGATCTGCGGCTTGTCTGTGTTGATAAAGATCCTGGGATGTCCGAGAGGGCCACCTCCTCCGTCGCAGGATACGATGCGCTCCGTAACCCATCGAACCGGTTGCTTGTGAATCAATTCAATCGCAGCGTATGGGCGGGGCTATATCCATCTCGTCAGCTATTTGCTCCTCGATCCTCTGATCGCAACACTCTCAATTCTCTCCTAGCACCTCTCCAAGAAAAAGGGTCCTGATGACATCGCACATACCTGATCCTCAAAAATAGTCTGCTCGAATCTCGGTCCCGTCATCGCAACTTCCCTCGGCTGCTGATTCCGACTCCAGATCCCCTTTCCATTTTGTCGGTTTGGGGCCTGCTGCATCCTCAATTCCTCGCCCTTTCCCACACTCTCCTGCAGAATTTGGTCGAAAGAGCCCGACGAGGAAGTGGCCGTCGCATTGGTCGCAGAGACATTTGGTTTAGGATCTCGCGGGTTCGGGTCGTTGCTGGGTACTTGATTGACAGAGGTGGTGGGCGAGGAATAGGATGCACGGAGGAGCGAAGGGATGGCTCGCGCGGTAGTGCGTGCACGAAGTGTGCGAGAAAGCATGGTGAGTGATTTGGTGCACACGAGGAGCTGCTGGGGTTTGAAGGAGGGTTGGGTGAGGTTGACGCAGACATAGCTCGGAAGTTAGATGCCAAGACAGTGTTAGTCAGCACATATTATCATGCGGCTCTTACCTATATCTTGAAATCTGAAAATGATGTTGTGTGCTCCATAGGAATTGCAACTCCCAAAGGAGATGCTACACCGTCGTTTGAGTTCATTGACTATGCCGCGATGCAGCCATGTTCTCATATTTGAATATGTTGAGCCACCCCGTTCTCTTTTTATAGTCACGATTGCTATAGGGAAAATTTTGAGGATGTCGTGGTGTGCACGACGCTATCATTTCACCGCATGAGTGCTAGAGTTTCAGACCTCTTGATCTATCAGGTGCTTCTTCGCGAGGGTTGGAAAGACATCACAAAAAATCGACCCTGTGCCTCAATTCGGAAACATGTTCTTAGTTTTTGCTATCGTCCTGTTTCATCGAACGCCCCCAGTATTCATGAAGCTATGTCCTCTTTAGGGCCTCCAGAAACTCCAGATCGCCAAGCGCCCATCCATTGAGACCAAAGGAGTCCATAAGTGGATACAGTGGCAGGCAGCTCGAACTTTGTTATCCGTATATGTACCGTTCGCAAGTCCAGGCGGATTTCGACATGGCCGCCTTGACTTGAAGGATGAAGATGAAGACCTCCAGATACACATACGATTAGCTATGTAAAAGGCATTATTCTCGATGGAAAACAAGAAAGCCATGCTCAGAGTCCATGAGCCACTGTCCGGGGTGACACTCGTTGTCAATCTGGTAGAAAGTACGGAGATGCCATTCGCCCGTTCTCTCTCGGCACCAAAAAGGGTCGTCCGGCAATGCATCAGCGGGTTTGATCCTCCGCGGATTGTACGCTCCTCGCTGTGTTGCTATCCGTCGATTCTCCATCTGGATATTCTCCCTCGTGGACCCGCGCTGAACTGGAACACGAGCAGGCATTGTCGCCGCCGTCACTACTGGAACCGTGGCATTGTTCGTGACAGTATAGGTTGTCGTAGTTGGCATGACAGCTGTGGCACCAGTTGGGTATGCATACGAGTAGCCGGTAGTCGGCATGCCGGTATTGTAATAGTAAGACCTCTGATACGGGTGATAGTAGTTAGCATACATACCAGATCCGAATCCGTGGCTGGCGTAGGGAGAGAGGTAGTTATAGCTATAAGATGGAGAGCTGTAGTAGCCACTGTAGTTGTAGCCACTATAAATATTCGTGTAGGTGCTAGTTGAGATGTTGGGGCCGTGGTAGAGGGGAGCGATATGAGTATTTGGAGGATATACCCCAGGATAGCAGCCTGCGTTCGCAACCCCGAAACCGCCCGGTGCAACGCCCGTAGGAGGTGCACCGTTCTGTATCTGGCCGTTGTAGACTAGCACACCACGACGGCCGGGCTGCGGCACGTGAATGTACGAATGGCGAGGCTTTGGCAAACCGATGTTGTCCATCTCTTTGAAGAGCCTGCAAAATGCCCGGGTGCTGGAGGTCGGGATCGGGCAGTACTGGTTGCAATGTAGAGGTGTAGGTCGGGGTGTAAAGGGAAAGCGGAATGGCAAGTGACGGAGAGAAAAGGTGAGAGGAAATGCAATCAGGCAGATACCAAAGTCGCAGTAACACAAGAGTTAGAGGCTCAAGTGACCGATGGAGTTAAATGGAGGGCCAATAGTGACGAAGAGGGAGCTATGACGGAAGAAAAAGCGGTGGACAAAGCGCAACATAGGAAAGAACAGGATCATACTCACCAGGGAAGCATTCGTTGGTAGAGAAGCTCTCTTACCATCAAGGTATCTCCCACCATAAACATTGCAACCTCCAGTATGAACGCCGTGAAGCGGGTAACGACCAGCGCACCGGAAGTTGCCTGTGAAAGGTCCGCGAGGGCGGCGGGTATAGTACTGAGCCGGGTAGTAGGTTCGGTGCGGGCCATATCGCGGGAAGACAATCGGACGGGGTGCTAAAGGTCTCTGGTCACGGTACCTATCGCCAGAGGCAGCGTAGGTACGCTCTCTATATTCTGTTGCGCCACCGAGACACATGCTAGAAGTTGGTGATTTGGGCGGGTTTCCCGTATGGAATACTGGTCGGGGCTTGGGCAAAGATGAATAGATTCCAAAAGGTCAGCCGACGGTTGCCGAATAATCCTTTTCTCCAATGACGTATTGAGGTATAGAAGCCTATTCACTGCTACAATTAAATGCAAAGTTTAAAGCAGCACCGGCTTGGCCTGATCTGAGTGTTGGGACTCGATTAAAGTCACTGCTTGGTTTCCTTGTATTGGCATCCTAACTCTTGGCGAATTCTGCTCTAGTTGTTCAAATCTATTTCCTACTGATCTTATGCAAATCTTGGACGCGTCTCCGGCTGGCTCGCAATTGGTGAGATTGGGCCTAGTATAGGTCTTTAAGAAGCCCTACGTTCCTGAATTCGATCATCCTAAGCCTTGGGCCCTTTCCTCGGAACAGCCCCCGCCTCGATCGCCCCAGTTCCTGCTCCTGCAGCTCCATTGGGCTTTGTTTTGCCTCCGCCAAATATCCTCTTGAACTTGCCTATCATGGGGACCACTGCCTTCCTAGCAAACCATGGTGTTGCCCATACACTTGCAATGATTCTCACTGGGAGCAGAATCTTTGTGATTGTATACGCTGTCGCAAACTCCACGACCAGCCTCACGCCCCCTTCACTAATGTTCCATGCTTTGTCCCTCCGCCGTATTTCTACCTCGTGCTCAGCTTCGCTAGCATCCTCACTCCGGATCCAACCCTTTTGGCGGAAGTATTTGCCGAACCGTTCCACACCTTGTAATGCCCAAGCTCCTTCCGTAAACCATGGTGGAAGCCAATGGGTGTAGTGGAACGTTGCAGCAAGACCCAGCAGAGGTACAACAGCGGTGATTTCGTGCAGGATAAGGAATGAAGTGATATGCGAGAGAGGTGCGGAGGCCAGTGCGTTCGTGTACTTGTGAAGGAACTTGGGGAGACGGCGATTGAAACGCTCGATCCGCGACTGAGAAGTTGGAGGTTGAGGTGGAGGTGTTTCCGTAGCGAAGCGTCGTCGTGGAGAGTTCCGGAGGTATCGGAGGGCACCAGGGCCCCATAAGAGTGTTCTCTTCAACATTGTGTGGTCAGGAGGACTGCATGGTTTTTGACCTGGTCAGAAGTCTCGGCCCATAGTGCAATTGCTTGCGCGATGCGAGTTCGCTATGGACGTCTTCTCGGATCGGAGCATCGATCTGCCGGGCTGCTCCTCAGAAAGGTAAGAGGTCATGTAATTGAATGTGAGATAAGGTCCAAGATGCGAAGAGTGAGGGCACACATGTCAATTAGCCTGAGCACTAATGATGGTAATACCAAAGGCTAGAGACTAGTCGGCCTCTGTGTTATCTAGAATGACATCCTTTGATCGTGAGTAGCTGAAGGGTGAAAGAGCGACGAGGCTCGAATATGAAAGGCCCGAGCTCAGCCCTACCGGCTTATTAGCCATAAACGCGGTTTGCTTTCAAGTCCGTGCGCAAATATTCAAAGCTTCTCGTTCGCGTTGGCTACACTCTCCACACTCAAATCGGGCAGTGGAGGTCGTAGCAGCGCAACGTCTGCTCACTGCCCACTTACTAACCCGACTAATTCTACAGCTCCCAGCGATCCCTAGTGGTCATCATGGCGTCAAGCACGCCTAAAACAATGTCGAGCCGGCTCATGACGATGAAGGTAGACTTTCAATTTGCCCTATTGAGCTTGCTTTGGCCACTGACACACCTTCCAGTTCATGCAGCGTTCTGCTGCCAAGTCAGTAGGCTCTGAACCATCGACGCCGGACGGCCGACCCGCGAAAAAGGCGCGCTTATCAAATGGCGCTTCCGCTCCTGGTCCTCCAGGTACGCCCTCAGATCACGAGGTCATGCAGGACGTGCTCACGACAGAGCATAGGAAGCGAGAGGAAGCGCTTGCGCGTGCTGCTGGGCACTCTGGAGAGACCAAATGGGAGCTGAGCTTCAAAGATCCACACAAGGGCCGGAGAGCGCCAATGATGCAGGTCCGGCAGGCAGGCTTCGCTGCTATTGATGCCCAAGAAGATTCAGACGAGGAAGAGGAGCAAAGACCGGTGAGGATGCAGTTTGGCGGCGGCGTGAAGAAGAAGCAGGTGGTGCGTCTACAAGGCAGGTCTTTTGCAATAGCGCTAATCAATGGTAGAACCCTGCGACTCCTATAGAAGCCGGAGCTTCGGAGTCAGAGAGCGGTTCGGGCTCTTCATCCGATGATTTCGATTCGGACGATCCTACAGCTGAGCTTATCCGTGAGACGAAGCGTGAAGTCGCAGCAAAAGAGCGCGACGTTCGTAAAGCTCGCACACGAGCCGTACAAGAGACGCCGAAGCGACCTGCAGCACCTATAGATGAGGACATGGATCTCGGTGGCCTCGTATCTCTCTCTGGGGGCGGACGTAACAGTGGCGGCAATCTTAGCAACGTGGAATGCTTCAGGTGCAAGCAGAAAGGTCACAGGAAGGACCAGTGCCCAATGTCATTTGCTCCACGCGGATCTGCGGGAAGAGGAAGAAGTCGTGGACGTAGGTGAGGGCAGTTCGACTTTTCTAGTGTACAAACATAATGGAAGATACCCAGTTGAGGCAGCCGGCCGTAGTGCCGTGAGAAGCCTTACTTGATGCCTCATTATCCCACCTTCTCTCCGTTGTCTATTAGCATATATTCATCGCCAACCATCATGCGCATCTGGCTGTCGTCCATAAAGTTCTCATGGTCACTGTTCAAAGCTGCGCCCTCCTTGTCATAGAGGAATTTGGCCAGCGCTAGGTAGTCGGGAAAGACAAAGGTACAAACGGCGTCATAGTCAACCAGCTTAGCCTTGTTGTGCATGATGTCTTGGATCAGCTTTCTGTCGCGGTCAAGGTGATACGTCTGCGTAGAGCCGTCAGCCGCCATCCACTCTACACCAGACACGAAGGAGCAGTCTTCATAGCTGAGGACGAATCAACGCCCGACATGGATGCGGAGGGCTGCATTACAAGGCTGTAGCTGATGATCCCATGACGCTGCAATATCGGCACAGCCTTCTGGGCGTGGTGATTGTTGTAGTAGTCAACGAAAGCCTCGTCGGGCATGCCTTGCTTCTTCTTGACCAAGATGGTAGCCTTGACGACCTTGCGGAAGCCCGCCGTGTTAGGATATCCAGCCTCGAAGGCCTTGGGCACCATGATGGGCAGTTTGATATGGAGAGACAAACGGATCGGGGAGATCTGCAAGGTTCCGCATGCGCTGCGAGGGATGCTTATGAAGGTCGGGCGGGAGTGGGGCCAGACTATGCAGCTCTTCCCCGTGGTTATGCTTGTGCTTGGTCGATCGGAACCGAGGCGGAATGCAGCAGAGCCTCACCACGTCGCTCTCGCAGAACTTCCCCAGATCGTCCTTGTCGTCGCAGCCTCAACCCGCTTGCGTCTGTTCGCTGTACCACCCCCGCACGCACACACACACACACACGCACACGCACACACCGGCCTTGTCTTCGGAAGCTTGAGCTCGTGACAGCAGCCTCCCAGTTGGGTGCTTGGGCTCTGATTTCAATTACCCACCCCGCGCCCGCCTGCATCGTGGATGCAGACGCTTCACCGGTCACAGCTCCAGGGGAACCCATTGCAGCTTGCTTCTCTCAGGGCATTCATCCGCTGCCCGGCACGAGCTTGGTCACCGGCTGTACAGCTAATTGCGCGGCTCACGACAGCTCCGCATTTATCAGCTCCCGCCACCCCCAGGCGGCGACTGCGCCGCGTATACGGGCCCTCAGCTTTCTTACCTGCGTCTGCCTGGGCTATTTGTAGCCGAAGGACACCCGCTTTCCAGCCTTGTCGCCAGACGCACACCGCAACCAACATGGAGGAAACACTCGGGCGGAGCGTCGCGAGAGAGCGAATCGAGGACTTGGAACGCCCAGCGCTCGATGATCGGTCATACAGGATCGTCACGCTTCCGAATCAGCTCGAAGTCCTCCTTATACATGATGCCAAAACGGACAAGGCGAGCGCGGCCTTGGACGTCAATGTGGGGAGTTTCAGCGATGCAGTGGACATGCCGGGTATAGCGCATGCAGTGGAGCATCTGCTCTTCATGGGAACTGAGAAGGTGAGTACAGTGGCGAATCTTGGAGGTACATTCGCAGTGGCTATGAACCAAGCCATGCCTCATGAGGCATACATGCGTCCCGTCTCGATAGGGTCGTACAAGATAAGGTGTGGAGGCTAATTCTCTCCTACTAGTATCCTGAAGAGAACAACTACAACAAATATCTTACCTCCCATTCCGGCAATTCAAATGCATACACGGCATCTACCTCGACCAACTATTACTTCGAGCTCGCCGCGTCTCGCTCGACGCCTGCGAATAGCACGGCGCCGAGCCCAAGTGCTACACAAGAACACCTGCCGGTATCAAAGGACGAGTCACCTCTCTGGGGAGCGCTCGATCGCTTCGGTCAATTCTTTATATGCCCGCTTTTCCTTGAGGACACGGTAGATCGTGAGCTCAAGGCAGTCGATTCGGAAAACAAGAAAAACCTTCAAATCGACACCTGGAGGCTGCATCAGTTGAACAAGGCTTTGTCAAATCCGGACCACCCCTACAATCATTTCTCGACCGGCAGCTGGAAGACCCTGCACGATGAACCTATCGCACGGGGTGTGCAAATTCGGGACGAGTTTATGAAGTTTCACGCGAAGCACTATTCAGCAAACCGCATGAAACTTGTTGTCCTTGGACGCGAAAGCTTAGATACGTTAGAAGAATGGGTAGATGAGATCTTTGCTAAAGTCCCCAACAAAGACCTCCCCCGAAAACGGTGGGACAACATACCCGTATATACGGATAAGGAATTGTTGATCCAGACTTTTGCTAAGCCGGTATTTGAAACACGGTCATTGGAGCTGTCATTTTTATATCGCGACGAGGAAGAGTACTACGAGTCGCATCCGGCACGCTATCTTGGCCATCTTCTCGGTCACGAAGGTCCCGGTAGCATTCTCGCCTATATCAAAGCAAAGGGTTGGGCATTAGGATTAGGCGCTGGGGGCTCGTCATTATGCCCAGGCAGTGGTATTTTCAATATCAGCGCCAGACTTACCGAAGACGGTCTGGAGCATTGGAAGGAGATTGTGAAAATAATCTTTCAGTATATTGCTATGATTCGAGAACAACCACCGCAGCAATGGGTAGTTGAGGAGCAAATTCGAATGACCGAGGTTGACTTCCGCTTCAAGCAGAAGAGCCCTCCGAGCCGAACAACGTCCGCCTTAGCTGCCGTTATGCAAAAGTCCTATGACCGCAAGATGATCCTTAGCGGCCCTGCTGTGATTAAAAAGTTCAATGCGGACCTCATCAGCGAGGCTATGAGTTATCTACGACCTGATAATTTCAGACTGACTGTTGTTAGTCAAGAGTATCCTGGGTTCGATCAAAAGGAGAAATGGTATGGTACCGATTATAAGACCGAGAAGATACCCCAAGACTTCCTCAATGAGATCAAGGAAGCTTTTGAGAGTAAGAGCCGACCTGCGGAGCTACATTTTCCGCACAAGAATGAGTTTATCCCGAATCGGCTCGAGGTTGACAAGAAGGAAGTCGAGCAACCATTGAAAGCTCCTAAGCTTGTCCGTCATGATGAGGCTGTTAGGTCATGGTGGAAGAAGGATGATCAATTTTGGGTGCCCAAAGCCAATGTCCACATTCATTTCCGCACAGCAATGGCACATCTTACTCCTCGAACTGCAGTTATGACGAGCCTCTACCGAGATTTAGTTAACGACGCTCTCGTAGAGTACTCTTATGATGCAGATATTTCCGGCCTCGTATACGACTTCAACAACCACAGCACTGGCTTGTCGATCTCTGTACAAGGCTACAACGACAAGCTCCACGTCCTTTTGGAGAAGGTACTAGTCACAATGCGAGATCTTGAAGTGCGCGAGAATCGCTTTAAGATCATATTCGACCGTACCAGCCGTTCATTCCGTAACTGGGATTACGGTCAGCCGTTTCATCAGGTGGGAACGTATTCTCGCTGGTTCAGGACCGAGACCGCCTTCATGACCGAAGAGCTTGCGAAAGAATTGGCCAATGTGACTGCCCAGGATGTACAGCAATTCTTCCCTCAAGTGCTTGCTCAGTGCCATATCGAGGTGTTATCGCAAGGGAACCTATACAAGGAGGAGGCCTTGAAGATTACAGATCTCGTAGAAAAGACAATTCGGCCCAAGACGCTCCCTGCTACCCAGTGGCCCATTAGACGTAGCTTGATCTTGCCAGCTGGCAGCAACTTCATTTATGAGCGGCAACTCAAGGATCCGGCAAACGTCAATCATTGTATCGAGTACACCCTGTACCTCGGCAACCGTATGGATCCTCAGCTACGAGCCAAGCAACTGCTCCTTGCTCAGATGACGGATGAGCCAGCGTTTAATCAGCTACGGACCATTGAGCAACTTGGTTATGTGGTCTTCTCAGGACCCACAGCAGGTACAACCTATGCTGGCTATCGCATCCTGATCCAGAGTGAGAGGGACTGTCGCTATCTCGAAGGCCGCATCGACCACTTCCTCACCTCGTTCGAGCAGACGCTGAGCGAGATGAGTGAACAGGACTTTGACAAGCACAAGGGCGCTGTCGTCAGCAAACGACTCGAGAATCTCAAGAATCTCAATCAAGAAGGAAACAGGTTCTGGAACCACATGTTTAGCGAGGCATACGACTTCCTACAAGGTAAGCTCTCCTCGACACGTCCTATACACGTTCATTGCAACTAAGATCATACTAATCTATACTAGCTGAAATCGACGCCCATAACATTGAACCCCTCACGAAACAAGCAATGCAAGACTTCTACGCCTACCACATCTCACCTTCCTCCCCCCACCGCGCCAAGCTAAGCGTTCACCTCATCGCTCAATCAAAAGCTAAAGAGCCCTCCCTCGACGAGAAGAAAGCACAAACCCTCACCGTCCTAGGCACAATCTTCTCAACGGAGCACATTACACAAGATATCGACGCGCTGAAGAAACACATCGATGGCGTGACTGCAGACACAGATATCGCCAAGGCCATCGCTGCACACCTCACGGAGGACCTTAAACTCGACCAGGATCATATCGATAAAATCGTCGACGAGGCAACGGCTGCCATCGGCATGGCCGAGTCAGGACTACAGGGCGAGGTCGCACTCGCAGATGACGCCATGACGATCACCGGCGTCGAAGGCGGACATGCCAGAGAACCTATTCTCATCACTGATGTGCATGCGTGGAAGTCTGGCCTGCAAATGAGCACGGGCGTGCGTCCTGTCAGGAACCTCGAGGAGTTTATCGATGGTGGGGCCAAGCTGTGACGGCTGAATGCAACGTTTGCGGATACGTTTGCCCTAGTCATTATTCTTGGTGCGTGCCTGGGCAAACTGGCGGGCAGGAGAGGGTGTAGAGGTGAATATATGGCGGAGCATGTGCGGTAGCACTTACCCTTGGGATGGTCGCCAGTAGGAGGTAGGCAAGTATGTACTTTTCGTCATAGACGTAGCTATTGGTTCTCATTGCGGGCTTGTAGCATGTAGACGAGAAGAGAAAATGCCTTTGAATTTTTAGAGTCATATATTCAATGCGTGTTGTGAGCTTGCGTTGAGCGCCCGAAAAGCGAGACCGAGGAAGCATTCATCACAAATCAGTCGGCTGTAATGGAATTGGTAGAATCTATAAATGGGTGTGCATTGGGTTTGGAAAGAACATGGGATATAAACGAGTTTCTATGGCCCACCATCCTCCGAGCGGATACAGTCTACCACGGCAAAAACAAACGCCCTCTCATCAAGCAACGATGCTTAATATCAAGGGCTAGCATCCAAATTCCCCTCTTCAGTTCCATCGGTACAGGTCAATTTGCAGCAAACATTCGATCTATTCTCGCACGTCCACACCAGCGCGACTGCGTGGTAGTCTGGGCGTCGGCATCGTCACACCCACACCCCGACCCCCGCCTAATTTACCACCAGCAACAGACAGCAAAGGTGGAGTCTCGCCCCATCTCACCCCCTCTACCGCCCTTTCCTCCTATTGCATCAATTAGCACAACCGCCAAACACTCTAATAATGATCATTCATCTCCTGTGCAGGTCCAAAATGGGGATGATTACGATCACTGCACCTGATTAACGATTTCCTGTGCTTTGCCCAAACTCTCCACCATTTGCTGGCATTCCTTCCTCCTTCGGATGGTGTACTCGCTCTCCTTGAGCAGATCGTCTAGTTCTTCCGTCTTGTACATGTTCTCAAGCAGTTCGCGCTGCATTTCTTCCTTTGTCCATTGGACGAGGTTAAGCATGATGGCTTTGGGCACCATGTCGATCATGGTGCGACGAACGATGTTGAAGTACGATGTAATGAGTAGTTCTATTTGTGTTAGCGTACAGCAGATTGAGGTTAAGGGAGAGTGGCTCAAATGAGGACGTACTAATGACTTCAACTTCTTGTGCTTCCTTCTCGGAGAGCGTGCCCGACGCCTTGAGCATCGGCGGGGGTGCTTCCATAGCTGCCATCTTCTTCTTGTTCTTGCTCGCGAAAAAGGACCCAAAGAAGCCACCACCTTCGGCTCCATCTAGCGACGGCGATTGCGATCGTGGAGGCACGGCAGGGGGAAGCGGCTTGCCAGTCTTTGGATCAACCTGTGTCGGCTTGTTGTGTCGTTCGTTGACGATGGCCATGGCGCGGGATCCGTTGATAAAGTCGGGGTGACCGGTGTTGATGTAAACTGCCTCCATGGCAACAAGATCCTTGACGAGCTTATTTGATGGATCCATGGCCTTTTTGAAGAATGCAACAACAACCTGATGCAGTTTCTCTTTCAATTGAGGGTAGCGCCTAAAGGCCGGCTTGTTCAGCAACTGGCCGAGTATGCGGATCAACTCGTCATATACCAAGCTCACACACTTCAAGCTAGGATCTTCTAATCGCTTGATCTGTTGTTTCACAATGAGTTCAAAAGCAGTTGTCCCGACAAAGAGCGCAGGCGATGAACCAGAAGAGTTGTAGAGCACTGTGCGAATGTCGACATCTTTGACCTGGTCAAATGGATCCACGGCCTTGACACCGTTGGCGTAAAGCTCGTGATACACAAAGGAAATACGGGCACCGCCCGAAAGCTCCGTTGCTGACAGTTCCTGATTGTTACCGTCGAGCACACCCCGGTATTCGTTGCTGAATTCGGTAATCATGTTGAGAATGATGTTCGAGCTGTTTCCGAGAAGGGAGTCGCCGAGCTGTAGAAGCTCTGCCTGGTACTTCTGGAGGGAAGAGGATATGCGGGCTTTGATGTCGGGGAGCGTTTGTTTAATGTGCATCATGAGGATCTGGCATGGTCAGCTTCGTCACAAATATTCGATAAGAACAAAAAATAGAGACCCACCAGGTTCAACTTGCGAGCCAAATATGGCGTACCGCAATACGCAGCCTTGTTCCGGTATGCCTTGTGGTTCTCGAAGAATGATCGCTCGTGCTCCAACGCATACGAAATGGCCTTCTTGTTTTCAATGTCCCTCTGTCCTCGGTTTACAACGGGGACGTAGCCTAGTCGCAACGGGATGATGCGCCCAGCGAGAATGTCCACAACGTCTGTGCCGTCGTCCATTAAATCGACTTTGGTCAACACTCCGATTGTCCGCTGTCCCTCAGGGTCCACCTCTCGCGCCAGCTTCAGACCATCCGAATTGGCCAAATCCGTGTTGGCAGCTGTCACGGCGAGTATTATAGCATTGGGCTTGCTGATCTGCTTGAGCACCATCTCACGAATCTGGCGCTCGATATCGCGGGGTTGATCGCCCACAGGTACCTTGGTCAGACCGGGCAGATCGACGAGGGTAAGGGTGAGGACGTTGGGCGAGTAGATGCGCAAGTTGATAGGGGCGGGGGAGATGCCCGCATTGCGACCCGTCTTGGACTCTGTTTCTCGCACAATCTCATCCCTTATCTTGTTGAAGTCGTGGAATTTTTGGCCAGGGATGTGGAGGAACTCGCCCCACTCGTCCACGTTGGACTCTGCGTCGGTCGTCTTGACCTCTTCCTTGACGCCATTTGCTTGGGGCTTCGACGATGCGCGGTTGATGAGCTGGAGGACGAGCGGTCTCCGCGTTACGATACCTGTTCCTCGGGGCAAGCTGAGATTCCCCCTGTCAGCGCTGCCACCCAACGTCACGAAACACGACGGGGCAGCTGCAAGAACTCACAAATCACGGCCCACAATGTTTTCCAGCACCGAACTCTTTCCACTTGACTGCGACCCTACGACGACAATCTGTGGCAGATCTATGGGGTTTTGCACCTAGGCTCAGGCGTCAGTATGTGTGTACGGCGATGGGGCTGGCGGGGCGGCGACGCACTCCCACTGTAGTGAAGACATCCTGGAGCTTGTTGACGAGGGTGATGAGGGTGGGGTCGTTCACGTTGATGCTGCGACAGTGCTGGTTAGCATTCTCCGTGCTTCTCCTTGAGGGGTTGCTGGTATCGAGATAGGGACCTACGCAGACGGGTTGGTCGCCATGGCTGGCGGAGAAATGCGCGAGTGTACGGTACGGGGAGCGAGAGTAGCTCAGCAGCTGGTATGTAGCAGTGCAGGCGGAAGTGAAGAATTCGAGAGGAGGGCTGTGGCAGAGGTGTGTGCTGGCGACCTTGGGCCCTTGTGCGAAGTTCTGTGTCGTAGTTGCGTAGCTGCCATGGGCCGCTTGCGCAGACAAGGATGTGACGGCGCACCAAACTGCGCCACACCTCCGTGGCGGCTCGCAGCCACACTTGGTTTCATCTTCTCCCGGCATGGCCAAGGGCCGGCCTTTTCCTGTCCATCCACCATAGCTGCACCAGCACACAGTTCCCAACGCAGCCGAGCAACCTCACTCTCCATTACTCTCAGCGCGCAACCGCAGGAGCATCGGAACGAGGAGCGGCTGGTACTTCCTCATCCCGCTGACCCTCGTCATCCGACGCGTTCATGTGGATGCGTCGTAAGCCAGAAACAGGCATCAACATTTGTCCATGTACACTGAGCAATCTACGAACATGCCGAGACAAAACACACGACCCTTGGCACCCTATGCAGTACATTCCCCCCTCACTCGTCCACTACCGACGCAAACTTGTCCGTCATTCCCTGGTGCAGCTCCTCGTACTAGACTGCAGTTAGCATTCTGGCTCTCGCATGGCGTGTCGCTCTCGCGCAGCTTACCTTCTTGGTGACCTTGTCCTCGCCATCGCTAGGCAGCTCGAATTTCATACTACGCAGCTGGCTCAGGATCTCTGATGTCGAATCACGGACCTTGGCCCACGCATGGCCCTGCGCGACCGCCTTCTGCGCCTCGTCGTGATACCCCATCATGTTCTTCATCATCCATTCCGTCTTCCACAACGGACAGAACTGATCATAGTCCGAGTATCCATTCTGCTGCAAGAAGTCCTCCTTGATCAGTGTCGCAACATCCAGTGTGATCTTGTCGGGGTCGCCCAAAGCAGATTTACCGACAAGCTGCACAACCTGGTCCAGATCTTCTGATGTCGTCAGAAGCTCTCGGATGCGGTCTCTCAGGCGGGGGAATTCGGGGTTGTTCTGCGAGTAAAACCTGTCGAGCGGCCCTGTGTACTTGCTGTAGCTGACGGCAGTGTTGACCGACGGGAAGTGCTTTCGCTGCGCTAGTTTCTTGTCGAGACCCCAGAACACCTGCACAATGTTGAGTGTGCTGCTGGTGACGGGATCTGAGAAATCACCGCCAGGCGGGCTGACGGCACCCACGATACTGACACTGCCATGCCTCTCGGGGCTTCCGAGGGCCGTGACACGGCCGGCACGCTCGTAGAAGGACGCTAGCTTGGCACCGAGATAGGCGGGGAAACCCTGATCAGCAGGCATCTCTCCGAGACGACCCGAAATCTCACGAAGAGCCTCAGCCCAGCGCGAAGACGAGTCAGCCATCATGGCCACGTTCTTGCCCTGGTCGCGAAAGTACTCAGCAACAGTAATTCCCGTGTAGATAGACGCCTCTCGAGCAGCGACGGGCATGTTGGACGTGTTGGCGATCAGGGTTGTTCGCTTCATGATGGGCTCCTTCTTACCGTTGACTTCGATGGAGAGCTGCATACATTAGCCTTCGGCCTTCACACGAGGGGATGAATAGCATACTTCGGGGAAATCCATCAATACTTCAGCCATCTCATTTCCTCGCTCACCACAGCCAACGTAGACGATAATGTCACTGTTGGAAAACTTGGACAAAGACTGACTAATGACCGTTTTGCCACATCCAAAAGCACCAGGAATGCACACAGTGCCACCCTGGACACTAGGGAAAAGGGCGTCAAGCACTCTTTGACCGACAATGAGGGGCTGGTCTGATGATAGTTTCTCGGAACTGGGTCGGGGCGCACGGACAGGCCACTGATGCATCATGCTGTACTCGGTCTTGACGCCGTTGAATTCAAGCTCCAAGATCTTCTCGTCAACCGTGTAGCTACCCTTGTCTGCTAGGCGTGTGATGGTTCCTTTTGCGCGCGGGGGTAGCAGGATCTTGTGGTCGCTGAGGAGACTGTTCTCGACAACGCTGCCAAAGACATCGCCTCCAGTGATGTGATCTCCGACCTTGTACTTGCCGGGTGTGAAGTCCCATTTCTTCTTGCGGTCGAGGGCCGGAATGTCGATGCCGCGAGGAATATAGATACTGTTCGCTGCGTCCGAAATACTCTTGAGCGGGCGCTGAATACCATCGTAGATGGTTTCCATGAGGCCAGGGCCAAGCTCCACAGAGAGCGGCTTTCCAGTCCTGAACACAGGATCGCCAACTGTTACACCAGCTACATACTGTCAGTCTAGAATTCATGACTCCAAATAGCATGACATACCCGTCTCCTCGTAGACTTGAATGGTAGCCCTATCGGCATCAATTCGAATGACTTCTCCGACGAGGTTCTCATGACCAACGCGAACCTGCATCCATCAGCACCTGGGGCAGTCATGGTTCACTGCATACCTACCAGCTCATACATAGCACATCCAATCATATCAGCGGCCACAATGACGGGCCTGTTCTAGTTAGTACAAGCATCACTATCGCATAACCACGACATACCCAGAGATGGAAAAGACGGTGCCTGCAGAGTATAGTCAGCATCAAAACGATAGACTTCATCATGGAACATCATCCTGGAATCTCACATACCCTGATGGCCCTCTTCATCGGCATCTTGCTTCTTCTGTTTCTATAGCCCTGTCGTCAGCTCCCTTCCACAAACCCCTCCATCCCTTCCACACTCACAGGACCCATCGTATCTTCGTCTGACTTTCTCTCCTGAACGCTACGATTCACTTCCTCCGTCGGATACAGCGGCGGGCTAACAACAATCTCAGGCTCCTGCGGCGACAGCACCGGGCTCTGGGGGAGCGGTATCTGGAGCGGGCGAGAGTCGGTCTCGAGCGGTGTAACGGGTGCCTGCGATATTTGTTCGATGTTGGGTCGACGAACGAGGTCTAGGAGGGAGGGTCTGGTTTTGAGGCGTGGCCGTAGACCAAGCATACAATAGGCGAGGGTGGAGGACTAGAGAAGTCAAAGGCGGGCGGGCGAACGTCTAGCGAAGCTTTGAAGCTATGCAGCGGCGTCATTTGCACAGCTCCACCATGGTCTGTGCGCAAGCTCTGGAATAGGAAGCATCAGCGATATGCACACCAACACAAAGGTACTTGCTCGATATTGTTATGTAACGTCTATAGAAAATTACATGGCTACAAATAATTTTTCCATTTGCTAGAATACCCTTAGACAGTCACCCACGCTCTTCCACTACCACTTTCTCTAGGAACCATTACCTCTCTTTCCTTCCCGTTTGCAAATGCGCTCGAATCCCTCATATCTGCACTACCTACCCTTGCCTCCAGTCCGTCTTCCTTGGACAGGTAAGCATTCGATCATAAAGTGTAGAAGTCGTCATGAGCCTTCAGAAATCCCTCGAGTCATCCGTCACGGTAACTGGCGTTCTATCCTCTATCAATGCCGGCATCAAGCGGACGAAGAGTGGCTTCATCACGAGAAGCGATGCAAAAATAATGGCTAAGTTAGCCTCTATTTTAGACCAAATAATGGCGTAGGTGCCTGACTCTAAGCACAGGTTAATCGGAGGAAGATTTGTACGGATGACATATGTTAATATATCATGCAAAGGATAGGTGACGGGACAGGCGACGTACTAGTCATCCTGCCCTTCTCGGCAGCATCATTGACGAGTATAAGGCGCAGAATGCTTACAATGCAGATATTACGAGTTCCCTTTAGCAAACGAGGCCACATTCATTACTCCGCAAGAGGACTTACAAGGCGCCTAATCCAAAGGGCACCAACATCGCAACCTTCTGCCTACCTGGCAGCCGTAATTTGCCGATCGCAGACACGGGCATCAGCCAGATTGCAAAGTCGAGGACTATGCCTATGATAGCCGTAGACTAGAAGTGGAGCTCAGCATCGATGCAGCGGCCAGGAATGTCTGCTTCCTAGTATTTCTCGACAGGTATGCACAAGAACACGACGCCCAACACTTCCCAAGTAGTAGCGCCTAGACAGAGCAAGAAGAGCAAATAGCTGGTGTACATGGTCACTCTAGAATGATGCATGAAGATCATTCTATACTATAGGAGAATAGAAATTTTGATCAAGTTAATGCCGAGATGCTAGAAGATGCTTTGCGCAAAGAGGAGCTAAAAGTCTAGTTAGTACAACCGAGTGTTCTTTTAGTGAGAAACTTGCCTTGATCATACTTCCGAGCAACGACATGCATTGCTCAACGTTGTTCTTATTAGCATCGATGACGGATTCTACATGCATCGTGTCAATGTGTATCTTCTAAAGGGCGAGGAAGTAATGCATGCCTTCACCTACGATGGCTGTTAAGGCTATCGAAAGATTCTGCTTGATTAGCAATTCCCTCTATATGATTGATGGGAAACACCCACCAAAGCCATCATCATTAGACCGTCCTCGAGTCCAAGGCTTCTTGACAGATAAGCTCTGGAGTAACACCGCATAATCACAGCGATGAAAGCCAGCGCCCTTAAGATTATCGCCGGAATGAGGGCTCGATATCTGATATCTGCGGCCGCTTCCAAGGAGACTATCATCCAGCTTGGTGAGTGGGTATGCATAGTAGTCTCTGCTTCCGCTCAATGAGTGTGGCAGACTCCAAGGACGAAGATGCACAAGATCGCAAGAAGAAGGCAACGAGAACGTAGCCATTGGCAAAAAAGGCAGTCATTCTACTTTCTTCGTGTGGATGCACTTTATAGTCAACATATGACGTACAACGGATGAGCTTGTCCACTCATTGTCGAAGCCGGCAAAGCTTGTGGGATGCTCCGTGGGGCCTCGCGAAGCCTAGAACTGGTGGAGCAATTTTCGACGAAGCAGAAACATCCAAAATACATAAACCGTCAATGAGAATCATTTTCAATAAGTTTTACCAAAAGTCCCACAGCCACCATCAAATTGGAATGGCCGAAAAGTAGGAGGTCATCATTGAAAGACTTGTGCCGACTTGTAATAGTCTGGAGGCTTGCATGAGATTCCTGGGGCATTGATATTTGATTGCGAGCACGTTGAATCAGTAGCCTTGAATTTGTGAGTATTATCATAGATTTCCCTCTCATAGGACAAGCCAAGCATGTGAACCGTGGCGTACAAGCGGGGTTCGTCTCACGTAGGTAAAGGAGGGTCGCAACATGCAAACTGCAACAGTGAATCTGTGAACAGCTTAATTTTGATCGCTGTTAGCCGTTAGAAGATGCTTTGCTTTCCGAGGGTGAAGTAACACGGCAGAGGAGTATGTCCGTTCGAGCGCCAATGGTTCGGAAGACACGGATTTCCTTGTTTCCAAGCGGAAAGAATACGGACTAGGGCGATTGGACTAGTTTCGATGGCGTATCGCATAACATAGAAAGGAAGAGTCGTTGCATCCATCGCCAGCCCAATCGATAGTTGTAGCAGTCTGACAACAGTCTATCGTGTGTAAAGATCCTAATACGGTAGTAGTT
This sequence comes from Periconia sp. TS-2, assembly GCA_030378425.1. Classification (NCBI taxonomy): domain Eukaryota; kingdom Fungi; phylum Ascomycota; class Dothideomycetes; order Pleosporales; family Periconiaceae; genus Periconia; species Periconia sp. TS-2. The sequence goes on along the minus strand of JASNQO010000035.1, from coordinate 36,940 downwards.
GAGTCAGACGTGAAGTACCACGTCATTTGAGGTGAATGCTTGTCTACTGTAGGTTAGACTAGTTGCGTGAATGAGCAAACACGTAGCAAAAAAAACCTAGGTTATAGGAAGGCTGGTCCACAATGGATGAGCATTCGGAAGTAATAGAGAGAAATTTTGTAGCAAAGATTCAATTTCATCCCCAGGAACAGCCGCCAAATTTCAAGCTCGTCATTGTACGTTATTATCATTACTGCCAATGAAACCATCCGATTGCGCCTGTGAATACGTGTATGAAGCTCGTGATGAGACCTAGCTCGTTAAGAAAAAATGCCGCAGGAGCCGACCCCGACTGATTTCAAAAATACGTCTAGAACTAGCTAGACGAAGATTTCAACGCACGGTAACAATGAGGCGTATCTCAAATACTTCTCAATGTGAGACCACTTAGGCAGAACCGATCTGATCTTGGGTGACAGTGAGCGGAAGGTAGTATTCGAGGTGCAGGATGAATGCCTGCCACTTCCTAACATCCGCTTTGTGATGGCGCGGAGCATGTGATCGGTCAGCCGTTCTATTGTTGTGTGGACAGAATATCGTTTTCGTCATTGACTTCGTAGCCTAAGACTTGGACCTGCCTTGTCAAATAAAAAGCGGTGGAAAGGTGATGGGTTTAGCCTTCTAGAGGTAGTCTTACTGGATCAATTATAACCGATGCCCCGGGGCGAGACATGCGACTAGGAGCTGCAATAGGTATTAGTCGTAAGCTTTGCCCGTATGAAGCTAAAGTAGGATCGTAGCCAGGTAGATACGCCACTCCTCCTCGGCCTCTTCATCCAACTATAACGTGAATTACAAAAGAGTGGGGATTGTACCAAGCCATTTGTGAATTTCCAGTGAGCCGAGATCGACAAATGAATTGCTGAGACCCATTTGAGAGTTGTGAACGTAAATATGTCCAGGTATTTGAACAGTTGATACATGAAGTTAGCGGCTTCGTGAACTTGTACCTAAGCCGTGCACATTCAGGTAATGACAAGTCACAAGTTTGACCTATGAGAGGAAGGTAGCAGAATTTGATTTATCTTGGCTGGTCAGAATCAGCAGAGATGATGAGGCATCTGTGCTTGTGGTCTATAGATTCGGGCGTGTTTGGCTTCGAGAAGTGCTGACAGGGATGTGTTAGCGCGGTTTTCGTCGGATGTGATTTGGAATACTCACAACGACCGCCTGATCCACAACCCGGCATCTTGTTTCGGAACTCTGGTGCATACTGTAGCAGCTCTCGAGCCCGGAATTTGTCAAATGAAATGGCACTTGGCCTCGTGGTTTTCATCAAGGGCAAATTGAATCTAGTGCTTGACTCGGCGCTTTACTTCGATTGGTCAGATTCGTGGCCTCTAGCATTTCGCCATCTCTCCTTCTGATCATGAATCTGCCTGCATGCTAAACAAGCTGCAGGCGAATCTCCCTTCGCTAGACCATGATATGTTTACGATATCCAAGAACCGAATTTGTAGGATCGGGTAGTGCCGATGTCTATGCCGTCGCCCGCCCCTGCGACCTGAATAAAGTCCGTGTGCGGTTCTCTACCTCAGAATGATCCATATAGTCGCCCTTGCCCTCAGTTTATAATAGCTTGCAGCTACTGCCATGCCTTCTACACCATCAACATCGCCGTCAATTTCATCGGACCAGTCCGTCTCTTCGCAGGATATGCTCTCGACGCCTTCGCCTTCTCCCACTATGCATCCCTTCCTATCCCCAAGTCGAGCATCTATTATCACCTCGTGGACTTCATCGCTCCCAGAACGTGAACCACGACCTCACACTTCCTTCAACCAAGATGCTACATCTCGAGACGCGGCTATTGAAGCTTACCGACAATTCAAACTGGCTCTGTTCTCAAGAGCCCCAAGTCCATCGAAGGCGAAGACCGAGCGCTCTCTTTAAAGTAGCCTAACGTAGGCGATTACAAAGTCGATAATGCCATTGCGAATTAAGACGATGGACGACTGCATATCTCCCTTCTCACCGACTCTGAATTCTTTACGATATACCAAAAAGGCAGTTTTCCAATCGCATTACAAGAACTCAACAGTCGAGCGCTGCAAGAATTCTGTAGGAACCGAGGCGAAGAACGGCTGCAACAAGGTCCGACTTCGATTGACGAAAATATTACTACTCATGACGAAGAGTATCCGTAATGGAATAAATGGTAATGGAGGAAGATTTGATGTTTTAGGGCGGTTGTGGCAATCTAGTGTTGATGATTTGGAATCTTTCCAGAAAACGTGATCATAAGCGAGTTGGAGTTTCATGAAGGCGTCCATAGAGTAATCCTAATTTCTTTTCGCTGATGAGGAGAGCTTTAGTGTCGCACAATGCACGTTGGCTTTCCGGAAAAATCCAACAACCAGGTACCATCTCGCCTACTCGAATTGAGTGTGATTCTTATCTCTCCCGGGATTATACGTCCGACACTTTGATCAAGTACCGTGCATTCAGGATCTGTCCCCACATCTTACATGTCATAGGACTGTACATGATATCAACGTATAAAGACTCTCGTGATGCAACCATGAAGGGGAAAAGGATTCTGTTGATCTGTCTCAATGGCTTTCGATGTCTCTACATAGAGGCTGTTAGTGAACTAAAACGAAAATAGCATTCTGATAGCACGTGACAATCGATGCCATATCAAAGGAGCACATTCTGACTTGCTCAACGTACCGATGAGGCTGAAGTGGAGGATGCTGAAGGCCCCACCCCCGCACCTAGGAGTAAGTTGAGTGGATTGTAGCGCATCTGTTGTGATGACGCGGCATGTGGAATATGAGACAAATCTAGTTGACGACTGATTGAGAGATGAGCTCGGCATATCTAATTAAGGTTTGTGCAAGAAGGTGATGTCTCGTGGTGGTTTCGAGGCTGCATGTTGGCGATTTGTGCTGGGGGCTGCACAGGTGTGTGATTTGAGACCAAGCTGAGTATACTGTGTCTTAAGACCAGGAACACAGTACTCCCAGTAAGACGGAATCACAGTGCGTTTAGTAATCGCTGCGGAGCGGAGTGTTTCAGTCGTGGTGTTGATTAAGATCAAAATGATCACTAGATAATAGGGTAAGCTGAGCGAATCCCGAAGGGGCTAGTCCCTGCCAAGGATCGTGAATATTTCCTGACTCCAACTCCAGGGCTATCATCAGGTTTTAGAGCGGCCATGCTACTTCCACGGATATTCGCGCCCATACGGGCATCAACACAGCCCTCTTCGACATCCTCCATACCATCATCGCGCGTGCTCGACGCACTGCGGACCGCCAATGGCTCGCCGTCGCTCTTCTTCGTTAGGCACGCTACACACCAAGCCCAAGGACGAGCCAATGGCGCAAAAGACGGACCCGGAAAACGCTTAGGAGCGAAGAAGACTGGAGGTACGAATGCCTCGATTATCAATTTGATGCGGAACTGCAGCGAAAGGGCCCAAAACGAGTCGGATGTTGCTGACTTGTTGTACAGGAGAATATGTCATCCCCGGCAATATCATCTTCCGCCAACGTGGAACCACCTGGTTTCCTGGCGAGAACTGCAAATTCGGCCGCGACCACTGCATCTTTGCGATGGAGTCTGGCTACGTACGCTACTACCGAGATCCATTCAAGCACCCGAAGCGCCAATACATCGGTGTCGCCCTGCAAAAAGAAGACACGCTCCCTTATCCTCAAAACGCGGCGCGTCGAAGAAGGTTGAATATGATTCCTGTCGCTCACGAGTCCCAGCCGGATGCTCTCGAAGGACAGACTGTCCCGGCAGATTTGCACGTGGATGATGGTACTGGTAACGAAATGAGCATCCACGATGCGCCCCGGGATAAGACTAGCAACAACCTGGTCATAGGAAAGGGATATGCATACCGACAATCCAACTGGGAGATCGGACGCGTAGCGGAGAGAGAGAATGTACAAGTCAAAGAGTTTGTACCTGGGAACCGTTGGGCGGCTTGGCGGAAGTCACAGGCTAGAAAGAAGGCTAATATAGAGAGGAAGAAGCTGCGGAATGCGGGCAAGAAGACAACGAAAGCGAAGAGGAGGTAAAGAGGTATATATTCAAATGTATTTATATTTGTACAAAGAAGGGTCATCTACGAATGAGGCCCTTGACGTATGCATCCATAGCATTTTCGGATCCACATTGGCGTGGCACATGAAGTGGCGTTATCGATCGCTAAACGACAACAGATTCATATGCACTTTCACAACTTCGCCGTATCCTTCAGTACGAGTCCCTGGCTCTCAACATCATATTGCCTGCCCTTTGTCCAGCCCAACCACCGTCCCAGCGTTTCCTCGCCTCCGTCCCCAGGTGTTAAGCCTTTTTCAATCCACCCACTACCTTCCCATCCGATGCCCTGGCCTACGGCTGCAGGTCGTCCTGACTCGCCTTCCTGCACGGCATGCCCTGGTGTTGACTTCAATGTTACGGCGGGTCGCTGGTCGAAACCCTGAGCCTCGAGTTCGGCGTGTGTGAAGACGGGTGTGCAACACGCATCGGTGCCGTCGAAGATAGCTTCCCACTCAGACCGTTTCTTGGTTTTGAATACTTTGGTGAAGAAATCAGTGAGCTTAGGCCAGTCGTCTTTATTATCGCGGTCTCCGGGAAGATCGGAGGATTTCAGGGCGAGACCTTTGAGGAGCGCAGCGTAAAATTGGGGTTCGATAGCTCCGCTAAGCTGCATTAGCGATTACAATGGGCGCGGAGCAGCAAGATTTGACATACACAGCCATATATTTTCCGTCGCTTGTCTCGTACGTTCCGTAGAATGGCGCGCCTCCGTCGAGCATATTCGTCCCTCGCTCGCGGCTCCAAACAGGTGTCTTAAGACCCATTCGCGGCATGGTGGTCAGGATCGCGCTCCCATCAACCATGTTAGCCTCCACAACCTGGCCAAAGCCAGTCCTGTCTCGAGAGAGTAGGGCCAGCAGAATACCCATGAAACACATTGCACCTCCACCAGCGAAATCTCCCACCACGTTACCAGGCGGATACGGTTTCTCGCCCTTTCTTCCAAATAAGCTCAATGCGCCAGACACAGCAATGTAATTTATATCATGACCAGCCATCATGCTGTATTTGCCGTCTCTCCGGAATCCAGTCATCCGGCCGACGATCAACTTTGGATTGAGCTTCAAAAGCACTTCTTCTGGGCCAAGACCAAGCTTCTCGAGCACGCCGGGACGGAACGGATCAATTACGACGTCCACCTGCGGGATCATCTTCTTAACCAGGGCGATGCCACCGGGAGACTTCATGTTTACGCATATCGATGTCTTCCGGCGAGTGAGCTGGTCCGAGGTGTGTTGCGCAGGCACGCGGTCGAGACGGAGAACTGTCGCGCCATAATCAGCGAGCAACATGCCGGCAAAGGGGCCTATAAAGCTCGTCAGCTCTTCAATGATGATAGTGTATAGACCACAATTTGGTAGACGTACCCGGAGCTAAACCCGCGAACTCCAGCACGCGAATGCCGGTGAGAGGTGGTGGTTGCACAGCCATGATTGTATTTGTTGGACTGCTAGGTTGGATGGAAGGAAGAAAAGTAGTGAAATAGGTAGATGTAAGACATTGGAGAAATATTCAGGTCGACGTCGACATGTCCTGCGAAAAAGCGGCTAAGCACTTCCTCCTGAGCTTCAGACGAGCCGAGGCGTTTATTAGGGCGGGGAACTTTTAAGATCCGGGGAAGGAGCGACTCGACCGCGTTTGCACTATGCTGAGTCAGCCTTGAGCTTCTCCTACATACTTGTAGAAGCGCGAAAGCGCAATTGTAGATGTTGCCTACGGCATCATTCAGCTAGTGTCATTGCAGCAGTCCCTTTTGCGACACTGACTTGTCCAGCCGGTGATCACGCCCATGAAAAAGCGCCAATCAGTGTGCAAGAGCCACTCAGCGCATAGCCAGGCAGCAGGCTTCTGCGCTCAAAAACGCTGGAAAGTCATGAAGCCACAAAGGTCTAAAGGTATCATATATTATAATCAAGTCTTTTAGACGGTCCTGCATAGCCCACAATGGCTCCAACCACTCGATCGAAAACCGCCCAGGCAATAACTTCACTTGGTACAGCTCACCAACAATATCACGTGCAATTCGACAGTACTCTTGCGCAGACGGACGAATTTGATGAAGTGCCCGACCACGTGTTCAATCCAGTGCCTCCGATTTACATGATAGACCTCTCGCTTCCGCCCAGGCAACGATTCGTTAAGGTTGCAAAAGACTACAAGCCCATCCTCCTAGGGCTGACGCACCTGTTCGATGAGATATTGGAGGATGCGAATCTTCCGAAAGGACTGGTTCATCTCGTAGCACGTCATCTGCTACAAAAGCTACACAGTGAAGAGCAAACGGCAGAGCTTAAAGGTATAAGCGATGAGGTAGGGGTCCCGTTATATCTCCTAATCGCATACAATGTCCTACTTGATATGTTTATGGGGTGTACAAGTGGTGGAATCCGCGTGAAAGAGTCAGGACAGAGAGGCCAGAAGATGATGCATTTTCGCACGCTAGACTGGGATATGCCAGAACTGCGAAAAGCCATCGTGCAATTCGATTTCGTGGAGCGATCGGGTGGAGACGTGATTGCTAGAACCATCAGCTACGTCGGATTCGTGGGCGTCTTGACGGGTCTAAGAAAGGGACTCAGCGTATCTTTGAATTTTCGGCCGTACCACAACCATAACAGCTCACCTTGGTCGAACATCAAATTTTACAGCCATCTTTTGCAAGTTCTCCTCGGCTTTCGACCTTCTATCGCCGCCCACCTCCGCGATTTCATCCTCCCGCGAAAGAACGCCATATCTTCAATGCATCAGCAAGAAGAACACAAACCTGAGCCTGCCTCAATAGGCTCTCGTCCAATCCACGCCTTCGCCGATGTCGTGCGAGACTTCCCTTCTGTCCCTACTACTGCAGCCTACCTCACCTTCTGCACGTCTACGGAGACCCTCATTCTCGAGAAAGACCGAGTGACAGCCAATGTCCTCTTCTCAACCACTTTCATTACCGTCACAAATCATGACACGTATTACGAACATCTCTCGTCCAACAACGCCCACTCAGCGCACACTTCGCAGGCTAAAATGCATCGGCTTGGTTCGGTGATGCAAGACTTGGTAGAGGAGAGTATGGACAGAAAGCAGTGCTTGGTGAAAAGGTGGGAAGCAAGATGTAGCGCGATGAGGAGGCGGAGGAAGGGTGGAACGAGAGGAGACGAGGAAGGTGTGGGATGTGAGGAGTTGAAGGACCTGTTGGCGCTATTCCCGGTGACAAATGAGCAGACGCATTTTGCTTGCATTATGGACCCCACAAAGGGAGTATTTCAGTGGGTGAAATGCTTTGAAGAAGGGGAAATTGAGGGTGAGGAAGATACTTAGACTATTACTTCCCTCGGCCCGTACGGTACTACAGGACGAAAGGCGAAGACACTTATAAGGAGCATCGCCCCTGAATCACCATGAATAAAATCATCTTCTAAGCCCGCTCACGCAACTCTTCTATCGCTTCCACTACCCCATTGATTTCATATGCCCAAAATTTCCTACTCCCAACCTTCCGCTCAAACATAATATTCAACTCCACGAGCGCCCTTCTCTTAGTCTCAGGTAAGAAAAGGAAACAATACAGTGCACAAAGCCAGCTCATCCTAAGGAGAATGAAGCAGAAGGGGCCGATGATGAAGTTATAAGAATGAGGTTGCAAATGAACATGAGGGGACACCGGGCTTAGGTGGGTGCATGGCTAGATCTAGGAGTAATGGTCGATGGCGTCTATAAGGACCAACAGAAAGGCAAGCCCAGTACAGCCCCAGATATACGCGGTGCACCGGCCTAATAAGAAGCAAGGGGCCAAGAGAGACATGTGCCTACGAAACCGATGGCAGTAAGGCCGATGTTCATGGAAAATGCGTTCGACGTGTTGGGAACGGCGAGCTCGAAAAAATATACTGCACAATCGATGAAAAGGATGTTTCCGGTGAAGGCTTGCATGTCGTAGTCCATGACGTAGATGACAAGGCGGCGTAGATTAGGGCCTTGGAAGCAGTCTAACAGGGTGAGTTTTTCCTCCAGGCGGAGTGTCTCTTTGATGCTGGCGAGCTTCAGCGAAGGATCGACTGTCGGAGTAGCAAGTCGACGAATTGGCTTTTCAGCCGCTTCGTACTTCCCTTTTCGCATAGCTAGTATGCAGCATCTGGGCAAAAGAGTATGATCGAGAGCATCATCGCAGGGAGTGCCCACTGTGTTGCGATAGGCACTTTGTAGGAATATTTATTATCGATATCGTTCGTGCCTTTCAAAATGCTAGAGCCGATGAATTGACCAATGACGAAACCAAAGTTGGTCATGGACGCACCGAAGCCAAGGAGTGCGAGAGGGCACACCTCTCCTATAGACTAAGGCGCAGATGGCATAAAGAGAAATGATGCACCCGCTGATCAATTGGTCAGGGAAGAGTTGTCCGGGTGTGTGAGCAAAGAATTGAAGGAAGATGATGGCAATGGATATGCTGAGCAGCAAGCCATCATATGTCGCGGGCCAAACCCCTCGTAGGCAAAACCGGACGCAAGAGCACCGACGATGGCGCCCAATTTGTAGGCATAGTTGAAAGCTCCAACCCAGTGTGTCGCACCAATATAAGAGCCATCGTATAAAAAACCATAATCACGCTTGAAGGAATCGAGTCCGATTAGATTTCCCACAGTCCCACCATTGCACCTGGATCAACAACGTTTCATCACTCAGAAGGCCGCAAATTTGATCATACCCTTTAGCACCGTGGCCAAGTTGATGAAGAGGCCCCCCAAAAATAGCCAGCCCGTGAAGCTTTGCAGCCTGTCAGAACCCCAGCGCATGCTCAATCTCGGTGAACTGTAGCAACTTCTCGACCTTCTCGGTTGAAGCAAAACAACATTCACAGAAAGCGTGAGTTCTTTCTTCAAATTCTCCACATAGAGGTCATTGACATATGCTTCAGCCATTGAGATCGGACACTCCGGTATGGAATGAGCGTTGTGCATTCGCCTACCGGCTATCTCGTATGAAGCGCGTTGCTGATGTTGGTATGGTTAGCTCAGCTGGCTGAATAAAGTAAATAGAAAGCTCGAAGCTACTGCGATAAGCCTTCTTTCCCTCTGCTTCAGCCCGCACTGCAATCCTACTTCGGCCTGATTCATTCGATCGGCCTTGTCTTCGTCATAATTGCATCGGTTCCGAAACCTAAGGTGACTCTCATCCATTTCACTACAGAAGAGCTCTATAGCAAACAGATCGGATCACACAACCCCCAAGCAGCCGTCGAGGCCCTCCAAAAGGATGGTAATGTTTTCCTAAATAATGCTGTCTCGAATAATTATCTCGACCGATTGAACGCTCGCGTGGTACGCGAGGTAAAACTACTGTATACGAACTCAATCACACATCGAAACTTCGGTGAAGCAACTAGGAAAATCCAACAATAGCCGGTGTCTTAGCCTGACTAAATCTTCGAAAATGTTATCGCAAATCCCTAGGCGACCGAAGTCATCGAATGCAAGTTCGGCCCCAATCCGATGGTAAGATTCTACAGTGCAAACACAGCACTTAAAGGGACCAGTCGACAACCTCTGCATATCGACATCAACTTCGATTTTCCTAGGATCCCATTTGGCTACTGCGTGAACATCAATTTGGTCGATACAACCGCCGACAATGGTGCGAACGAGATGTAGCTGGGTAACCACATCAATACTGATGTCAACGCCCTGGATCCATCGGTAAAGCACAAGCAAATTCGCTCTGAGCTTTTGGAGGAAGGGAGAAAGACCAGACATCTCATTCAGCCCTCACTTCCAGTAGGCTCTTTCATTATCCGAGACTTTCGGTTGTGGCATGCTGGAATCCTTAATAAGACAGATGAAACGCGAGCGAGCATCCAATTCCTAAATTGGTACAGAAGCGATCAGAAGATCCGGTTATCGGAGAGTGTCAAGAACAAGGTCCAGTGGGGTAATTCGTTCCCTGTGTTGACTGGATGGACGACGGGTGTGATTACTTGAAAGGTGCGCATGGCATAGATTTCTCTCTCAAGACATGACGAGGGTGAAGATACTCATTTTCTTATTGGTGATGTATTCAGGCAAGGTGCACCTCACGACCTCGCTGTTGCAAGATAACTTGAATGCAATCTACTTTTGCCATCTCGTCGAGTCCATTTGTAAGTTGCTCCATGTCTTTTACGGACCATACGTCTTCAATATCTCTCATGACTCGCATCAGGCTGGGAAACTTTCTAGACTTGTACAAATTCTCGAAACGTCTACGGATCAATTGCCGCTGAGAGTTCTCAACAGCCTCGCATCCAGCAGTGAAGAGCGGCCAAACATGACCGGAGCTCAGAGGTGACTCTACGGGTATCTGTTCAATGCAGGAAATGCATTGTTGGACGTGGCCAAGCGTGTTCGGGTTTGGAGCTCCAATACCTAGCCAGACTCGATAGAGATAGATGAATGCAGCATGATGATAGGCTTGTGCCGTAAGACCAATTTCCACGTTCTCGGTCGTTCCCGTTTCTTTTGAATAATCCATTGAGAGAAGGTTTTGCTGGATATCGGTTCCGATCGCAAAGGTGTCTTTGGATAGACTTGAATTATTGGAGTGCATTCGGTCGGATTTGATCTTATCTTGCAATTCGCTAATGCGTGCAACCACCTTCAGCACCTGAGCTATGCTTTCCATCTTCTCTGTAGCCTCTATAGAAACAAAACCAGACGCATGGTCGATGAGAGGTCGCGTGCCTCGCGAGACTGAAGCGAGGATGTCATGGTAAGCAAATAGGCTGAGCAGAAAACGCACGCTAGAGGATGTTCCCCACTCGGCCAAGTCGCCTTTCCGCATAATCAAAGCTCTAGCACCGATCAGGTGGTTGGCGATGTGGGACTCCTCTTCTTCTCCAAACAAGCGTGTCGATACCTGCATCATCAAGACCGTGGCTAGAACTGGCTCCAGATCACGTTGACTTGGATTGTGTATGGCATTTTGTAGTTGGTAGATTGCATCCCGCTGATACCTGTATGATTGAAATCGTAGATCGTTATCATTCGATACTATAGATAGATGGTTCGCTGCCATAGAGAGGATGGTCGATCGTAGAGGGCCAAATTCGTTTGTCATAGATGTCAAGTGAAGTTGGAAAGAACTGGCGCGTTGATTGTTTGGTGCCACAGAGATTAAACGGGATAACCGATCACCCCAATATTGGAGAAGACACTGGTCGCGCGGTGTGAGGTTAAGACTTATTCTGGGTATCGAAGCTGGCAGCGAGGCCAGACTGTAAAGGCCTATATGTATCGAGCGATTCAATACTGCCGGGGCCGACGCAGCGCTATGTACAGAAAGCAGATTAGAATTAATGTTTGGTTTCGCGACCGAGATTCGATCGACAGATGTCCCTCGTCTGCTTCCTTTCTTGTACTCGATATACTCCCGGGAGGATGTCGCGACAGTACTCCGCCATTTCAATTTCATTCCGTAACCCTTACATTCTTTCTTCAATCTAACACAACGCCCACAATGTGGTTTCTGTTCATCACACTTATAGCCGTCTTCTCTGCAGGTCCAGCAGCCGGTCCTGGTTCTTGTACGGCCTGTCATCGTCCAGCATGTTAAATCTAGGATATCACTTGTTCATCTTCCAGATCGTCATCTAATACAATAGCCGAAGCAACACATGGATGATTTATGTGTATGACGCTTAGAAATTGATGCGTAGCGATTGATTGTCCGGGGTGTATATGATAGATGGGTAGAAGGATGGGTGTTCCGTGTTCCTAATTGGAAGTGGCAAGTGCGAACTTCGCTGACTCAGCTCAACTAAGTCTGCTGAAGTACGTGATAAGGCTATTTATGAAACCCCGATTTTGAACAAAGCTGCGATCACGAAATTTCGTTGTTTGACATGCCGTGACGGAGAGATGCGTTAGTGAAGTCATCGCAAGGGCTCATCATCGTTGCAATAGAATCTAGATCATCCCATTATTCACGCCCCAGAAACGACTTGTCTATTACTGTGTACAGAGGTATCCTCTACTTTTCTTATTCTCCACAAGGTCAAGGAGCCAGACATCTTCGAAAAAGTTGGTGTGTTCTGGCTCTCACTCGAATGGTTAGTTCAAAAGGGTGAGCCGTTGCAGCTTAAGGAGGAGCTCAAGTGCTGGTTAGAACATGGGCAAGTGTAGGATTTAATACTAGTGTAGTAAGTATTCTCGAACTTATATTATCCATGTAGTGGTAAGAGTTGATGGTTATTAGAAGTATTGGATTATCATGAGTATCCACTTTCATTTCTCACGCAGGAAACATCTCTTCGGTCATACATGAGTGTTACGCGGCCCACGAGTGGGCTGCCAAGGCGCTCCGAGAACATCCAAGAGCATATTTTACCGCAACATGTCGACAAATTGAGACTTGTAAGGCTGTAGCTGTATGAAGCCAAGCTGTGGTAAAACCTGAGCTGATAAGGGAGCTGTTGCTAGCTAAGCGGAGCGGTTCCTTGCGTGGCCTAGAGGCTGAAGGCGGGAGATTGTGTCTTAGGTAAAGATTCGAATCGGGAGCTACAAGGACCCGATCAATCTCAGGCGCGCCAGGATCGCTCCAGCTCAGTGGTTTCGGTTCAGATTAAGTTGCGAGTCGTGCCGTGTGAGGAGTGATCAACGGCAAGGAATCTCGTATGCCCCGTCCGAAAACAGTTTAGCGCTGTGCTTAACGGCCGGCTAGTGTTGCGCGTCATTCATTGCGCCTCAAATAGCACAGCTTGGCTAGGCTATTCCTCCAGCCGAACGGAGAACAGCATCGGCCGAAGGTCTTCAAGATCTGCCTCTGAATATCACAGTAGCCCTCAGCTTTCAGTGTAGAAGGGGTATATAGCTGGGGCCGTGGAGTCTTCATCTTGTTCAGCGCTAGTCTCGTACAGACTTTCAAGATGCCTCGTAAGAAACAAGGCTTGCGGAGCTATCACAAGAAGTCAAGGTATGGGTGTATGCAATGTAAACGAAGGAGAGTAAAGGTACGAATCTCCTGACTTGTGGGGCCCGATCTGCGTGGGCGAATGGCTTATAATTCTACAGTGTAATATGCAATCCCCTACCTGCGGGAACTGTGTTAGGCGGAACGAAATCTGCGAGTACCCGACGATTAGCGAATCAAACAACTTCCCACCTCTCCAATGGCCAATGGAGCTCGCAGAAGGTAGCATTGCCTTAACACTCCCTTTCCGAAGCCTAACGCACCCACCAGATTGGTCCACCTCTGTAGCGCAAGCCTCGCCTTTTTCGACAATACCAATTTCCGAAACACTAGAAAGTAATCTCTCCGTCGAAGATACAAGATCATTACTTTCGGGACTCCTTCGTCACAGTTCATGGTTTTCGCCTGCAGAAACAGCACTCTGGGTTCCTACGCTCTCGAACCTCTCAATCAAATTTCCTTATTTGCAACACTGCATTCTCGCGGTTTGTAAGCTGAGGAGAAACTCTGCAGATCCTCCTTTTGGTAGTACACCAGCCACCGCCTATCAACATCAAGTTGCAGCTTCAAGCCTTTTTCGACAATCACCTCCTACTATTACAGAGGAGAACTGGATGGCTGTACTCTCATTCGGAGTTTTCATGCTCATTTTTCAGTTTTACTCTCAAAGAACTTGTCCGAAAGAGCAATTTGACCTGATCGAAACTCTTCGTGTGGTCCGCGGCACTATGGCTATCGAGAACACATGTAATACGTATTTACGCAGGACTCAGTTCTGGGCCCTTATTATGGCTCGGACCACCATCCAGAACCTACAGCCTGACGTAAGGATGCGAAATTCATTACAAACTTTAGCGATAGTTGTTTCCAACGCCCTGGAACACGAAGACAACGATGACGATGAGGAGGAGCGAGCTGAGCTTAATCGGCAAGCATTTTGGGAATTACGCGAATGGGCTATTCAGTGTGAAGGTTATCCACGGCGTTGGGACCAGTATTGCTTTTGGCCAAGCCAGGTCCTGCCTGAGTTTCTAGAGCTTCTGGGCGACAACGATGATATCGCACTTCTGATCTTCATCTACTGGGCTGGTAGGTGCCTCAATCGCAGATCATATTTAGTTCAAGCTTAAGTCGAATTCTAGTCATTCTACAGCGAAGTCCGAAATTCGTAATCAAGGCATGGGCCAGGCGAGCAGCACTTTTCGCCGTCGAGCGATTACAAGAAGATTGGAGCGAGCTTTTAATTTGGCCCTTGGAAGAGATGTCAACGATATTAAGGCCCGGTCATCCTAGTTCACGTGAGACACCTATCCACTCAGAGTTACTAGGAAATTCACACCAATACCCGACTACGACCGCGAATGCAGATCTAGAACTATATTCTGCTTCTACAACTACGGGAAACACCGCCCACGCCTACAATGCGGCTAATCATATGCGAACAGAGTAAGCACTGCACCAGTGCACAACAGTTATGTGGATACGATGGAATAAGATGCATGTGACGAAAAACAACTGTATCGATGGATCTGCTCTCACGCAGCATGGGATGGCGTTATTTCCTTCTTTCTTTTCCCCTCTTCCGAAATTCATCTTTCATTCGTCCACATATTTCAAGGCAGAGAGGATAAAAACCTCTCCCAAGTTTGTATTGCGCTCCTCACGACGACCTGCTTCAAATTAAGGATATGAGCTAGAAACAGCCTGGATACCGCTGCATATGAATTAGAGTCGGGTATGTCAATACGAGGCTAGAAATTCTCCAATTTCCTGATCATGAAACCTTAACGTGAAGCCTCGCAGTATGTCACAAGGTCCTTTCAATCTCTTCGCAAGATTGAAGCATATTTGAATATAAGTGGAGGAAGAGCATTCGCCAGAGAAGGCTGTGACTTCCACGTCGATACATTTTGTCAAATGTATGAAATGAGCTCCTTGTAGCGGATTTTAGAATCATTAGGAAACAAAGCGACAGAAATTTATATTGAGGGAGCTCGATAAATAGATTCCTCAGACTACAAATGAAACACTGCTAGCATCTATCAGCACCTATAGGTCATAACATCTGCGATCTCGCAGCGTGTGGTGCAATCTGTGAAAAAAAATACACGAAACAATACTACCCTTTTCGGTTAGATGTTCTGGTCATTCAGCACATTCTAAGAATGAGGACATTATGTGGGTAGTTATCCGAATTCAGCCAAGTCAATGTCTGGCACGTTAGGCTCACTATTTATAAAGATGAAGATGAAGATTTCGTTGACAAAGTCGAATCTTGACTTCACCCATGTAACCTTGATCCGGTCGTATTCCCTAGTAGATGTCCGAATAACGTTTTATGCTCCCTCTTTAGGCTGTTCATGAGATATGCATCAATCTCCGAATCAAATTTCTTTCTTTCAGACATGATTCTGAGCAGTCAAAGTAGTGCAGACCTGCATTCCCAAGAAGTCTAGTCTCTGAAGTGCCTAGTATTTGATGACATAAGGAACAGATGCCATGTTCCGACCTTTTTTCAAGCAAGGCTTACCGAAAAATTGCTACTACGGTGAAGGACTCGAAAGATAAGGAGGTATCGGCGAAGAGTGTGAGTTTTACTCACTACTTTTTCCTCTGGAAGGAGGTTGAGATCAAATCAAGATTCATCTTCGGAGATGTCTGTAATAGTGAGGCTTTCTATCGAATCATCCGTGACTACTTATAAGTATTGCGCGGCTTCAGCTAGTGTAAGATAGACATTGCACTCGAGGGTCTCCAGTTCACTTAATACCTTACTTGCATCGTAATCCCACTAGGTAGGAATGCTTTTAGACCAATATGCGAAGCCATGGTACTATTTACAGTTAGCGAGCCCAAGGGTTCAAAGACTAGATGCATTATCCTTAAATCGTTTTAAAGTTATCAATCATTTAGACACTTGTATTATACTCTACGAGTTCCACAGAACTTGGAGTTGAGCATTCATGGGTTTGAGGAAAACTATGACCCATGGCATGCTGTGGAATACACACAATGTGCGCTCACATTAATTCTGAATTCGAAATCTCTCATCCAACCATACCCCAGGCGACCACCTTGAACCATTCTTAAGGTTCTACGTCCCAGAATTTTGGCAGCATCATGAGAGCATCTGAGTTTCATGAAGCACTGATTAGTTAGGGTTTAATACTGTACGTCTGTCAAAGTGTAGTCGCGACGCCTAATTCCTGACTATCCTAAATTAATTGCTCGATCTATCCGCAATGGCTTGGAGGTTGACCTCTGCACTATCTTTCTCGCTCAGTATGCTCGCCTGGCGTTTTCTTAGTTCTACATACTCTCCGACAATACCATCGTAGTCTTTAGGGAAATATGGACTAAACCTCTCTTCCCACCAGCTCCCTTTCCTCCTATTCTGAACTCCAATGTCATTCAATAAAAGATCAACGTACGGCAGACAGTCAAACCATAGTTCCGGAAATCGGGAACCAAAGCCCCTGCTATATCTCCACTTTCCAAACTGTGAGTGGAGGACTGTTTCATACATGATACGGTCTGAGGGTGCCTTTGAGTCCGTCTCGCTATGTTTAGACTCGGGCACTTTTCGGTCGTTTGTGGACGATGTGCTAGATATAGGATCATCAATCGTGATGCATGGCTGAGAGAGGCCATTTAGATGGCCATCAAGGAAGGCTGTGATCCAGAGAGCCTGAACTTGCGCTATGATAGTCGTCGCAGGACTTCTATACGCCCCTGCGAATGCCAGTGAACGTCCTTGAACAAAAGCGGGCGGAACCATGAAACGATAAAGTCGATACGGCTCACGTATCACCTCCGACTCGTTGTCTGTCATTGGTTTATAATTCCGGGGTTCCGGCTGCATCTGTAATTTCGGGCACTTCTCCAAGATTTCGGCATCAGCTTTAGGTATGTACTTCCAGGTTGAGGGTGACGTGTAGCCAGGTAGACCGAGTTCTTTGTCTGTAACGAACTTGAGCTGTGGGGTGTCCCTCCATCCAGTGCCACATATTAGGACTTCAGCTTCGAGATTTTGCCCATCTGATAACTGAACTGTATGATGCGTCAAGCTCTTTACGTCTGCAATATGCACACGAATGGTGCCGTCGCGGACGAACTCGAAGAAGTCTACGCCAAAATTCAATAATCCTCGGTTTGTGCCAATAAAAAAGACTTCGTCCCAAGGCTTCAGTTTTGCCGTCTCAGGGTGCGAATCGTAGTTGTTATGTTGTAGAACACTGTGTTCCATCTTCTGGAAGAAGCCGTCGACAATCTTACGACCGAGCCAATGCTGATGAAAGAAATTCCGGATTGATGTGAAGCCATCGGCGTCACCCCAGATACAAGGACTTAGCCAAGTCACTAATCTTGTCTGTAGCAGAAGTTCCGGGATTACTTTCAGTGGAGTGAGTCGATTTGGCGTCATCCAGCACGGGCCATGTCCTGATTCACGAATGACCCAGTCTACTTGTATACCAGCGGATGCATATGCGCAAGCAATGTCCCATGAAAACTTAGCGCCGCTGAGAAGGACAACCTTCTTGTATGGGCCAAGGCCATTCTCTGCTTTTGCAAACTCGCTGGTATGGTATATTGGGGCCCCAAAGGCTTCCTTTCCATCTAGCTTCGGCATGAACGGTTCGGAGGTAAGTCCCGTTGCCATGACAAGCTTCTTAGTCTTGATTGTTGTTGAGACATTTTCCGGTGTATTCTTTTTGATTACCGTTAGAGTCCAACCTGATTCTCCATGATCCACAGCTGAGTCGACACTACAATTAAATCGCATATATGGCAGCAAGTCAAATTTTTCAGCATAGCTGCAGAGATATTGATTGACGTGGTTTCCGGGGATATGATCATCTACTATGGAAAATCCCTCGGTTTCCATAGGCAATTCGCTATACTGATGGTTGTGAGAACTGTAACACAAACGATAAACAAGATGTGTATACCTCAAAACTATTGATTGTGAGCTTTTGAAACCTAGACAAAAATAGAAACTAACGTTCTAAAATGGTTGTTCGTTTTTAAGCCTGGATAAAGTCGATCTTTCGCCCACACCCCTCCTAATGACGATTCCTTGTCAACGACAACTATCGAGGCTTGAGGGTGGACATCTCGATAGGTTTTTAGCATTGCCAGTCCGTGAATTCCTCATAAAGATCAGTAAAGCCCTTCGAGATTGGAACGAACTCACCGGCGCCGACAATAACTAGATCGATTGTCTCCATACTAAAACCACCACTTTCTTATGCGTTGTTGAGATCCAACTCTGGGTAAACGTGAAGAAAAATGAGTGACTAAGGATCGCACAACAAAACTGTCACCGGATGAAATGTAAGTTAGAGTGTGCGTATGTCGTAGATGCTGGAGAGGTTGCACTTATAAGTCCGAACAGGAGCAGGAGGATGTGGCATGATCTGACAAGAGATGCCTGATAGTAATTGCGCCCCTGGGGCAATCTCGAATCCAACCCCGAATGCAAGGTTGCCATTGGATGCTTTACGATAATTCCAGCCAACGCGGCAGAATTGACTGGGATCTCGAGCCCCAAGCGACGCGAACGCTGTCGTGCACCACAGGGTGTGCGAAAAATACTATGTTTATAATAGTTGCGTTTGAAGACTTCATGTATGTGTAACAAAGTAAGCACTTTGTGGCCTTCCATAGTACGGAAGTTTATTCAGCATACACTACGACCCACTCGTAGAATGTCTTACATAGTTACACTAATCCCAGTATCTACTATGCGCATTGCTGTGCCACCTCGCCAAAGGAATTCGGTAGAGCTGAGTAAGATCAGCAACCTGAGCCGAAACGGTAGACCCGCCAGATTTCACAAGAGTCAGGCAAATCACGATACATATTTCAATTTTTCGCATATTTAAATACATAGTGGAGACTACAGACTCTGAAATTCATGGTATTCAAGTGTCCAATGAAGCGGAGTTAGCTCGCGCTAAAGCATCATAAAGAAAAAGATATAGCCACTGCAGAATGTTCACAGCAGCGCAGAATAGTACACAGTACGCCTGGAGATGAGAATGGAAGGCCGACATCTGGGCACATCTCCGATTGATACGTCGCTCACGACGCCTTCTGAAATTCCAGCACAGGGTGTGGGGCTGTCTTGGTGATCCTACAGGCATCGGGGGCGGTCATGGCGAGATGCGGGCCGCTCAGTACGGAGGTCCTTGGTGCCGGGGTGCAAAACAAGCTAAACCACCGAGACTTGCGCATGGGTTCTTTTCGTCCCTAGCCAGTTCTCTATTAGCTCTCGGCTGCTTACTCGGACATCGGCGTCTATGCATACTTGGGTTGCGGTTCGGCTTGTCATTTCAATGGGGCTACTTGTTTGACACAAAACTTCATGGATATGGAGCATGAAAGAATGGGTTTTGCGTATGGCAAGGGATTATGGGAATGTCTCGACTACTCTAATCACTTTTATTCGGACATGCAAGCCGGGCCTATCTCACCTTTGGATTTAAAAGCAAGTCCCCTTTACACTATTCTCTCAGCCTCACTGCTGCGATTTTTATTAATTCTGTGGGACCTAAGTGACCCATTTCACTCAAAACGTATTCCACAATGAATCCTTGTTGAGACGACGTATATGCACAATGCACTTTTGACTATCTACATTCAATGAATTGTATTGTCTCAACGTCTTGTCGATACACAATGTAATATTACTATAAAGTCTGATTTTATGCGCATGAGAGAAGGACAGAAAAGAAGTCTAGATCAACGCTGGATACCATACAGCCACGTCTAGATACTGCTCACTAGCATCGAACATACGAACAACCCCCAGCATGGACCGAACGGAAACAATAACCCCAACTATCTGGCAAAGTATATACACTATGGCAGACAAGTTCGCTTATCAAGGGGAGAGCCTTTCATCTCGGCTACAGGTCATCTTAGCAGGCAAACCACCGTGGAAGAATTTGACCTGTCAAGACTCCTCTGTTTACAGCCTTTTCTGCGCCGCGCAAAATGAGCGGCAGAGAATACTTGGTGAGTATCATGCAGCACAGGCAGATGTTACGAATCCTAGTGATTCCCAGCGACGGATGCTTGCCATTCTCAAATTTCAGTCACAAGTAGCCAAAATACGCGCTCAGCCCGAGTTCTTTGGCGACAGAAGTAACATCACACAACAAGCCCGCCGATCAGGCCTTGTACGCGAAATCCACGAAACATTTGAAGAAATCGAGGCTGAACTTGCGAATATGACCGAGCACATAGATGAAGTTCTGTATCCTCGCTGGGAGCATATTCAACGTGACTTTTCACACCGCGTTGAGCGAGGCGCTATCGTGGAAGACCGTCTAAGCGCTTATAGATGGACTGACGTTGAACATGTATGCAACGTCGGGCCCCGTACTTGCGTAACCGAAATCACTACACCTGTAAAGCACCTCCAGAATGCTCAAGGTGAGCAATGTCCTATCTGTTTGGATCCATTTGTGGACGTCAGCAATGTCATTCGTTCAAAATGTGCGCATTTGACCCATGCAGACTGTCTTGACACATGGATCAACTCACTAGCCGAAAAGTGTAATACTTGTCCACTCTGTCGAAGCGAATTGTTTCCAAGGCGTCCTAGAAAAGCGAGCAATTTCGTTGTAGACTACTTGAACACACAGAACGACTTTGACGCGGCGCGGACGCACCAGGCAGGCCTTCGACACAATATCTCCTTACTCTCTGACATTCTTGATGAAATTGAACCAGGCTCAGTTGTAGCCTCATTAGGGCGCTAGATGTCCATACACGAGCCTCCAAGTTCTCAATACTCCAGTATCCATGGTCTCACTCAGTTCGCTCCTAACTGCCACATATTGTCATAGCACTAGAATTGATATGCCCAATTTAAATTCTTAATATACGCCGCCTAATATCAATATCTTCGTGACAAGCGACTCAGTGACGTGAGTGGTCATCCTTCAGCAGCGCATTTTCCTCGCTGATATCTCCGCTTTCAGAGAAAAACTTACAAAGCGAAGTCATGCTCCTCCTCATATTGACCCTTGCCTCAAGTCATTTACTTATTTCTCTATCATTCTAGGTCACTAATGGAGTAATACTTAATTAAAATTGATCTTATGGATGACGCAGCTAAACATTTCTCTATACTGCCGTACTGAGCTTCTTGAGTGATAAGTGCGACTCTAGTGAGACTAGAGAATGGAGTATGTGCAATTCAATCTACTTTAGCTTTGCAAATAGCTATTTCCAAGTTAAAGTGTAGGGCCCATCAATATGTCATTCACCTCGGAGGAGGAAAAGTAGGCACTAGTGCAGGGTAGCGTCTCTTCCCACCGAAGAGATTGAGGGATTGGTGCACCGGAGCAGTATGGACAGCACCAAAGTGGAACTACGGATAAATTAGATCCATTCGATTAGGTGATTCGTTCGAATAGACTTTAAAACTCGGTTCAGCATCAAATAGTTGAGGTCCGCACAATGCATGCAGTGAAAGCGCTAGGCTGAGATCACGTGAGTAACACGAGTGGGTGAGTGCATTCACCTGCCTCGTGTACCTCTTTATCTACCTATCCGCCACCACCGCAGCAAACCACTTACACAAAGTTGAACTACAATTACATGGCTACAGTATCGGGTGTTGATAGGTTCTCTCCATATCCAGATGTAGCCCATCGAAGGGAGGGTAAGTGCAAGTTTATAGCGTCCTCGCGATCGGTGACGCGTTTTCAGTGGACGTGCCGCAGAATCGCGACATTCTCGATAAGCCTTTTATAAGCCAACAGATCAGGTGCTGATGAATACAGTGTCATGCCGGGCTCGGCTACGATATAAACGTCTAATAGCGTTACGATGCCTCGTTCGACAAAGCGCAGAAAATGAACTCCTCAACTGTACAGGAGACTGTATGGAAAGCATTTATCAAAGGTTCTCCCAATCGTTTCCTGTGACACAGTTCCGGCTACATACATTGGACGCAACAGAGGAAGCCATGCAGGAAGTTCAGAAAGCCCGCAGCTGGCTCCTTCAATTCGTTACTCTACATGACTCGCTAGTAGATAAGCAGCACATCATGTGTCTACTCGCTTCTGGACTTCTCAAAGGGAATAGAGAGAAGACTGATCTAGAGATCCTCTATCTTGCTCTGACAGAAGGGGACCTCCTTAGCTTAAAGCAACGCTTAGACATGGCTTTCGCAATGGTTATACACATGAACTACGCTGAGAAACACAAAGAAGCTCTTCAGAAGCTTAAGGATAGGGAAAGGCTTACACTTCCTTCTGTGTCATTTCAGCTCGAGGTCCACCGCCGGATTTGCTACAAGATTGAACACACCAAGGTGGACACCTTCGCTTGTGCCATTCCCCTATCTGTTATTGTTCTTTCGGTTGACACACAGGATCGCTTCTGTCCCATTTGCCGGAATAGTTATCTAGACTTTGCTTCTTTCTCAATGGACGACCTCATTGCAGATTACCCTGTCAAAATCAAGTACTGTGGTCATGTCATCGGCAAATCCTGCCTAGAACATTGGCTCGACACACCCCTTCCCGACCCCGCTAAATACCCGCACCACATGTGTCCTCTCTGCCGAACAGATATTGAAGGACGGGAGCCACCTTCTGTTCCTCAGGATCTCGTATTTCATATCTTAGAGCACCAGTCAATATTGCGTCTAATGGATGAGAATGGTCTCGAGCATGAAGACTGCGTGGCCGGAATACTAAGATTGGTCAGTGAAGAGATTGCGGTCACAGAGTTAAAAAAAGCCAGTGAGACGGCGGGGGGAACGAGTGGAGAGAAGGATGCGAATGACAGAAGGCAGATGATTATGAGGAGAACCCAGGAACTGAGGGACGAGAAGAGAAGCTGGGGCTTTGTGGGTAGGCAGAAGGCTTGGGAGAGTATTCGGAAAGAATGGGTTGAGGTGATGCAGAAGAGGAGAAGTAGGTGGAATGACTGAATAATGGAAGGATGTGAGATGAGCAGGTGCTCCTAGTTCTATGGCGAGAGTAGAGGCTTCCTACAATCGTGAGCCACTTCGTAGAAGAGTGGATAGCAACGCCTGCATAGGCTCGAATGCAGATGATTTGCGCGAACAACTGGGAGCAGATCTAATTATTACATGCCATAAGCGAGTTTTTCTTGTACAGAAACATTATCTAATATACCCACACCTATCTTAAACAACATTGTAAAATTCCCGCCGTCATATCTTCCCTGGCCAATCTCCTCTTTCGTCCGCATTGATGGTACATCACACATATATCTTCCGCCCTCAATATTACGTGCAATCATGCTTTCATTAGTCCGCATCTAGCATGTCCGGCTCCTTTGATGCTTATACCGTGTATGTTCGACGAAATACTTTCACTAGAACAATAGAAAGCAACCAGGTCGCTTTCCTAGAGACTCGAACGAGATTTTGAGATATGATGGCCTGCCGTTGCAAAAGAACTAAACAATTTCCGTTTTGCGGGCGGGGAGCTGTTTCGCGGACCTATCGCGCACAGAGTTCAAAAGAGTGCGGGATAATCTCAAAGCGCCGCCTAATTTGACGACTTGGACAATGATTAATGGTCAAATAGCTGGCTGTAGCTCACTCTGCTTTTTGCTCTTCTCTAAAAGTACGTTAAGTATAGCCGGAGAAGACGCTTAACAAGCTGCGTCTGCAAGAGTACGTTCACATATTTTTCGATAGACTTCGAGTAGACAAGGGTCTGGTGCACTGCCTGTTAAGCAACATATGAACGACTTCCGATCTTTCTAGTCGGATCGCAGTGAGGATAGCCTCAAAATACATGGTTTTCAACGTGGCTTTTCAGTTTGAGTTAGATGGTTATAGCGGTGATGACAGAGAAGTAGAGTACGGTTGGTGCAGCTTATTCTGATCAGGTTTAGTTCATCGATCGCGGTGTTTGTGTTGGCCTCATTCGCCGCGACTGAAAATGGTCACTTCAATAATAGGAAGAAAATACTTGAATGAAGATCTGAAAGACCCAAAGTGCTGCAGACAAATAAGATACCTATTGCAAGCGGTTTGCTTCAGCTAGCTTGGCTTCTTTAAGTAAAATCTCACCCATGCAGGGTAGTTCAACTCATTCAATACTATTTTAGATTCTCAGAGATAGAACTTCACACATGATAAGGCATTGGCCCTGTGATGAATGTTTTGTTATGATTGTTTTGAATGGCTGCGTAGCTACCAGAACGATTCGTTGGGGGGCAACGGGCCACGGCGCGCTTCTGTCTAAATCGCGAACAAACTTTTCGAGTCTACGTTAATTCCATCAAATTTTTTACCAACGTTACTACCCAGCTATATCGTTTCCAATACAGCCAGCTCCCTATTGCTACTAAGAACCTATAGTGGTACGTGAAATAACACATGCATTGCAAATGCAAGGCTGTAAATAGAGTTGTTTCAAAACGCTCTACTCAAATTTCGCAGAATCTATATATTTTTTACCATCACTCCATCTCAATGGCGCCAAAAGACGATATCGACCTTTCAAAACCCAAATTCGATTTTGCGACCTTCAAGGCTTACACCGAGAAGAACTTGCCGGAAGAAAGTCAGACCGTCACCAATCTCCTCAACTCTGTACGGAGGCTACAGGGCTATCTTGACAGAATATCGAAGATATTGGACAAGGAGGATTGCGAAGACAAATTTCCCGAGCTCTTAAAAGTGTACGTGCAGTGGTTGGATGGTATCGATAAGCTGAAAGAAGAGAGACTGGTAGAGGAGGTCCTAGGAGGAGCGGAAAATATGGATGAGAAATGGCAAACTTGCGTGAGCCGTGATACCAAGGATATATGGGAAGATCTCCTATGAGCTATGAAAGCTTTGACAGGACATTTCTCACCTATTCACGCACCCGAACCCTACGCATAAAGTGCTGAAAACACTTCTATAATAGTCTTTAACGTTGTAAACGCAGCATGACTAGGTTTCAACAATCGAATCAATCATCCTCTAGGCCATGAGCAAGCACTTCTACAGTCCACTCGTACATTGGTGAGACTCTATGTAATTGCTACATTTGGCAAAAATAACACCATCTTATAATACTAGTAATATCTTACCGTAACACTATAGTTTGCGCTGTAGCTTGGTCCCATCGTTGTTCGCTAATGCGCAAGATAATGGGACAACGCGTCACACATAGCAAAGTAGCTGCAAAATGTTTGAGCATTATAATAAGTACGTACATAACTCAATACGAATCTTCCTTAAATCCTTATTATCTGCCTCTTTAGTGCTCTAGTCAAGGCAGTCTTCGAGGAACACCGGCTCCAGCGGTAGCTACCGCAAGAAGCCATGCCGTAGGCCACAACCACCGTGTCACAGGGTACTCTGTGCTCTCGTTTAAATGTACACTATATAAACTCCCGAGAAAATTATGAAACCAAGCCGTAGCGTCAGCCGTCCAGAAACTACGGACGCCTTGGTCAGGGACGCGATCTCTCTTAAGGTACCACAACACGCGTATCACGAACGAGGCAATCTCTACAGCAAACAGAAGAACACCATGCACAAAGCTCCATTTTCTACCGTTTTTCAAGGCCCATATAGGTATCTGTATAGTTATGAGCGTACCCAATCCGGCAGCCGCAATTCCCAACCAGGTAACCCATGCCTGAGGTGCGGCAAATGGACCGAATCCTAGTGCAGAGCGTAGAGGGTATTTGACGACTAGAATCGCGAGGCTAATGATCACAGATACAGCTTGATAGCACCAATCTTGCTCGATGCCCAACCTAAAACTCGTCCAGGGCGACGTTGATTTCAAGCAGACGCGCCCATTATCCTGTGAGGGTCTTGAATTAGCTTCTAAGTGAGAGATGCGCTCAGCTGGATAACCCCAGGCTCCTGAGCTCGGTCCACTGACTGGCTTAGGGTCGGCAACTGCGGAAGCAGTGACGGCAACCCAAGTACCACACGTTGAGCCGAGAGATACGAGACAAGCTATGAGTGACCCGGAGACCAATGAAGCCATGAAATCACCAAATCGGTGGCCTCAAACCCGGACGTCACACTTTTTCTCGTAAAAGGCACTAGCTTTAAGTGACTGTTCCACCGCATCCGCGATCTCGTCCTCCGAAGCTGTGGCGTTTAGCTCATCTAGAAATCTCACAAACATGCAACCGGCCCAGACCGTGTCTGGAAGCCAAAAATGCGCTGCAGCCATCAACTGTCCGTATGAAAAACCGATGCAGTGACCAAAATCTTCACGAAAAGATCGCAGCGGATATACGCTAGTCGTCCTCCATGTTCCCAAGTATCGGCTCGCACGTACAGTGTCTCCAGCTCCGTCCATTGCTTCCCAGCGATATCCGGCATTTCCACAGCGTTAGTTCTCCCAGCAACGAATGTATCAAGTTCTTCATATCTCTTGAGCATCTCTGCTGGATCATCTCTAGCACTCTTACAACGGTCAAGAACAGCTTCAACACCGTCAAGCGCTCCAACAATCTGACAGAAAGCTGCCGCGGTGGCCAGCCATTGACCATCAGTTCTGAAACCTGGACTATCCTGCATGGCGTCTCTTGTTGATATTGACAAACTTTTGAAAGCCATCGTGCAATTTCCAAGAATCCGATCTCGCGCCAAAAACGCGACACCAACTTCTACGTCTCCAACGCAGTCTCCAATGACGCGAATTGCCCATGCCGTTCTTTGATGAACATTTCGCTTGCGTGTAAATGTGATGCCTTTGATCTTCGCATCTCTGTTTCTACGTGGCCCATGCGCGAGATCGCGGACAAGATTTTGAGTGCCAAATCCTGCTGTACGTCGCCGATGAGACTGGTTGTCTTTGTCGGATGCTATGGCGTAATAGCATACTACCGCGATACTTGCTAGGCCACTCGGATACTGTGTAAGATCTGAGACCGGGGCTTGAGCCGAGACAACTTCGAAGAGAAGGGTGAGAATGAAGGTGGGGCATTGTAAAAATCCAAGCTGGCGGACGAGGCCGAAGCTTTCGCGGAGCTTATTGTTTGCAATGGGCCAACGCGACATCTTGCGTGAGCCCAGTCTTGCTACCATTCTCTGAGTTCAAATTTGAGAAAATCAAGAGCATGCCAATTTTCAGCGGAATTTTGAAGGTATACCAGAAGATGTGGTTGTTTTCAAAGGCCAGAAGATAGCAAGGCTGTGAAAATGTTGGTGGAGCGGCAGCACCCATTGCCGGAACATGATTGGTGCTTGTCCGGTTTTCCCTTAACTCTCTCTATCAACAATGAGGCGTACTGCTGGCTATGCTCCCTATAAATTTGCATATTAAACTAGAAATTTGACGTTCCATCTGTATTTCCAGATTTGGTTTTTCTTCTTTCTTCTTTACATGCTGTTCGATATCATATTTACAATATAGCCCGTCAGCTTCAGCCCCTCTTTTTTATGAACATATTGTGGAAAGGTCCTTCATTTCACCTTACATATGAATCTGTGCCCTATTCCAAAAAGGCAGCCTTCCGCTCCTTCAATTTCTCCAGGAACGCATTCAAGATCTCACCGCGAAGCCTCATTGATGTTTGTCCAAAGTTGTTTGTTGCCTCTTCATCACCCTCGATAGTGTTATTGTATTAGGGAGGATGTCTTTGGCAAGTGAAAAGGAATGTGGTCCAGCAAGACTGGAATCGTAAAGATACTCTAGTGCTGTATAGACTGTAGACATATGGTTTCTCGTGGTTTTGTGAATAATCTAAGGGAGAAGGCGGGATGTATTTGTAGCGACTTGAACGGAAGATTTAGCTGAGGGATTGACATGACAATCCCCGATCTGGGTCGAAATATACAGTGAGCATGTGTACGTGAAGGCCTACACATTTGCGAATAGAAATAACTTCGCGAACTAGCAATACAAACGCCAAAGGAAGCACAACAGGAAGAGTCATGCGAACCACGGATGAAAAATTCCCAGCCACCGCTTGGTCATGTGCCTGCCGCGTGTTGCTTGCCACAACGCACGACTCAGATTGCTTTAGTGCAGTATTCTGAAGACGCATCCGGATGTAGATATTGAAAACTTTCTCCACGATCCATTGGCTTCTACGATACATCGTCAACTGAACATATAATGTCCTCAGGTGAAGATATTACGACTTCCCTCGAGATCTTTTGCACGCGATCTAGATAAACCTAGACAAAAGACGATCTTCTTCATAGTTCTGCGTTATGTGCACATCGTGCTCGCTTTTCAATAAAGCATCATGATTGCGAGTGTCTTTCGGGGAGAAATTAGCTTTCATGCCATGTGCTAGTCATCAGATGCTCCGTAGTCAGTTGTGCGCAATATAGATTGGGCAATGATCACCACGAATGTGCATGTGCGCTCAACGCCGACGTCAAAGCCTATCTCCGCTCATTCCCCGCCCTAGAGACAGCTTAGCCCTTTACCTTTCCTTATCAACACATCAATATCCAGAAGATCGCTAAAAGACAAAAATTCTCTTTTTCTTTGCTTTTATTGCTTATTATATGAACTGTGTTTGTGAAGGAAACAAAGATTCGCTGACATCATTGCGCTTCGCACCTCCTGCATTACATCATGCCTTTCGACTTCACAGGCAAAGTAATCGCCATTTCAGGCGCTGCATCCGGCATTGGCTTCTCAACCGCTCAAATGCTTTATACTTCCGGTGCTTGTCTCTCCCTGACTGACGTGCGAAAATCAGCACTAGAAGCAGCCATCCAGCGCCTCATTGCCTCACCCTCACCTGAATTTGATGAGCATCTCAAGAAGAAATCCGCAGATAGAAGTACATTACCCGGAAACGCAAATGCAACACTTGTAGAGAGCGAAGTGGTGTGCGAAGATGAAAGGTTATTTGCGATGACAACAAATGTAGCAAAATCGGCGCAAGTAGACCTGTGGATCGACAAGACTATGCAAAAGTTTGGGCAATTGGATGGAGCTGCGAATATGGCGGGCGTATCATCCAAGGCTGCAGGAGTTCACCCTATCACCGAGGTCAGCGACGAGGATTGGTTGTTCAACATTGACATCAACCTCAACGGAACTTTCTACAGCATGCGGGCACAACTGCGCGCCATGGAGAAATCTGCTGAAAAATCGATGGGCAGCATTGTGAACGCAAGTAGTATCTATGGTATTCAGGGCAAGGCATGCAGCTCCGATTATGCAGCTGCAAAGCACGGCGTAGTGGGCTTGACGAGAAGCGTAGCGAAAGAGTTCGGAGGGAAAGGCATTCGTGTAAATTGCATAGCACCCGGGATCATCAATACACCTATGGTTCAGAATCTCAGCGCAGAGTTTCTCGAAGGCCACAACCGGACGCTACAATATGAACAGTCGTTGCATCGGATGGCTGATTCGGTTGAAATTGCGAAACTCAACGCATTTCTACTTAGTGAGGATAGTAGCTTTGTGACTGGGGCCGTGTATGTCGCGGACGGTGGACAGGTATGCTGAACATCTTATAAGCGTTTTATTGGTATCGCATCACTCCAGCATCATCCGGTGCTCTTTTCAGAAAGGTGATATGGGAAAGGATTCTACGCAGATTATAAAAAGTTTACTTCGCGCAAAACCCCCCGTCTACGATCAACGTCGCGCCATTGACAAAATCGCTTGCCTGACTTGCAAGGTATATCACTGCTCCGACAAGATCTTCTGGCATTCCCCATCGCGCCGCTGGAACCCGTTGCATCAAATACTGCGTGTACTTCTCGTCCCTTGCGTAGACTTCCGTCATACTAGTCCTCATGAACCTTCGCCACAGTCAGCTCATATCACCATAGACACCGTTTAATTTTTATTGCCGAACTCACCCAGGTGCAATAGCATTGATATTTATCCCTTTCGGTGCCCACTCATTACTGAAGCTCTTCGTCATCTGCACTACCGCTGCCTTGGTCATACCGTACACAGATGTGTTAATATTCGCTTGGAAGGCGGTTACGGAGGCGATGTTGATGATTTTGCCTCGTCGATTTATTGCTAATAGTTTCCGCCCGAATTCCTGCATGCATACGTAGATGGCTCGTTGATTGACAGCCATAAGCAAGTCTATGTCTTCATCTTGGTAATCTTCGCACTTGTTACGCCGCATCATTCCCGCCACCTATAAGACAGGAATCCTTAGCTAATACACCAAAATGACGAATGGTGAAACAATGACTTACGTTTACCAAGACATCGGGTTTCACACCTTCAGCCCACATCTCAGAAAACAAAGCACGGAGGCTCTTCGAGTCGGAGACGTCGCAATTTAGTGAAGTGACCTGACGGCCTGTAGGGGCAAGAAGGTCATGAAGCGCGACCGAGTGTGGATCATTGGGGATTTCAATGGAAATAATGTCACAACCGGCTTTTGCGAGGGCGAGTGCAATAGCAGATCCGAGGCCGCCGGTTGCGCCGGTGATAATAGCAATGCGGCCAGGAAGACCGAAAAGTGACGCTAGAAATTGAGTATCCATTCCAATCAAGTAGAGCAAATGTAGTGATCAGTGGTAATAGAAGAGGAAGAGTCAACGTTATTAAAGCTAGCGTAGGCACCATCACAGAGGGCGTTGATGTGAGAACTTCCCCTCAATTTACGGCAATTCGTTGCCCGTCTCCGCACATGGAGACGCTGGGAGGCCTAGGCATGCTTTGATCGAAGTCAGCGCACGCATGCGATAATGACGCCCAAGGTTACGCGATCATGTAGTCACGCACTCTGCCACAGTAAAACTTTATTCGGACGAACAATAGTATAGAGACCATGGCCTTGGCAAGGAAAGTGCATGACCGGATTAGGATTAGCATATTTGCACACGGAGTTTATACATGAAGCCTCGGATTTCACTCTTTAGCGTCAACCATGGCTCGAAATATAAGAATTAGAAACTTCACCCTCTTCTCTTACTTCTAGACTGTCAGATCCATCCTCAGCTTTGTATACTTACCACTTTAGCTTTTCGCCGCAATGTCTTCTATCTCCAAGACGATTGTTCTTGTTACCGGTGGTATGTGCTTCTTCAACGCTAAAACGACACTTGTGTTAAGTTAGGATACAGCAAACAGCGGCATCGGTTTTGAGCTAGCCTCCCAACTCCTCGAAAAGGGCACCTATCATGTACTCATGGGTTCACGCTCCATAGACAAGGGCAACTTGGCCTTGAAAGAGTTACAATCGCGCAATTTTCCCGGTACGGCGGAGCTGCTTCAGCTCGATCTCACAGATGATGATATTATCGCTAGAGCAGCATCACTAATTAAAGAGACTCACGGAAAACTCGATGTTCTCGTCAATAATGCGGCTGTTGCGCTTCCAGGGGGGACAGAGAGAGAACAATTGAAGATTGCATTTGATACAAACGCTACTGGTCCTTACATACTGACCAAAGCCCTCCTTCCCATGCTACAACAGAGCAAGGGCGCAAGAATTATCAATGTCTCCTCCGGGGTTGGAAGCATTGGCCGCAAACTCGATCCTACGAGCCCTTTACACAAGATTAGTGGCGTACAATATCGCGCCAGTAAGACAGCCCTCAACATGGTTTCTGCATGCCAATTTGTAGAGTATGGGGATATAGGGATCAAGGTGTTTCTTTACGGTAAGCATTGGAATAGATTCTCTGCAATCTAACGCCGGAACTCAATTACATTATGCTTACGTATGATCCATTAGATCCAGGTTTCACGATAAGCAACCTAGGACCACAAAATAATGCGGAGAGCGGAGCGCGGAGCGCAAAGGAGAGCGTAGAACCGCTGATGGATGTCCTGGAGGGCAAAAGGGATGACGAATGCGGCAAGTTCTTGCATAACACAGGCATGTGGCCTTGGTAGGCAGCGAGGTGAGATCGCAAGATTTTATTGTGATAGTTGCAATTTCATCTTTTTCAGTAAAAAATTAACAACTCTTACTATATTGCCCATGGTCAATTTTTCTCTCACGAAAGCTGCGAGCAATGTTCGTCTTCAAAGCTTGAACCCGAATGTCCCATTTAGCCCGCAACCGGCAACAACACACGCACTAGCTGTGTGCGCATACTTGATCTTTCCACCCTCGGCCCTGAAGAGATGGCTATCCGGCATTGGACTTTGACCTTGTGTACGGTCGAGACCTGGAAAACCGACGAACATGTCCACGACTCCCACCTCTTCATCGACTACGTATCTCCGGTAGGGTACATGAATCGTGCTAGGCCATACCTGCTCGCAAAAACCCGTATCATTGTGCAATGTTCCTCGTGCCGCTAGCCCGCCCTCCACTCTGTAACAAGGCGCACCCCATGGCACAGTCACATTGACATTTCCAAACCGATCAAAATATGCGTCGCCCACACTCTGCACAACAGCGCGAGAATCTTGTTCTTTCTTGGGAATTGGGTCCCAATTTTCAGGTTTGACAAGTTCGAGCGTTCCGGTGGCATTAAACAACCAGTCTCCCGCATCGGTAACGATACTCTCTATAAGATCGGCTTTACCATCGTCTTGTCCAAACACCATACGCGTGTGAATAACATATGGATGTGGGTTCGAGGCCGCGATAAGCTCAGTAAACGTGGCGCAGCGGATAGTGTCATGGGCGCTGAAGTTGTAGTCGAGTTTTACGGGTATAGAAAGAGTGGAGGAGGAGATATTAAGTGACTTCGCATTCTCGGTATAGATCAAACTTGGGGCGGTGAAAGCCGTCACCCCCGAGGGCTTACCAGCAAGCTGGGCGGCAATATAATCATCTGTTGCCGCCTTCAAGAAGGGCCGGGTACAGCTGGCGGACACTTGGATAAAGAAAGCGGCCAAGATAATTTGTAGAAGCATGGCGGTTCTGGAAAGTTCACTTCAGCACTAGCAAACTAAAATTTTGCATTTGGGAGGTGTTCTTGTTATATTTTCCAATGCGATGCACTGCGACAAATCCTAGAGTCTAATCCTGGTAAAAGAATATGGCTTTGTGGGGCTCGTTGAGAAGACTTTGCCCCACTTCATATAGATGTTTTGGGGCTATCAAGTTTTTCGAAAGTTATCTACGTTCATTCTAATATGCGGGTTCCGGATATTCGGGACCAACCCCCAGTATCACATAGATCATCATCGCTTCCGAAATTAGAACCTCGATCGACAGAGGACATGCGGAGAACATTCAAACACATGAACAATGATTGTTAGGAAAAATGTGGATGTGTGCATATGAGAAGGGAGGCTTTGCCAGCGCAACTTGGAAAAGGGAAAGATTTCCAGAGGTTGACAACCTTAAAGTTGAAGTCTCACTCAGTCCATCTAAGTAGAGCCTGAGCTGACATATATACGTTAAGACAGCCAAGGTGCCTACTTCACAGAAAGCCTCCGTTTCCCGCACAGAGTGGCTATTGCTGGTAAGGTTCTTTTACAGCTTCCAGACATCTTCTATAGATCTTCTACGGGAAGACCGAACACATCTAAGTTAACGTAGAATTTTTTAACTATCACCAGTAAAGTAAGCAATTTGTGACGAATGAGGCCTTGCTAGCTATGCAACGCGCTAGATGAGGCGTTCCAGTTCACATGACATTCACATTCAGCATGTCTCTATGTAGATGAGTCGATAGAGTGACGAAGCTGATATACATATTAGAATCATTATGCTTTAATGATAGATCTCACAATCAGTCTTGGCATGGTTCCAAAGGATGGCATGTCTCCGCGGTCATGTCCTCGTCTGGATTAGGTCAACGTTGAGACGGTCGTCCAATACGCAGATATCATTCATATTCATCCATACACATACCAGGTTATTACTGTATACACCATAGCGCGCGATTGGAGAAACTACCAAAAATCGGACCGTCGTCATTCAATGAGCTAGCGAAAGCGAAGAGTCGTAAAGACGGCCAAACGAGTCTACACTAGGATAACCATGGGAACTTGTCCTGATGACTAACTCTGGGACAAAGAGAGTCTGTGACGTCAAGCCAGGTTATGGTTGTCTAGGTGAATGCGAAAGACTTTATTGTCAACCAACAATAAGACACGAGGTCTAGCGTCATTCAAAATCAATACAAACAGAGGCCAAATATTTGTATCCTCAAAATATCTCGTGTCAACCAAAACAACTCATCTACAATTTTCAGCCTGGCTTCCAACCACAACTTTCGGCTGCACAAAACACACAACACACAGCACACAGCACATCAATCTTTGTGTACACTCACTATTGACTCACCAACCCTTTCCAATGGCATCCACCATCACTCGCGATCGCCCGAAGAGGGCCGCTGCAGTCAATGCAGCTACCGCCATCGCTAATATATCAGTTTCCAACGTAAGTTGTGCGGTTGAGATCTTCGATCTTACGATAACAATGTGATAGAGACGTCATCGCACTGCCAAACCTACAAAAACCGCGGCCCACACATCTGAAGCAATGAGCCAAGGTGATACAGCTCAAGCCAATAAAGACCCAAGATCGATCGAGGCAGACACCGTTCCGAAGAGGCGAATTGGACGCCTGAAGATGATACTAGAGCAAGTCATCATCGAAGAGGCCACTTCGCAGAAGAATCGTAGCAGACGATCCCACAAGAACACTGGTGATCATGATGCCAAAAGCAAACGTGGCCATGCATCAATGAATGCTAATGCTACCAACAACCGTGTTGCGGGGGCTCGCGTCAGCAAACGCATCGCCAACAAGAAGAAATCTGTTTCCACCTCCGCTGCTGGCCTTAGTCAATACCCTCAACCCACTTCTCGTCCTCATGCTGGCCTCCACACGCGTTCTAGATCCATCGATGAGGTTAACGTAGTCTCTCACAGCTCGCAGCCCAAAAAGCCAGTTGTTAAGCCAGGTAGAAAGGTTCCTTTCCTCCCTCCGCTCAAGGAGAAATCCATGAAGGCTACAAACCGTAAGACGAGCTCTGGACGTGTTTCCAAACCCAAGCCAAAAGTCAAACAAGCTACGGAACTATATGACCGTCCAGGTTACACTCAACTTGAGATCCCCGACAAGTATGTCAAACAAGTTGAACTTTTCCTCCAGGATCTCATCAATGCCGACGAAAACATGAGTGGCGCCCAAGAGAACGCTACTCCCAATACAGACGACCCCGCTATTGTCAAAGACAATGCGGTCGGAAAAGACAATATCACTCCGGTCAACGACAACATCGCGCTCGCCGAAGATGACCTTACTCCCGCAGAAGCCAACGCCACTACCGCAAAGAATATTAATTTCCCCACCGAGGAGATTGCAGCCACTGATGATCACGTTACTACCGCCCAGAGCAATGTTACTTTTGCAAACAAAGCTCGTTCAAGGGGAGATAACGATCAGGCCATGAGCGACGAGAATGCCAATATTTCTCACGGGGAACAAAGGCTGAAACACGAGCAATCTGTTAACGTTGAAGACTCGAAGATCCAACAGCCCGGTGACAACGCCTTTAACGACAGTCTCTTCCAGGAGAATGAATATCAGTCCACCTCGTTCGTCTCCAATCCCGATGATGTCGAGATGGATGACTCAGAATGCCCCTTTGCTTACGATGGTGGTGACTACCAGCACGTCGATGATTCCGAAAATGATTCTGAAGAACAAATGATGATCGGCGTGCAGCAGAGCACTCGTGAGTACGAAGAAGAGGAAACTGAACAAACGGAGGATCTGCACGAGATCTATCAGGAGTGGGTCAACCGCGGCATACAGCCGAGCAATTACCAGGAGGGGCAGAGATCACTGCTGGATGAGCCTCAGGACCTGAACCCTACTCCTACACATCCATCAGCCCCGCCAGATGGTGGATACGTTCCGCCAACTACGCAGGGAGGTGCTGGCTCCATTGTGTTCCCAGGTGGGTTTGTCTACGACTTGGATGATTAGTCAAGCAAACAAACCCACCTGGACGTTTAGTCCGCGCTAAGTAGACTGGTATTCAACGTGTACATTAGCTCGGTAGTATAACGCCGTAATGGCCCAAAGAAATCAAAATGGAATGAACCTTTTCGCTGCTCAGCCCTTGGAATGCTTCTGGGGGATGTTTCGCAATGAGATCTATTAATTGTCAACGTGAGAAAGATGTACGTTCGACGCGGCGCTTGGGTAATAGTCACATCTATTTATGTCAATCATAGTTTGTGGTCGAAAGGCGTCCTAGCATCACTAGTTCCATAGACTCGTGAAAGAGCAGGTTGGATTCTACGTTTCTATTAAATCAAAACTATATCTACTTACTTTTTGTCGCATGGCTCAAGTCTGTGGCTAGTGAGGCGTGCGCCTCAGTACCGGAGCCCTGCTCCGATCTCTCTACTATATAGAGCAGGCCTTCAGGCGATCACTCACACAACAGTGGTCCGTACATAGATCACCTGAATACTATTTGCCTAGCTCCCTATTTCCTCCACACTTTTATATATAATTTTATTTTGCTAAAGTTTTTAAAAAGGCTAAAAAAAAAAGAATTTGAAAAATAAAATAAATAAGTTCTTTATCTTTTTTTTAAAAATATAAATATAGCTATTAAAAGGCTACATATTTACTTAAACTATATAAGTTAAAAAAATATCTTTTAAAATTAAAATTTATAATTATAATTAACGTGTTCCACCACCGAGAGCGACAACCTACTAAGAGCGACAAAATTTCTTAGCATTACTAACTCTATATACAAGACATTGATTTACTCGCTATTAGCTAGAGATCCTGTATACAAGCCACTTGTATCTAATTTAGAAGAAGCTTCTGTATCTTTTTAATATATATATATATTGTGTCTAGTCTTTCTACAGTTCCTATAGTATCGTTAGCCAGGTTGACCTAGTTTGGTACTACTACTACCACAAGCCTTCTTGGACGGCTAAGATGCTGCAGATGCCTTAGTAGCTATATATAATACTGCCTTGCTATACTCTATTATACTACTATACTGGATTTGCTTTTATTTATATATTTTATACTTAGTTATAGTCTCTAGTTGCTC